>CM072511.1:43114102-43191602 GCA_036898135.1 Oncomelania hupensis | reverse complement strand
AAAAATTGTTCCACTGTTTATTTCTAGCGTTTTACTGTGCAGCTCGCTTGGTGCAAGACCCACTGTGGGGTTACTTCTTCATCGGTCCCCTCGTCATATACGTGCTGGACAAGCTGGTGTCGGTCAGCAGAAATAAGGTGGAAATCTCGGTCCAATCGGCCACTCTCTTGCCTTCAGGTACGCTTGACTCCTTCCGATTCGTAATAATATACCAAACCTATTCTGAGTGTCAGAGAACTGTCAGGTCTACGCTGTTTCACGGTTTAAACCAATCAACTTCATAACCTGGTATTTTTTACCCTGGGTGAAGTTACCCCATGCTAATGCATTTTGGACTCACATGCAACACTGCAGTGTTCCATCATTGATGAAGTACATAGCTCACTGAAAGTATTAGCAACAAGTCCCTGGTATAGACAATATAACAGGAGACCTTTCCCGAAATGGCAAGTTAATAATGCCTAGTCAATTTTTTACCACTTTGTGCCCTCGTTCTTCAGAATATACAGATCATGCTGTGGTGGCAAGGCTTAATTTAAGATAACAAAGGCGGGACTAACTTGCCTTGTCCACAAGCCAGAAACCAATGGTGCCTGACAGGTGTGGGTTCGAGCCAGCACGTTATGTTTCTCCGAATATTATTTACTTTCGACTCGGGCAACGTCTCGGGGGTTTTCTCCGGGTACTCCGGTTTGCTCCCTCAGCAAAAATTTCAAAAATAAAAATCACAAATAATGTTAGGTAGGTAGGGTTTGGGCGCGCCACTGGCTGCGACTACGCCTTCCCCGGCCGGGGGAGGCGGCCCAGAGTTTCCCGATAAAAAAGGATAATAAACTGCAGCAAAAAAAAAAAGATAATGAATAAATGAACAGTGAGGTTTAACGTCTGCACTCACCATTGGCGATATGGCAGACTGGGAACAAGGGGTAGTGACCTAAATCAACACTGATCCACCAGAGCAATCATACTGCTAAAATGGACAGTGACAAATGGCCACTTTTATCTTGCCCATCACGGGATTCGAACCTGGGTCATCGGTTTGCCAGGCAAAAGCTCTACACCTCGAGCTAGCTACGGCGATGAGATTCAAATGAAATGACAGCAGTATTTGAAGCAAAGGCTTCCAGCCTACATGCTTTATACTGTATGCCGTACGTAAGCTGTTTTTTTTTTTTTAAATCGAGAACGGGAAAAAATAGACCTACATGTACACTGTTAGGAGTAACACAGCTGGTGTTCCGCAAGCCGCTGAACTTTGAGTACAAGTCTGGCCAGTGGATCCGCGTCGCGTGTCTGGATCTGGCCTCCAACGAGTACCACCCGTTCACACTGACCTCAGCCCCGCACGAGGAGAACCTCAGTCTGCATATCCGTGCTGTCGGACCCTGGACCAACAACATCCGACGTGTCTACGACGCCAGCAACTTCCCTGAAAGACAGCACCTGCCCAAGGTAAGAGGGGAACATGTTTCTTCATAAGCATTATACCTTAAGCTTTCCATAAATTGTTCTGAACCGGACTCTACCTTAGCAATAATACAATATACCATTACATCTCTGTAGTGTAGTTATGTGTTGACTCAAAATCAGTTTTAGAAGCACTAAATTCTAATAACGGTAAAGAAAGAAAAGAAATAATTAATGAATTTAGTATCATAATTATTGACACAGAAATTAACTTTTGTTGGGTTCATTCTCATTGTGGATCTCGTTTTAATGACTGTGCTGAGTGAGCTGCCAAAATGCAGTTATGTTCAAAAATGCCATTGTCAGTTAAAGAGATGCTTATTTTAAATGAAAAGGGAGTTAAAAAATAAATGTCATTTTAATCAGCAAGTTGAACAACACAATGGAATTCCCTGGACTGTAGTGACGATGGTTTATACAATATATTTAAATTTTATAGAACTTGATATTGTAAGAATAATTATGAAATGCATATGTAATTAAATGTTTTTCTTTGAAACATTTTTTTAATGCGATCAATTGCGTAATAGTCTGCCAAACAATGGTATATCTGTGGGCAATATTAGTTTTAATGATCGCATTAGTTTAGCGAAAACGTTTATTGGTTGTTCAATTGGTCAGTATCTATGATAACTGATTTTGAAAAAATCTTAACTTTATATATATATATATATATATATATATATATATATATATATATATATATATATATATATATATATATATATATATATATATATATATATATATATATATATATATATATATATATATAATATATATATATATATATATATATATATATATATATTATTATTATTATTATTATTATTATTATTATTATTATTATTATTATTATTATTATTATTAATAATTTAGTTCTTTATTTCCTAATTTATTATTTTATTTTGTGTGTGTATGTGTGTGTGTGCGTGTGTGTGTGTCTTATCTTTTCGGAGAAAAAGATATTAGAAGAAACAAGCAAGAGCATGGGCATCATAATAAACATATTTCCTGTTGATACATCAGATAATGGCGACTTTGTTGTAACTGAGTCGTTGTTGATCGGAACGTGGGGCAGCGAAAGGTTAAAATATTTCATGTGTGATTTTTTAGACAGCCCCAGTTGTAAACCTGTAGCAGGGCGGCAATTTATAATAATTATCAAAAGCAGACATCTTCGTTATTCTCTCTCACTCTCTCTCCCCCCCCCCTCTCTCTCTTTCTTTCTCTCTCTCTCTCTCTCTCTCTCTCTCTCTCTCTCTCTCTCTCTCTCTCTCTCTCTCTCTCTCTTCCTTCCCTGCCGTTCTATCAAGCTTTTTTATTCAAAAATGTTTATGTGCCTGCTGGCACCGATTTTGTCGTCATAACAACACTTGCTGATATTCTGTTGTTCAGTTGCACCTGGACGGACCGTTCGGCGAGGGTCACCAGGACTGGTACCGGTTCCCAGTGTCTGTGTTAGTTGGGGGAGGGATCGGAGTCACCCCTTTCGCGTCCATCCTCAAGGACCTCGTCATGAAATCCAAGCTCAAGCTCAAGTTCCCGTGCCAAAAGGTAGGTTCCGTACACAGCTTGTCTTTTCTGGACATACCACTTGATGCTTTTAAGATGTTTATGTAAAGTACCTTAAGAAATGTGTACGTAAGCCAAAGTAGTGCTATTCTCCACAAAAACAAGGCAGAACGACACAATGCACATCTTCAGGCGGAGAAAACGCAAGAGACAACAAAACAGTTCTTTCCAATAGAACTCCGAGCAAGAAAGAAAGTGTCGTGTTGTCTTGTTTTTGTCACGATTTGCATTCCATCACCAACAACGAAGACCGACAGACATCACACAAGCCATTGGACAACATGATGACATGCTTACAGTGATGAAGAAACGGAAACTTCGATGGTATGGCCACGTCACGGGAGCAACAGGCCTTGCAAAACCCATCCTGTAAGGCACGGTGCAAGGAGGCAGAAGAAGAGGGAGACCGAAAAAGAGGTGGGAGGACAACATTCGAGAATGCACTGGTTTGACACTGAACGAAGCCATGAGGATTGCTGAGAACAGGCAAAGATGGAGTACGCTTGTTAAACGATCATCTGTGGTGCCCCAACGACCTTTGAGTTACGGGATAGGATAGGATAGGATAGGATAGGATAGCATTCCTTTGGCTTATGTACACATTTGTTACTCATTATTGTAAAGTTTGAATGCTAGCAGCCCTCTGTTTTATTTCATTTAAGTACCTTAAGATTAATTATAGACTAAAAGTTAAATTGCAACTGATGTAGTTGGTTATAGTAATGGATAGACTCACAGTGAAAAGAAAACAAGAACGGCTTTAGTATCTCCTATTTAGATGAGGCTAGCTACACAATGCGGTTGCAGCGTTTTTAATATGCCGTCAGATTTTGTCATGCATTTTTACGGTTTAATTCATTGTTCCAGGTTTATTTCCTATGGGTGACAAGGACTCAGATGAGCTTCGAATGGCTGACGGACATCATCAGGGAGGTGGAGCTGGGGGATGAAAAACAGCTGGTCGACGTGCACATCTTCATCACACAGTTCCAGCAAAAATTCGACTTGAGGACTACTATGCTAGTGAGTTCATGGCGTACACATGCGAAATAAAAACAAGATGGCAAGTCATTCAAATGTATTGCCAGACCCTCTCACAGGCATCACCCGAAAAATAAGCATTTTGAATAGTGTTGATTTTTATGACAGTGTTGTGACTCGGCTTTATCCTAACGAAGTAAAACGAAAACAAGGATTGATAGGCCTTACCTGATCCGTATACAAACCAAAAACTATTCAGATTCGCCGAGCCAAGTTTCAGATACACCGCAATACGTGATTTAAAATGGGGAAGCACAATGGCCTTGACCTTCGAGAGAGTACAAATACGAAAGAATGAATGTTTAATGTCTGCACCCACCACTGGCGATAAGGCTGACGGCGTAATACGAATGTTGAAACATGGTTGGCAGTAGTTAAATTATCCACAAAGGAAAAATTATGAATTTCGTTTCAGTTATTCTTGAGATAAGGCAAAAAGTGTGTTTTGAAAAAAAAAAAGTGAAATTCGGAGCCACAGACTGGCTGACCGAACGACAGATGGACTGCTACTGAAGGATGGCCCATAATTTGAAGATAGATCGACATTTGGCTCGTTCCGATTCTCACCGACTATTTCAAAGTATTTCCAGATAAGTCTGAAAATACAAAGGCTTTTTTATGGCCTTCAGGGAATCATGAGTTGTAAACAGTATAGTGGAAGAATGAATCCTCTGTCGATGTTTTTGTGTGTTTCAATGTCAATATTATTTACCGCTAAAATGTTGTGTTTTGCGTGTGTAATATTGTCCAAATATTTTTACTTTTGTGCAGTACATCTGCGAGCGCCATTTCCAACGCATAGAAGGCCAGAGCTTGTTCACTGGACTAAGGGCAACGACTCACTTCGGGCGTCCGCAGTTTCTGGATATGTTTATGTCCCTTGCAGAAAACCACAAAGAGGTGGGGAGCAGTGGCATTAAAAATCGCGTAAATAAACAGCTAAATAAATTAATTAAAGAGTTATTCGCTGTGAAATATTCAAACTTTCATGACTTAAAGATTATGGCCTACACTTAACTTGCTTTTACGCATTTATTTTTAAAAGTTTGCTGCTGCTGTCTGGTGTAACGTACTTTTATTTCTCCTCTTCTACTACAAGTTATTTAAAACTTCATAAATATTTTTTTCATGTGACATTTTACTGTGTTTTCCTCTTAACGATGTCCTAAAATAATATTACAATAACCCTTCTTCCTCCATCCCTCGGCCCACCCCCAGTCCCCCACCTCCACTTTTTGCGTACGCATTAAGAGCGACACAACAGCCGCATCGGGAACTGTTTCAGAACAACGAAAGGCGTGCATCAATGATGCCTACCCTCCCCAACACTCTTCAAAATCTTTTGAATCGCATCATGTCAGATGCCCTTGCAGATCATGAAAACACAGTCAGCATAGGGAGTAGAGCAATCTCCTTCCGTTTGGAGGATGATATTGATAGATTGGCTGGAGAGGAACAAGAACTTGAACAGCTTCTACAGAGGCTTGACACCACCTCCAGAGCCTATGGAATGGAATTGCGTTCAGAAAAAAACCAAAATGATGACCAGCAACACGAATGGCATCAACAGGGACATCAAAGTCTGAGGCAAGTCTCTAAACACGGGTGCACAGCTTCAAATATTTATGAGCAATTGTATCAGACAATGGGTCCCGACAGGAAGTCCTCTCCAGAATAGCACAAACAACTTCTGTCCTGAAAAGGTTGAAGCCCATTTGGAAAGACAGGACCGTCAGTCTACATTCCAAGGTAAGGCTGCTGCGCTCCCTTGTCATCTCCATCTTCCCATACGCTTGCGAAACATGGACCCTCACAGAAGACCTACAACGAAGAATACAAAGCATTTAGTTGAGGTGCTAAAGAAGACTTCTTGGCATTTCATATATCTAGCACATCACCAACGACGAAGACCGACAGACCATCCCACAAACCATTGGACAACACAATTGCATGCTCACAGTGGTAAAGAAACGAAAACTAGGATGGTATGGCTACGTAACCGAGCATCAGACCTTGCAAAGACCATCCTGCAAGGTACTGTGCAAGGAGGAAGAAGAAAAGGTGGGAGGACAACATTCGAGAATGGGCTGGCTTGACACTGAGTGAAGCCAAGAGGGTTGCTGAGGACAGAGAAAGATTGAGTACGCTGGTTTTACGATTATCTGTGGTGCCCCAACGTCTATCGAGTTACGGGATAGGATAGGATAAGAAAGAGAGACAACTTCTGTTTCACAAAATATTGTTGTCTCCCTTGTTTCAGGCTGGCCAGATCGGAGTGTTCAGCTGCGGGCCGCCTGGTATGACTCTGAGTGTTGAAAAAGCCTGCAGTGATTTGAATCGTACGGAGGGAGTCTCCTTCCATCATCACTACGAAAACTTCTAATGGAGGATCATGTCCACTATAAATTTAAGAACTTCCAGGCGTGAATTATGAATCGAATACGGAATCCTCTTTTCATCATTATTGTGAACACTTATTGTGTGCCATGCATGCATTTTAAAGAAAGGATCTGTTTCCACTATCATTTTGAGAGCTTGAAGAGGTGTAATACGAATCGTAGAGAAGAGGTCTCCCCCCCCCTCCTATCATTTTGATAATTTGTTACGAGTATGGGAATCCCCTCTCCCTGTACATTGATAATCTCTAGATTAATATAGATCTCTAGAAGTTGGCCTATAGCTAGTTCAGCAAGCCTGTAATGATCTTTTAACCTACTGCCAAGTTTATTGTTGTTTTTACATTGATATCAGTTTTTACCACTAAAGATCTATCATTTTAGACGTGTACTTTCAGTTCAATGGCTTCAAATGCGACGACATTTTCACTCTCTATATAATTATGTAGGGCATCATCACTTCCAGAACGTGTAGACATTATAGTATTGAGCAGGGTCGTTTTCCAGAACTTTGAGACATTATAGTATTGATTAGGATCGCTTCAAAACATTTTTAGACATGTAGCCAAACATTAATTTAAAAAAACTGTTGAGCTGTGCCATTGAGATTCTATACATTATTCTATATATCTTTCTGGTATCGCCACTGCCAGAAGGTTTAGACATTAGTATTGATCAGGGTTACATACATAACTTTTAGACATTTAGCCAAATATTACTTACATAACTTTTGAACCTGTGCTATTGTTATTACACATAATAATTCGAGAAATTACCAGAACGTCTAGACAAGCGTTATCTAATGATCACTATCACCTCTACAAGTAACTATTTAAAATTTAGTGGCTTTCATTGGCGTCAAGAACATTGCCTATCAGCGAAATTTGTGCATGCAGCACTGTGGAACATAATAAAAACCTGTGTTAGTGCCTTGTCATTATTTGTTAATTGCATTACAGGTTGGATTCAGTAACACTACACTGCTTTGGAATACTATATTCCGGAAATCTACACTTTAGAATACTACTATTACTACTACTACTACTACACTGTAGAACATAATAATTCTCTCAGCAACGAGAACATGATTTACGCTTTGAAATGATCATTATAGCGGAAATTGCCGTTTTCTTCTTATAATACAATACAATATTATATTCTGTCGCGATGTGTGTAGAAATGTTGGCACTTATGATTAGGCAAAATAAAGAGATAAAAGGGATAAAAATTAACAATAACGAAAGTAACATTTTGCAATATGCAGTGATACTGAAATATTGTTAGAAGGAGAGGGAAATTCATTTAGGCATACAATAAATACATTTAGCGGTTTGGCTCTATTTCCGGCTTAGTTTTAAACACAGACAAGAGTTAGGTTAGGTAGGTTAGGTAATAAAGGAATTCTCATACTGTCTTCATGCCCCTCTGCGCATGGACTGGAACCCAGAGACATTTAAGATACTTGGAATTATTTTTACAAATGACTTAAAGGATTGTGTTAAATTATTATTATTATTATGTTAAATTTATTTTAATGCTTTATTGTCCCTTTTCATCGGGAAATTCTGGGCCGCCTCCCCTGGGGAAGGCGTAGTCGCAGCCTGCGGCGCGCTCAAACTCAACCTACCTAACATTAGTTGTGATTTTAAAATTTAGAAATCCTTGAAATTTTTTGAAATTTTGCTGGGGGAGCAAACCGGAGTACCCGGAGAAAACCCCCGAGATGTTGCCCGAGTCGAAAGTAAATACTATTTGGAGAAACATAACGCCCAGATGCTGGATCGAACCCACGCCTGTCAGGCGCCATTGGTTTCTGGCCTGTGGACAAGTCAAGTTAGTCCCGCCTTAGCCCACTTGGCCACAACGCTAAACGTTAAACTTTGAAGCAAATTTCTAGAAATTAAGATACTGTAAAAGATATGGTTAAAACGTCAGTTAACACCAGTTGTTCGGGTTGCTGTGCTTAAGTCGTTGATCTTGTCGAAGCTCGTATATCTGTGGCTGTTACTGCCTAATCCACCAGACTATATTAACTCTATTCAAATAAGTAGTTTTACATTTGTTTGGAATACTAAAAATGCCAAGATTTCTAAAAAGGGAATGGAGAGTAGGGCGCACAGTCGAATGGAGAATACTATTTAAGAAAGTACAAGAAATTTGGGAAATCAAATTGAAGTGGCTGCAAATTAGAATAAATCATAGAATAATAGGAACCAATATAGGCTTAGTAGTATCTAACATTGGAGTAAAACAGAGTATTAACTGTACCTTTTGTGAAGGTGAAAGGGAAAACATACAACGTCTTTTCTTTAAGTGTCCCTTCGTTCAAACGTTTTGGACTGAATTTAAAACAGCCTTAAATTCTAAATGTTCTAATACTGTTGTTGCCTTCCACTTTAGCGAACATCTCGTAATATTTGGTTGTGACAGAAATATAAGAACAAACACAATACATGTATTAGACTTGTTATTTTCATTATCAAAATCATTGATTTATAAATTTAAAATGAAGAAAAAGATTCGTCTTTACATGTCCTTTACAGCTGTGCTGAAAAGTCGATATGAAGTACAAAAACATATGGCGTTTTTACAAATGAGATATCAAAACTGTGTACAAGCATGGCACCCGTACTTACCACTGTTTGACGGAAGATATGTGCTTATATCTTATAGTTACATGTATGTTTTGTATTATTTATAAAATGATGATCCGTGATGCTCTCTCTCTCTCTTTCTCTCTCTCTCTCTCTCTCTCTCTCTCTCTCTCTCTCTCTCTCTCTCTCTCTCTCTCTCTCTCTCTCTCTCTCTCTCTTTTCCCCTTTTCTATCACAAAATAAAAAACAAATATGTCTGTAGAATCTAATACAAAAGCTGTGCAAATCCGAACTGTATGATTTTGTTTTGAAAACGTGTACAAGTGATACAAGGAGCTGGGAATCCTTTGTTCTATGTTGTGATATTATCTTTTTATGTCATTTTTCCCTCCAGTCTTTGATAATGTAAAACTATAATATTTGCATGCATGTTTTGGAAAATAAAAAGGCTTGTTATTTAAAAAAAAATATATTTTGTTGCTATAGCAAGCTCCCGCAATAGAACAATGAGCAGATAGAGACAGTGCTTAAAAAAAAATTCTTCGTTCCAATGTATACAGTTTGGGATTATCAAACTTTGGACAAACATTATTCGTTCAGTCTGTATGATACTACTAATGATAAAGTCATCAAAAGCCTGTATGACAAGGCTACCAGTGCAATCCTCCACAACAGCGCCATCGGAAATTAGTTCAGGACAACAATCGGTGTGCGTCAAGGATGCCAACTCTCTCCAACACTCTTTAACATTTTCCTAGAGCACATCATGTCAGATGCCCTTGCAGATCACGAAGGCACAGTCAGCATAGGGGGTAGAGCAATCTCCACCCTCCGTTTTGGGGATGACATTGATGGAATGTCTGAAGAGGAACAAGAACTTGAGCAGCTTCTACAGAGGCTTGACACCACCTCCAGAGCATGTGGAATGGAAATAAGTGCAGAGAAGATCAAAATGATGACCAACAACACCAAAGGCATCAACATGGACATCAAAGTCCAAGGCCAATCCCTCAACACAGTGTATAGCTTCAAATATCTAGGAGCCATTGTATCAGACAATGGGTCAAGTAAGGAAGTCCTCTTCAGGATCGCACAAACAAATGCTGCCCTGACAAGGTTGAAGCCCATTTGGAAAGACAAGACCCTCAGTCCATATTCCAAGGTAAGGCTGCTGCGCTCTCTTGTCATCTTTATCTTCCTAAACGCTCTGGAAACTTAGACCCGCACAGCAGATCTACAACGAAGAATACAAAGCATGGCGATGAGGTGCTACAGAAGACTTATGGACATTTCCTATACCCAGCACACCACCAACAACGAAGTCCAACAGACCATCACACAAGCCATTGGACAACACGATGACCTGCTCACAGTGGTGAAAAAACGGAAACTCCGATGGTATGGCCACGTCACCAAAGCATCATGCCTAGCAAAAACCATCCTGCAAGGCACGGTGCAATGAGGCAGAAGAAGAGGAAGACCGAAAAAGAGGTAGGAGAACAACATTCGAGAATGGACTGGTTTGACACTGAGCGACGCCATGAGGATTGCTGAGAATAGAGAAATATGGAGTACGCTGGTTTAGCGATAATCTGTGGTGTCCCAACGACCTTTGAGTTACGAGATAGGATAGGATATGTGTGTGTGTGTGTGTGTGGGGTGGGGGGTGGGGGCGTGTGTGTGTGTATGTGAGTCGGTTTTAATGCATATGTTTGTGTGCGTGAATGTGTATTAATATATGTTTATGCATGAAAGAAGAAAGACGAAAGTTAAATTTATAGTATAAATGATTGTTTTTATAATTATTATGTTAGCTTGGGAAATAAGCATGCAAGGCAAAAAGAGAGTTTTATAGAGTTATTTCCCTTAGTTATTAAATTAATGTTTTTCACGTTGTCTATACGATTTACGATCGTATTAGTTTAGTTGTAATATATTATTTTTCTTTGAATTATTATTGTGGCAATATCCAGATATACTCCTTTCAACCTTGTAATGCAAATTACACTACAAACACAGCTCCAAAGTCATTCGGCACGTTCCGATAAGGAATCCAAGGGAAATTGTATTAAATACTTATGTTGTAGGCCTACATTCACCACTTAATAAATTCCGCTCAATATAATTCCAGTGTGCATTCCATGTTTACATTGCGATAGGCCATTAACAGACGGCCCTAATTAATGTGACTTCAGCACATAAAATTAAGCCGTTTGAGAGTATAATGTTACCAATTACAGTTAGGTAGGAGGGGTGAAGGAGGTAGGGGGGGGGAGCAAACTGGTATACATATATACGTTAGAATGAAGAATGCATAGCCCACCTTTTTTGTGGCTCCCACCTCCACCATCCACTCCCAGTGATATTGTCGTCGATAAAATTCCCAAATGTCGAAAAGAGTCATGTTCTGATCGCCCCGCTGTCCTAAGGTTTTATGCTTCAATCGGCCACCCTTTGGCCGTTATTTGCTTGTCTCATGTCTGTTTCGTCTTTATTGCTTCTGGCCATATTAATTTCCTATCGGATAAATAAAGGACTAATGTTATGAGTTATTCTTGGGACATCGCGTGTCGGAAGCGCCAAGAAGACGACACATACATTAGCTGAGAGAGTTAGAGTAATTCCCCTTGTTGCGAACGGCGTGCTTCCGGCAATAAAACTTTTTGTTTTCGAAATGCCGCCGAAAAAGAAACCGAAACTTGTCAGCGGCCTCTCGTTTGGTGTTGGAAAGAAGTCAAAGTAATGGCCGAAAGATTTTCAAAATGTTCTAAAGGTTTGTGACTGAATCGGCCAAATGGCCTATGCTGAAAATTTCTAGCAACATCACTGCACTCCCACATTCCTTTCGGTGTGAAGCGTCTGCTCGCTTTCAAATGCGTTCTCACATCACAGTCAAAGAGAAATGAAGTGAAAAAAAAATCGCACCTGCGTTTTAAGTTACGTAGAAGCAGTAAAGTATGCCTATTAGTGTTTGGGGTAAGCCTATCGTTCAAACCCCACCCCATTCTCCCCACACCACAACTCGTAGGCTATTGATATGCTTGTTTTTATTTACTACATAGGCAATGAGTTTGCACTTCTTAGGTGGCGAATATTGATATTTCTTTTCGAAGCACTATAAAATGGCACGGAAAGAAAGGACGCGTTGTGAGCGTTTACAAACAATGTTGTCTTTTTTTCCGTTGTATTTTAGTTATGATTTGATTCCCAATAGAAGTATTGTAAGGCCGGAAGGAAATAGCGGAACTGAGGATATTGTCAGTGTTTATAAACGTTACAATGCTGTGCCTTTTTTTTTTAAACTATTATTATCTACCCGGGCTGATCGGAGTTGGAGGTAGAAGGTTTTGAGTACTGATTTTACTCCCAATAGATGTATATTTTTATTTTATTTATTTTATTTAATCGTTCTTATATAGCGCTTTACCAGCTCATGAGCTGCTCAAGGCGCTGGCCGATACAGGATCTAACTCAAGCCGCCCGAGACGCCCACCCGCAGCCTTTGGGCGCATGGTCTGACGCCCGGACAACTGAGCACAATCCTGGGCAGCCAGGGATGGGGGAGAAGGACCTAGGTGCATGCTGGGTGTTTTCTTGTCACCGGCACTCACCCGTCTAGGACATGAGCGTCAGGATCTTTAAAGTCCGTTATGATGGAATGTATGCGACACAGACTAGACCTCGGTTTATACTCTCATCCGAAGGAGTAGGAAAACAGGAGTAAAGTGTCTTTCCCAGGGACACAACACAGGGCCCGGCCAGGGCTCGAACCCGGGACCTTCCGATCCGCAAGCCGAAGCACTACCATTAGACCACAGTGCCTCCTGTATAGTGCAAGGAGGTAGAAGAAGAGGGAGACAGAAAAAGAGGTGGGAGGACAACATTCGAGAATGGACTGGTTTGACACTGAGCGAAACAATCAGGGTTGCTGAGGACAGGGAAAGATGGAGTACGCTGATCATCTGCGCACACATCGCCAAGTCAGTAACATTTTGTATTTTATTATTGCACGAGATACACCGAAACTGTATACACTTTGTTCTCTACAAATACATAAACAGAGCCCGAGCATCAACAATACGCCCTTATGTCTTACATTGAGAAGGTTATCGGCATCACGGCTCGCCCAAAATGAACTATCGGCAGGTTTCAGGTACATATAAGCTTACAAATTGACAACATCAGGTGTTGAGGATTTCACCAACCCATTCACATTAATTAATGGTTCCCCTATAAGCGACGATAAAATTGTATATGTGAACAGCTAAAGGTAAGTAATCAATAATAAATCCCCTCCTATGTAAAATTGTATGTGAGGGAAATATTTCATTTGTATTGTAATATTTTGGAGTTTTCTTACATTCTATTAACGAAAAGGCCACAATATGGACGCACGTGCACATTGTTCAACAACGTTGCCAGACAATGAAGATACTTTCTTTCCGTCGGAAATATGTCACTAATGCTATCCCTATATTCAATAATACTGCATAAAATTTATTATGTAAGCTATTAAATTGTCTTATATAATAGTCCAGATATACTACCTCTTAGTAAAAGGTTAACAAAAGGGGAGTATTTCTGGATATAATAATTGGTGGGATATAGTCCCCTCCAAAGTAAAAATCGATTAAATGTGATTCCAATATTTAAAATCCACACACCTTACGTACATTATCTCCCATCATTCCATGCCCATTCTCTCTCTTGTGCAGAGTTCCCAAAAGAGGACCTTTTTACCTTGCAGGATGTTGAAGACGGCGAAATTTTGGTATGTCACCTATTCAACTGTGTTATATTATAGTCAAGATATACTCCCCTTTTGTTCATAAGCTATGACTAAAAGAGGAGTGTTTCTGGACTATAATATAATAAATAATATATAGTATGTAAACTATTGAGAACTGTCATATAGAATAGTCCAGATATACTCCCCTTTTGTTCGTAAGCTATAACTAAAAGGGGAGTACACCTGGACTATTATATAGTAAGCCTATGTAACTTATGGAACAGCCTTACATAATAGTCCATATATATACTCCCCTCCTAGTCAGAGGTTAAGAACAAAAGGGTATTTATGGATATAATAATAATAGGATATACTCCTCTCCAATGTAAAAATCAACGAACTGTGATTCCAATATTTCAATTCCACCCACTTTGCATACATTATCCCCCATCATTCAATGCCCTTTCTCTCTCCTGCAGAGTCCCCAAAAGAGGACACTTTTAACCTTGCAGGATGTTGAAGACGGCGAAATTTTGGTATTTCACCTATTCAACTGTGTTATATTATAGCCCAGATATACTCCCCTTTTCTTCATAATATGTGACTAAAAGGGGAGTATGTCTGGACTATTATATAGTAGACTATGTAATCTACTGAACTATTATGTAATAGTCCAGAAGTTCTCCCCTTTTGTTCAAAAGCTATGACTAAAAAGAGAGTATATCTGGACTGTTATATAGTATTTAACCTATTGAATTGCCTTATATAATAGTCCAGATATAATCCCTCTGTAGTCATATGTTAAGAGCAAAAGGGGAGTATTTCTGGATATAATAATTATGAGGATATACTCCTCTACATTTTCCTAGCTATGCATACCGACTTAATCGAGATTCACAAAATGGAATGCTGATTTGAGCATCGGTCATTGCCCGTTTGGGAACAATCCATTTACGGATAAGATCGAGGGAAGTATATCTGGATATTGTCATTATTTTTCTCTTAGGAATGTTGAATCGGTATGTCAGTGATACTTTCATTCACTGCTACGTAGTTATGGCTGTGACCGCAATGTTTAAACTTTGAAAATACGCATTCTGATCCTCTAGTGTTACTAATATTGTTTATTGTTTAATTGTATAGTATTTATATTTTGATAAAAATAATTTGGTTTATCTTATTTATTTCTAGATCATTTATGGTGTTAATATTCTCTTGAGGTTATCACGTTATTTACTGATCATCATTAGCGTTCAGTCAGTTTGATTGGGAGATGTAGTTTATATTTTGTAAAGCATATGAGTACAGTGGAACCTCCGGTATCCGTCTCTCTGGTAAACGACTCCCTCCGTTATGTGACCTGAAAACTTCTGACGGATTCACTTCCAATAATAAATGACCTCTGGTATGCGACAACCTCGTTTATGCGACCAGCCACCGTGTCTTAAGCTCTTTATACGACCGTCTTAGGGCAATTTAAAAGAGATATCAGTTAATTTGTTGTCTGTACCTTTCGTTTTTTCTCTCATGTTAGTGTACGCCTGCTGTTGTTTGCAATTTCCGGTTCGCAAATAAGGCACATTACTCGCCTACACTGGCTTGTCAAAATGGCGTCGCGCAAGAGGAACGTTTTGAGTTTGGCAGAGAGAATGAATGTGATTGAAAGAAGTGAAAATTGGGAGAGTTGTTTCTATTGCAAGAGGTTTAGACGTTGGGAAGACCCAAACAGCTCATCATAAAGGATAAGGAATCAGTTAAACTACGATGGGAAAGTGGCGAAAGCAAAAACATCGAAACTGAGAGCTTCTGCACTGACAGACTTGGATGAACGCGTCTGGCAGTGGTTCGACCGTTTTCTATTTTTGAAGTTGTGAATAAAAGACAAAGCTAAAAATGAAACATGTTTTACAGTTTTTTTCCTTTGTCAGAGAATACATGCTGGTGAGTGAGAAAATTATGTCTACATAGCCCTCCGAGCCTGACCCCCCTCCCCCCACCCCACCCCTTGTTTCCGGTATAAGACCACCTCTATTATAAGACCGTTTTTTCTCCGATTTTGGAAGGTCGTATACCGGAGGTTCCACTGTATTAGTAGTTGTCTTAATATTTATTATGAAAACCTGAAATGCATACACTTTTGCATAGGCAATTGTAGCAAGTAAGCTTAAGCGTTGCAAATATTGGATTGTTATTTATTTCACTTAGCTTGTACGATTGTTTTCATGTGATTGTTTCAGAGGTTGTAATTGGAGGTCTTAATACAGAACTACGTATAAACCATCACCACCAGCTTGTCGTCTTTTGTTTGGTTCGTCCATCTTCCTTTCCCCTTACCATCTCTTCTACCTGCCTCCTCCCACCTGCCACTCCACGCACCCGAACCCACGAGGGGGAATTCTTTCACACCCACACCTTCAATATGTGTGTACGATTGCGTGCCTGCCTGCATGCGTGTGTGTGTGTGTATGTGTATGTGAGAGAGAGAGGGAGGGAGAGAGAGAGGAAGGGAGAGAGAGAAAGACTATGAAACTTTAAAAGCTTTGTCTATTAGGGATAAAGATTTTAGACTAATTAATAAGTCTAATCTTCCAATCTGTCCTTTAACAAGATCACATAATAAAGAACTTGTAATATTAACTTGGAAATCATATTAGCCCCCACACCCCCTCCCCTCCCAAAAGTATGTTTACGGTTTCCCGACCGACTCTAATTTTTTGGCCCGACGCTAAAACATTTTTGGGATCGTCTAGAAAAAAAAAATCAAAGAAAGCCAAACAAAATCGCACCCAAGGTGGAAAAGATTTTTAAAACAAATTGCCGACCTACCGACAATTTTTTCCGTATGTTACTGTAAACAGACTTTTTATTTGCACACAAGCACACACACCCTCACACACACACATGTAAATTCATACATTCTTAGTAACTTTCATTGTGGCAGGGTAGGGAAGAACAAAGAGGTATACAATCATCTTAAGTATTAAGAGCTAAGGGAGTTTAAATATTTATGGAGCCTTGTTTTAAAAGATGGTAATGATTTACTTTTCTTGACCTCTTCTGGTAGAGAATTCCACACGCTTGGACCAGAATAGGACAGAGATATTTTAAATATGTCTAAGCGTGGTCTTGGAAATTTATTTTATTTAATCGTTCTTATATAGCGCTTTTCCAGCTCAAGAGCTGCTCAAGGCGCTGGCCGATACAGGATCTAACTCAAGCTGCCCGAGACGCCCACCCGCAGCCTTTGGGCGCATGGTCTGACGCCCGGACAACTGAGCACAATCCTGGGCAGCCAGGGATGGGGGAGAAGGACCTAGGTGCATGCTGGGTGTTTTCTTGTCACCGGCACTCACCCGTCTAGGACATGAGCGTCAGGATCTTTAAAGTCCGTTAAGATGGAATGTATGCGACACAGACTAGACCTCGGTTTATACTCTCATCCGAAGGAGTAGGAAAACAGGAGTAAAGTGTCTTTCCCAGGGACACAACACAATGGCCCGGCCAGGGCTCGAACCCGGGACCTTCCGATCCGCAAGCCGAAGCTCTACCATTAGACCACAGTGCCTCCTGTCCCACACTTTCCGCTTTAAAGATTCCTTTTACCCCCCAAACTGTAAGATCTCTAAACGCCGCATCCTCCTCCCACCGCTGATCCCCCTGCCGGGCGCACGCCCTGCATGCTTCTCCCTACATACTCGTACATCTATATCTATATACTACAGCGACTATTATAATTTAGAATGTTTTTGTTATCACTTTAGACTAGTTATTTGTGTTTTACTATATCTATCTGTTTATCTGTTGGGTATGCTTGTGCGAGTGTGTGTGGTTGTGCATGCATGTGTGTATTTGTGTATGTGTGTGTGTATGTGTGCGTGTGTGTAAGACAGAAGGAGTGATAAAAAAAAGAGAGAGAGATGTTAAATATAAAACATTCTGCCATTGTCCAACACCAAATAATATTCGGATTGTTGCATCTATTACATGTCAATTGACGAAATAAATTCCTGTTATCCTGTTATCCTGTTAAATTATGTCGTGAAGATGAATAACGAAATGACGACTTACCAAAAAGTGCTTTTAAATATGCAGGAGCTATATTGTTAATTATTTTATACATTAAAACGGCTTTATTGTAATTTAGGTGTTTGTTAAGGGGGAGTATGCCAGCTATTGTAAACTTTGAATCAGTTGTGATGGCAGCGTTGGGGATAAATAATTTTGCAGCTCTGCGGTAAATTTAATTAAATTTTTTTTTTAAACAAGGCTTTACTGCAGCCATCCCATATTGTTGATGCATAATCAATGTTAGGTTTGATATGAGCATTATAAAAAAGTTTTTTAGCATCTGCAGTTATGATAAATTGAAGCTTAGACAACATAAATAATTTTGTTGAGAGAGTTTTACAAAGATGTTCAATTTGTGAATGCCAACTGAGTTTGTTAACTATGATTACGCCTAAACGTTTATGACTTTCAACCTGTTTGATATTGTTTCCATTCACTACTAAATCAAGAGAAAGCGGAGCCCGCTGATGCTTTTGTCTAGTTGTTATTAACCTAGCTTTTGATTTAGCTGGATTCAGTTACATATTGTTTAAACTGCATCAGTCAGCAACACTGTTAAGGGCACATTGTAGAGAATGCTGAGATAGAGAGAGACAGAGAGAATGAGTGAGAGAGAGAGAGAGAGAGAGAGAGAGAGAGAGAGAGAGAGAGAGAGAGAGAGAGAGAGAGTTTTGAATGTATAAAACAGCAGTATTTTCCGTCAATAAATTAATTTGAATAACTGTTTTCACAGACTTCATGAATCTCGGGTGCAGCAGCAGTGGAAGTTCAGTTTTATTCCCTGTGCTTTCAGAGGAAGCACAAATCATGTACGACACGCTTGAATGCGCGGCATGTGCGAGGAGGGTGGGTGGAGGGTGAGAGTGACGAGGGATGAGCGTGTGTGTGTAGGTCAGTGTGAATATGAGTATGGGTGGATGAGTGTGACTGTTCATCATATCACCCGTGTTTACATCATCTGTACACAGTTTGTGATTTCAGGCTATTTGTCATTCTCTCCCTCAACATCTTTCTTACGCAACACCAATCTATACGAAAACAGTCGGTATTAAATAATTAAACATAGAGCTAGAACCGAACTCTAATGTTTACTATAATAGTTGGTGTTCAAAATTCGTGCCTCTGAACATGAAATGTAATTAACGCCCTCTTTTATGTCTTTCTTTTCTGTATCTTTTTAATATAATCAGTAGTCACGAGTGATAGCCTACTCGATGGATCCAAAATGGATTTAACAGATTCGGTAAATTAATGACAACAAGCAGTAAGTACAGTACAGTCCAGTACAGTACAGTACTATGGGAACTAGGATATCCGTAACGAATTCCTCTTCTTGTCATAACTTCCCGATAAAAGGATTTCCTGTTAACTATTTGAAGCCACAAGGGTCAAGTGAAGTGCCACCCTGCACGCTATCGTGTCTCTAACGATACATGTAGGTCTTTATGATTCTCCACGACACAAGTTTAAGTAATTTGTTAGGGAAAACGCAAGTCGAACTAATTTTTGTAAAATATTTTATTTATGGAAACGTATTTTTTAAATGACAACTTTAGATTAACCCTTGGTTTATATTCTCACCAGAAGAAGTAATCCAGGTTCCAAAGGTTTGACTATAATGAAAATATTATACATTCTTAAAACTGACCCTCCATCACGGGATGAGTCGTATTGTGCCTCAGTCCATTCCGAGAAATCACTGAAAATAGGTGCAGGGGGTGTGGGTTGTCGGTTTTAAGATTTTAGTTGTTGCTGATTCTTTAATCATTTATCTACATGTTTCCGTTGGAATTTTGCTAAAATTTACTTCTAAAAGTATTATAAATTTGTTTTAAAAGCACCACCTATCCCGTTTTGGTGAGAAAATCTTGCCAAAACCACTTCTTTTGAACAACCTGTCCTCCCTATGCTTTTTGAGCCGACCCGATGTACTATGCACCGATTGAAAGGTCTTTGTCTCAGCTTTTAAACTATGTAGAATAAAAATGTAAAAGCTAAAACGATAGGCTAAAAATAATAGTTCTCCGGGAATGCCCCTGTAAACAATTTTTAGACCACATACTTTTTTTTATTTTATGTTGCTATTTTATAGAAATTGTTGACATTTGCTCATTTGTAATGATTTTAATATTGTTATGAATAAAATTATTATAGTAGTAGCAATCGGCCTGCATAAAAATGTTAACTAAGTAAAACATACATTTTAACATGTATTCTAAAAAAGTGTACAAATTAAAGTACTTCATACTTTGAAATGAAAATCTGTGTGTGTGTTGTTAATGCTGTGCTAGATTACTGTGCCAAATTTCATTAAGATCCATGCATGGTTGCTAAGGACATTACTGTCTTAAAGTTTGTAAACACAAATTTCGAGATTTCTCAGAATCGCGTTTTTGAGGGGGGGCAAAGTAAAAAGCATGTAGCTCCGAGACTATTCGTCAGATTTTCAAACGTTTTTTTTCCATTGAAATTGGCATTCAAAATACTTTAAGATAGCACAAATAACTCAAAATGACCCAGAGGCACAATAAGACTCAAACCGTGGTGGAGGGTTAATAAGATCGCCTTAGGACAAGGAAATCGAGTTTTATTAAAGAAGACATAAGACGTAACACACACAAACACACATCTACACACACACCCACACACACGCACCCTCACGCACACGTCCACATACACACGCGCGCACACATTTACTGACGAAATAAAACATGTGCAGAAGATTTTGGTATGTCTTAATTGGAAGTTTCGTGGAGGTTCACGAACCTTTTTTTCGAGGTTCTCAGCTTCTTCCCCGAGGCTGCCCTCTCAGTACCAGTGTCCTCAGTTATCCACATAGCATGAGCTAGGTGTTATACTTAAACGCCAACTTATTTAGTTGCGATAATGTGTTAGAGGTGCAATTCTGATTCTTTAATGTATTTTATGTTATTACGTTTTAATTTAGATACCCATGTGGGTATGCGTAAGTATGCCTGTGCGTGTGCGGGTTGCGAGTGGGCGTGTGCCTGTGCCTGTGCTTTACTCCTTAAAATAACTTCCTCTATTAGAGTATTTTAATGTTTTAATGTCCAGTGGAAGGTTGTTTGTTGTTGTAGAAGGACTGAATGTTTTACCGCATCACCAAAACAAAATCCTATGTATTTTGAATTCATTGGGTAATAAAGTGTCTTGACTTGACTTGACTTGATCCTGAACCTAGGTGCCTGAACCTTTTAGTTCGGGATCTGAGAACCTCGAAAAAATGCTCGTGGACCTCCATAACCTTTACACGAATCTCCAATTAGGGCAGGCCATTAGAGAAGTGATTGGAGTTATATTGCACCTGCAGTATTTTAGACGCCAGACATATGATATAAGACATATATTTATTAACATTTATTTAAAACATTTGCAGGATTTGGGTATATGTAGCGTTATGTTCAACATTGAGTTATTAGGTCCTACTATAAAAAAAAAATATGCGCGTAGCATCGATACCTATGTCCGCGAAGTCTAAGGCTTAAGTTCACAAAGGCCTACATACCGTTCACCATTGTTCAAGAGCTTTGCATTATTTTTCTCATAAATCATTAAGTGATTCGATTGGTTTTTCATTGTCAATTGGATTGGATACGGTTAAAATCTCAGGCCTTTTTCTTTCCGGGCATTTGCATGCAAAGTCTGTACGCTAAGTATCCGATCCCGACACCTTCCTCGGTGTTCTTCTTTATTAGCTAATTCTTCTTCGTGGTTGTAGTTGTTTCTGTTTCTGTTGTTGTTGTTGTTGCTCTTCTTCTTCTTCTTCTTCTTCTTCTTCTTCTTCTTCTTCTTCTTCTTCTTCTTCTTCTTCTTCTTCTTCTTCTTCTTCTTCTTCTTCTTCTTTTAATGCTGTTAAATTGTTTTACTGCTGCATTTTGTTTTACATCAAGGGTGTGTGTGACTCCATAACTTTATATGACTGATGTATGTTTAATACTGTTTGCCTATCCTTTAATGCTGTATGTATGTTGAATGCCAATGAAGCGTATGACACGATGAATGCATGTGTGACTGTGCAAGAAAGGATGTATTTCATTGTCGCCATGCCACACCAAAATCCTTGTAACGTTTTTACTTGGTGAATAAATCTTCTTCTTCTTCTTCTTCTTCTTTCTACTCCTCCTCCCGCTCCTTATTTTCCCCTCCCCCCGCGGGGGTGCCGGGGGTTTCAGTATAAATAGTATCCCCACTTTCTGGAAATTTAGTGCTTTAAATTCCCACTGTTGCAGTCTCTCTCTTTGTTCTTTCTCATTCCTACTCTGTTCTATCAATCTACTATACTATCTTCTTCTTCGCTATACCAGTCACCTACCTTTTTTCTTGAAAACTCTTCTTGGACAAAACTCCTCATTTGTAAGTGAGGTCTGTTGGATCAGCTTGGAAATATTGGATGCTTTCTGCCAGGTGGTCACTGGGGCTTCCTATGATGTTAATATTTGGCAATGTAGGCATTTTATATGTATGTGTTTTGTTGATATTTTATAATGATGTTTATATTCTATTTTGTTTTTGTAAACGGGGGTTCGATAAATTAGAGTATAGCCTCAGCGTCCCCTGCATGGGATGTCTTTATTGTAAAGTGACCGGCTGGTGGAGCGCCTTCATTGTTGCAACTATGAAGAAATTCTGGCATAAAAAAGGTAGGTGACTGGTATAGCGAAGAAGAAGATAGAATAGTAGATTGATAGAACAGAGTAGGAATGAGAAAGAACAAAGGAGAAAGACAGCAACAGTGGGAATTTAAAGCACTAAATTGCCAGAAAGTGGGGATACTATTTATACTGAAACCCCCGGTGTAACAGGCCGGAATATACCCCTGGCTACTTTATACCCTGGGTATAATGTAGCCTAGGCGGGTTTAACCCCTTGGGTATAGATCAGCCTAGGCCAGGGCATACCCCTCGCGCCCGGAATATACCCCCACCTAAAGAGATTTCACTCATGGGTTTGTTGTACATGACCGTTTGCGTGACCAACTCTCAGGTAACAGCATATGCTTGCGTGTAAAAAACAACAACAACAACAACAACCCTGAGTGAACTCAGCTAACAGCCTTTATCTTGCGTGTAAAAAAAACAAACAAAAAACAACTAAAAAAACCCTAACCCTAACCCTAACCCAAACCCTAACCCTATCTATCTATCTATCTATCTATCTATCTATCTATCTATCTATCTATCTATCTATCTATCTATCTATCTATCTATCTATCTATCTATCTATCTATCTATCTATCTATCTATCTATCTATCTATCTATCTATCTATCTATCTATCTATCTATCTATCTATCTATCTATCTATCTGAGTGCATCAGAACAATTACAATACATAAATTAAAGAGTAACGTGAAGGATACGGTCTTCCGTAGTGGGGGGGGGGGGGGGGGGGGGTTATAATGGGCAGGAGATGGTTAAACGAGCCTAGGCCAGATAATACCCAGGGGTATAGTCTGGGCTAGGCCGTTTATACGGGGGCATAGTCTGGGTTAGGCCAGTTTATACCCTGGGTATACTTGAGGCGGGGTATAATCTGGCCTGCTACACCGGCACCCCCACGGGGGGGGGGAAGGGGAAATAAGGAGCGGGGGAGGAGTAGGAAGAAGAAGAAGAAGAAGAAGAGCAGCAACAACAACAACAACATATAAAAATGAGATTTCTAGTGCTTATAAACACTACTCGTTTTAGGTTATTGAATTCTTGGCTACATTAAAATTTCATACCTCACGTTACTTTTACTGGAACCACTTTTGCGGAGGAACGATTTATTAAAGCGTTGTTGAACACGGGCTCTCAATTACGAATAGGAAACAAACGTGACTTTTGGTCAAGTTTCAACATATTGGTAATATCTAAAATATTCTCATATTGTCACTTCCTACCCTTAAATGACCTTAATAATATTTCGTGGTTAAAAAATTAACTCGACGCCCTTTTATTTTAAACACTATGCTTTCCTGTTTAAAATCATTGGCTACAGAATCGTCAGAAGGGGTAGGGGGAGTGCAAGCTGACGGAGATTTGATAGCATGCTTTTAGAAATCATATGTATTGTGGTGGTATTGTCGTCAATTTATGTTCTTATCGACACTTTTATTGGCGGCACTGTTGTATAACAAGTGTCTTTGAAACTGCATGAGGACTATGTCAAGATCTTGTTCAGTTGGGTCAGCAAAGATTTAGTACGCTAGCTTATCCGTGTCTTTAGGTTTGTCAGTCGCCTTTATTGACTCTTCAGAACTCTTCAATCAGACTAGACGTAGTAATACATGTACAGCAATTAAACACACTTCCTTGTTCTCATATTAAATAGACATTTCTTCGAGTAACTCCTTTCAATGGGATGTATGAAAAATAAGACAGTTGAATACACAAGCACCAAGGTTGTTTTTTTACTGCAATGAACGAAAGACTAGTTTATCTCTTTCAAGACATTGATATATTACGATACGATAACAATCTTAGAGGCCACGAAGACATTCCAGTGCCACAAAGAAATCCCTAGCTTTCCATTGTGGACCTTGTATATGTATGCATGGCCTCGTCAACATGCACTATTGAAATTAACATTTTACAGGATTGAGTCAAACCATTATAGAATAGATTATGTATATCTGCTTTTAACTATCGAAAAAATGTGGGCGTTGTTGTTTTTTTCTCCATATGGCGCCTTAAATGCGTAAGAAATAACAGGAAATTCATGTAATAATAGCCGACAGGCTTAAACAAACAAGCTAAAGCCTGGGTCGATTGGGTTGGCCGAGTGGCCCATGGCATGGCATGATAGTTAGCAAGTTCACAGTGGCATTACACCATGGGCGGATCCCTAATGGCGTAGCAGTAGACACCACACAGCCTTGGTATTATAAATAGAAGGGGACCAACGGAATGTTCTCAAGAAAGTCTCCTCTCTGAAAATCCTTACCGGGAAGAGAGGGGACTATAAACTGATTAAAAAAAAAAAGAAAAAAAGAATGTTCTCCAAATCGTCCCCTATACGCTTATGTGTCCGGGGACGGTAATCTATATAACTAACTAACTAGTGTTCTCCAAGTCTCGAAATTGCAATTTGCATGCTTTCACAAGAAACTTATTAAAATAAATGTGGCAACAAATGCACGAAAAGAAGAAATCATAGCACAAAATAACACTCTTTGCACTAATAAAGTGACAAAAGATGTCTTTTCCAAGGGCAAAATCAATTACTCTACTTGGTCTTGAAACATGATAAACCTAACGAATACAGACCAATAAAGCAACCCTTCAAACCAAGTTATGAGTTTGTATTTTCCTTCATTGCTTTTATATTTGTTTCTAATATGTTGTATAGAATTAGGCACATGCAGAAAAAAATTATAATCATAAAATAAATAAAATAATACAAGGCCTGATATAACAATCCCGCAGCAAGAACGAAAATGGAGTACCGTTAGTTTTTGAACTTCCAAGATGAAAAGCATTAACTGGTACGATATACTTATTGTTATGTAATATTTTTTAACGTGTATCAACGAGTGCAGCTTGCTGTTATGACAAGGACTGAATGTAAAAATGTTATTACATTATTATTAGTCCCGCAGTTTGGCGCATTCGTTCCGCCAAAAGCTATACAATACAAAGGTTGTGTGTGGTGTGGTATTTACTGCTGCGCCATCGGAGATGCGATCAACGTGTAATGCCCTTGTGGCAAGTTGCACGCAGCAAGAAGACATCTTGAACGGTTTTGAATGTAATTTGATCTGATTTTAAGCAGCTCTTTTATCTGGTAAGAGTGCCATTGATGAACAATTGCTCTCTCAGCTGTAACAGAGAGTTAACAGACAGCGTGTGTTTCATGTACTTTATAATATGCACTGGCGTTGTCCTGCGTGACAAAATGATAGCACAGACTCGACAAATTTAGCTCATCACTCAGTTTTACATAGGTTATCGCTGGTGCAGGAGAAGTATCATTACTGTATGTACTTTACGGAGTCATGTTTCAGCGCCAATCATGGAGCGTAGGCATTGTGCCATTTTGTTCCCCACATCATTGTAGACAGTGGAGTCTTAAAACTTGGAATAACAACAAGTTGGGGCGGCAAAGTCATACAAGATAAGCAACTGGAAACGCGTCATAGGCATAGGCGTTCGCGTGTCGAAGCGCCTGTGATTCAAATGTATTTGTAGATTTACACGTAATAGCTAAAACTCGGCACTTACAAAAGTGTAAATTTCTTGATGGCGTTGTAACTCGAGTTTTATCCTCAAGCTGCAAAATGAAAACGGAGAATGATGGGCTACTATTTAAACTACGTGGTAGCGAACAACAAGCAAATACAAACAAACGAAACCAAACAAAATCTACATCGTATGAGCCTATATTGTGGTTCAGCGGAAAACGTAGTTTTTTTTCTTTAAAATTAGGAACTACAGCGACCTTGAACTTTGAGAAAGCGCAAATATGAATGACACGAAACGCTTTTAATTACGTTAAGTATTTCCAAAGTAAAAATAATCCAAATGGGTTCAGTCATTAAGATAGGGGGAAAACGTGTGTTATACAAAAGGGGGAAATTCTGAGTTACGGACCGACCAACCGACCGACTGACCCCACAAACGGACTGCCATTGAATGATTGGCCACAAGTTAAAATACGGTATACAGCAAAAAAAAAAAAAAAAACCAACAACAATAAAAACAACAACAAACAATCTTCTTGGCCGTTTTGACACATTGAGCAAAACGTGTTTAGCAGCAGAGAGACCCCAGCAACCTTTGCGGTAGAGTAAACATGAGGGTTCGGGAGGCTGGCCACTAACCTAGGTAATGTTCCTAAAAAATGTGGTCAAAATCTGTTCAGTGTGTTTTGAGATATGGCAAGCAACAGACAGACAGACAGACGGACAGACAGAACGACAAACCGACATTTGGCTTTTGCTGATTCAAATTATTTCCAGAAATACGAAAACAAGGGAACACTGAATAGAGGTACAACACTAGAATTCGGGTATCGAAGCAAATTTCGAGATTCTGAGGATCAAAATGGCTTCCCCAGTGAATTGACCCCCCCCCCCCCCCCTTTCAAGTCGAATAGCATAAAAACGATTAAAGTAGGCAACAAAAGGTAAACTGTGTGTGAAAATATAGACATTTATCTACATAAAAAACATGAGCACAAGTACATATGCCAAAAAGTGATTTTTGGTGAAAATCCAGGTGATTCTAAGGCCTCAATATGTTGTCCTCCCACCTTTTTCTGTCTCCCTCTTCTTCTGCCTCCTTGCACCGTGCTTTGCAGGATGGTCTTTGCAAGGCCTGATGCTCTGGTAATGTGGCCGCGCCATCGGAGTTTCCGTTTCTTCACAACTGTGAGCATGACATCGTGTTGTCCAATGGCTTGTGTGATGGTCTCTGTCTGTACGCCCTACAACATTTTGATGTATGCATTCGGGGAAAGGTTTTAGGTTTTTGATGCTGTCAGTGACCACTATAATATTGTACTTTTGGCGACTACTTATTTAGGTCTAAGCCCCCTGTTCCCTAGGGTAGTTACCCCTACCGCCGAATCGCCAAACGGTGGATGTAGCCGTTAAACTTCACTGTTTCAGTGTCTAGGACTTGCAACCTTCAATTTTCATTGTCTAGGAATGGCAACGTGCATTCATAGAGAATGAAAATTGAAGTTTAACTACGCACCCACCAATAGGGATTCGGAAAACAAGGATAACCATAATACGTAGATTTAAAAAAAAAAGATTTATATAGCGTTCGTATCTCACACAAAAACAGTGGTTCAAGGCGATTCTATATAAGAGAGGGTAGAGACCGAAACCAACACTGACCCACCAGATAAATCAGATTGCTAAGTTAGACAGCAAAATATGGGCATTTTTATCTTGCCCACCACGGGTTTCGAACATGGGTCATCGGTGGGCAACTGAGCTACGGCGTGGTTAGTACTAAACGATGCCAATGTACTCTATTCGGTATTCAATCCGGTGTCATGGGAAATGTTAATAATTATAATAATAATAATAATCATAATAATAATAATAATAATCATAATAATAAAATAAATAAATAAATAATAATAATAATAATAATAATAATAATAATAATAATAATAATAATAATAATAATAATAATAATAATAATAATAATAATAATAATATTAATAATAATAATAATAAGAAGAAGAAGAAGAAGAAGAAGAAGAAGAACAACAACAACAACAACAACAACGACAACAACAACAATGTAGTGTAGCCTAGATCCGTTTCATATACGCAGTCAGATACATTGTTTACATTTTTATCAGTACAACTTATGTTAATCTGATGAATAAAATTTGATACAACAACAACAACAACAGTTTACATTTTTTTAAAGTTTTGTAAAGAATAACATTTGTACCTCATAATTTAGTATAATTTAGTTTACATTTCTTCTAGGGGTTACATTTTAATCTTTTTTTCTTTCTTTTTTTCAGAAATGAGAATTAACCCTATTTTGTTTGGTAAGTTAGATAACGCGTTTACTATGTGGTGATGACAAACTACAAAAGGTTCAGAACTCAGCAGCTAGACTAGTATTCCGAGCTAAGAAACGCGATCACATCACACCTCTACTACATTCCCTTCACTGGCTTCCTGTGCAAGCACACAGAGTACAAACTCTCTGTTCTCTGTCACAACTTCTTCACAGATTTTTGTCCTTCCTACCTTGCTGATCTACTGTCTGTCTACTCCCCTTCACGCACTTTAAGATCTTCTGCTGACACTCGCACACTCAAGGTTCCCGTCACCCGCACTAAGACATACGGCCAACGTGCATTCGCTTACTCCGCACCTAAGCAATGGAATTCCCTTCCCGCCCATATCCGCAACATACAATCAACACAAGCATTCAAAAAGTCCCTCAAAACCCACCTCTTCAAACTGCATTATTCAGATAGATTTGTATCCCGCTGCCATTCTCTCATCTTTTGTCTATGTCTGATCCGTAAGTGTATAAACGGCTGTAAATATTTATACTGTTTTTCTTCCTGGGCCTAACCGGGCATATAAATAGCTGTGACTAGGTTTTTTGCTATTCTATTTTCTGTCTTTTTTGTCATTTGTGTACATAGTTGTAAATAGTATATTTTTGTCTTTTTTGTAATTTATGTACATAGTTGTAAATAGTCTGTACCTTTACTGTCCCGTCTTTTGGTGTATTGTAGCAAAAGTGATGTTTCATCGAGTGCATGTATTTATATGTAATGACTATGTAAAGCGTGGTGAGTCTGGTCATAGGTTGGAGTACCCGCTATATAAAAATCCGTTATTATTATTATTATTATTATTATGTCTGTCATGTTACCATACACTATTTCAACTTTTTAAAAACAAGAAGCCGGAGTTTTTCTCTCTGGTGTACATAAATGGCTTGAAATACCACTTCTCAATATAATACGCTCTGTACTGCAGGATTTAAATGTGCGCAGTAACGGTTTCATGACTGCCGTTCCTTAGTTTTACTTAAATGTGTATTCCGAACGAATTTAACTTCCTCGTTTGGGATTCATAAAACCCCTAGCTTTAAGCGCCCAGCCGTTTTCGGATTTGGTATAGCGGCACTTCAGTCCCTTATTTACACGTTGTACACTGGTCTTTATAAACGTTTTCGTTCATTTAGAAAGTATGTTTTCCTATGTAAGCTTGTTAGTTTTTTCGTTAAGATGTTGTAAACCAGAGTTTAACCTATTTGTTTTACAAGTGTGTATTTCTGTTTTCTGCGAAAGTGTTATTATTCAGTTTTAGTAGTGTAAGTCTTGATTGCACATTGATTTTATTCCCCTTACGTTTTTCGCTCATACAAAAAAAAAAGTTTGTAAAAAAAAAGTGAGAATTTCTGAGTTTCTGTCTGAATTTGATTAGTTAGTCTTTGGTTAAGGTGTTGTGCACTAATCAAGACTATATTCTAGTGTGTTTGTGTTGTTTTGTTTATTATGAAATCAAAATGTGTATATTTCACAATTTTTTTTAAATTTGTGCTTTCGGATTATTAAGTCATTAGTTTAATCTCGACTTTCCGTAAATTTATTAAGATTTTTTTGTGTGTGTGTGTTTTTTTTTTAACTTGTTGTCTGTTCTCTTTGAGGATTGAAAAACAACAACAGTGGATTGAAGTATTTATTTTCGTATTTGAATGGATTAAACTATTTTTCATTCTTGTTAAGTTATTTATTTAAAAAACAACAAACATATATGGCTGTTAAACTATTCGAACTAGAGAGTAAAGACGGTTGATATACAGTATATACCTGGTTCGATTTCTTATGCGTTGGAGGCAAAGCGCAGCAGTCGAACTCACAAAGGTTGCAGTTTACGAGAGTGAAAATCTGACAAGATGTGGTAATTAAAACAAACAGAAGAAAGGGAAGGATGCAAACGTTAGAAATTAAGTGACTACGTTTGACAAAAGTTGAGCACTAGAATGAAGTCACTGAAACATGACAAACTGAGAATCCTTTAATACATTTCCACGGTTTAACCAGTATTGTTTTGAACTTCTATTCACAAAGCACAGGAGCCAAAGATTACATCATCATCAACAACAACAACAACAAAGAATCCAAATCGTCTCACACGTAAAAAACAAAAAAAAAACAATTTTTTTTAAACGAACTCTTAAGGTAAACTGATTGAGTCAAAATATCATTGTCTCAAATAAGGAATTCATAATACAGTCTGCTTTACTTACGATGACCACATCAATGCAATAAATAGCGTGCGCACACACACACACACGTACGCACACACACACACACACAAATCCGTTTTCTCAGCGACTAGAATTATTGCAATATTAATACAAATATTGTATTGTGATGAAAACTGTCAGATATGCGTCTACGCAGCTTAAGAACACGTTAGGCCATTTCATAACACTACCTCGCGAGTTCCTACTATACAGTAATTACGCTTCATCCGATATAACAGGTCAAGAACCATTAAAACCATCCACCGAAAAGCCCTCCAATCCAGGTTGATTCACTGCATGTTTTTTCGCGCCTGTATACATATTTTAAGGGCGATACATATAACAGACAACATTAATTTTGAATTGTCAGACACGAAGTTTAGATGAATGTTCGCAAATATTAGACACATACATAGAAGCCTTAAAAAATTGAAAAAGAAACGCCGCATTGTTTTTGTTTTCCAGGTAGTTGTTCAGAGCGCTTCATTTTGTGCATAACTATGTAACACGTTTGAGGGAGAGTTCGGAACAAACATTAACACAATGTTTCCCAAGCTCCCATATCTCGTGTTTGCAATCTTCGTCGTCCTCGTATCTCAGCAAGCGATCTACTTCGGTGAGTAATACCTCTATCTTTCATTATTATTAATTGGCCTTCCTTTGTTTATGTCTATACGTGTGTGTGATGTGGTTTAGTGTGTGGGCGTGGTGTGGTGTGGTGTCTTGTGGTGGTGGTGATGGAGGTGGAGGTGGTTGTGTGCGTGTGTGTGTGTGTAAATATGTGGTTTGATGTATGTGTGTATGTGTGTCTGTATATAAGCGTGCATGAGAGTGAGTGCGCGAACAGGGACACGTGCCTATTTATTTTGTATATGTGCGCGCAAATATGTATACACTTAGGCACATGCGCTCACGGGTAGTCATTTAAATCCCGAGCACGTTAACTAATAATTTAAAAACAGTAGTATTACCATTAAGATGGAGTACGCTGGTTAAACGATCATCTGTGGTGCCCCAACGACTTTAGAGTTACGGGATAGGATAAAATAGGATAGGATAATATTATCATTATAACCAGGTGCATGCCCTTTATACCAGTATCATTTTCAGATATTCAAAATATGGAGAGCAAAGAAGATGTTGAAGAAAATGGGCTTTAAGTTTATATGTGTGAAGAAAGAAGTTCTAAAGTTGGAAACAGCCAACACGATGTTGTTGGCAATGTAGTTCTTTTTAAAGCTTGTTTGTCTCTACTACTACATCTTGTCATTAATAAAACATCCGTCACTACTGCGAATCCGGATTTCTAATAACGACGTAGAGCTTTTTGTGGTTTGTGTTTACCGGCTTTGCCTCCTATCCTATCCTATCCTGTACCGTAACTCGAAGGTCGTAGGGGCACCAAAGATGATCGTTTAACCAGCATACTCAATCTTTCTCTGTCCTTAGCAGCACTGATGGCTTCGCTCAGTGTCAAACCAGTCCATTCTCGAATGTTGTCCTCCCACTTCTTTTTCGGTCTCTCTCTTCTTCTACCTCCTTGCATTGTGCCTTGCAGAATGGTCTTTGCAAGGCCTGATGATCTGGTGACGTGGCCATACCATCGCAGTTTACATTTTTTCACCACTGTGAGCAGGTCATCATGTTGTCCAATGGCTTTTGTGATGGTCTGTCGGACTTCGTCGTTGGTGATGTGTTGGGTATAGGAAATGCCCAGAAGTCTTCTGTAGCACCTCATCTCCATGCTTTCTATTCTTCGTTGGAGATCTGCTGTGAGGGTCCATGCTTCGCAAGCATATAGGAAGATGGAGATGACAAGGGAGCGCAGCAGTCTTACTTTGGAATGTAGATTGATCGTCCTGTCTTTCCAATTAGGCTTCAACCTTGTCAGGGCAGCAGTTGTTTGTGCGATCCTGGAGAGGACTTCCTGTCGGGACCCATTGTCTGATACAATGGCTCCTAAATATTTGAAGCTATGCACTGTGTTGAGGGATTGGCCTTGGACTTTGTTGTCCGTTTTGATGCCATTGGTGTTGTTGGTCATCATTTTGGTCTTCTCTGCACTTATTTCCATTCCATAAGCTCTGGAGGTGGTGTCAAGCCTCTGTACCAGCTGTTCAAGTTCTTGTTCCTCTCCAGCCAATCCATCGATGTCATTCGCAAAACGAAGATTGGAAATTGCTCTACCCCCTATGCTGACTGTGCCTTCGTGATCTGCAAGGGCATCTGACATGATGCGCTCTCGGAAGATGTTGGAGAGTGTTGGAGAGAGTAGGCATCCTTGACGCACACCGATTGTTGTTCTGAACCAGTTCCCGATAACGCTGTTATGGAGGACTGCACTGGTAGCCTTATCATACAGGCTCTTGATGACTTCAATAATTTTAGGGCTGATGTTGTACACTTTCATTGTTGCCCATAAAGCTGCATGCCAGACACGGTCAAACGCCTTCTTAAAGTCTATGAACACATGATATAGATGTTGTTGGTGCTGTAGGTATTTCTCACAGATTATTCTGAGGTTGAAAATCTGTTCAGTGGTACTTCGCCCCATGCCCTGAATCCTGCTTGCTCTTCAGCTATGATTTGTTCAGCTTGGGGTTTCAACCTGCTGAGAATTATTTTCAGGAGGACCTTGCTGGGCCTCGGAAACGGTATAATTGGAGCACAAAAAACCAGGTATTCGCAATCCTATGATAATAAAAACAATGCGTATTATCGGATGTATTCATTTGTTTGTTCAGCTAGTTCAAATGGACTCTTAATTAATAATAAATATATATCTGTGCCAACTTCGCTGTCAACTGTACAATTTAGAGTCGCGCATCCATTTTTGATTTAAACAAAACAACACAATCATTGGATAGCGGTTTAATCGTTGGCGATTCAAATAATAAATACGTATACGGCAAAGCAAATTAAAAAAGAAAAGTAAGTAGGCCTACAATGGTCGGCATAGAATAACACGAACAATGAGCAAATTATACGTCACAGCATAACAGCACTTCACGACAGCCTACTCATTGCCAATGTAACGCAACAGATCACAGCTAGTAATAAACAATGGTGCCGTTGTTTATTACTAGCGGGTCATATGTTGCTTTGCGTTCCGTTGACTTGCAGTACACCCTCCGCTCACATTCTGATCCGGGTGCCTTTGTATGTAGAAGTATACTGCTAGATTCTGTTGAATACAATACTTTGAAAATTGTATATAATGAATACGTTTGTGTGTGTATGTGTGCGTATGTGTGTGTGGGTGTGCGCGTGCGTGCGTGTGTATCTGTTTGTGTGTGTTTATTTGTTTAAACCAGAAATTAAACCTGTCTAATTAACAAGCATTTAGGCTTACAGCTGAAGAGAGTTCATGGGAGGTGGGTGTTTATAGTTCAGTTGTCAGACTTGTACATGGAGCTATTTGCATTAAACTGTACACGCGCATGCGCTATTTCTACAACTAGATTTCAGGCTCGCCTTTAGTTAGAAAAGAGGAAGGTAAACTGGAAAAAAGAAAGATAATGCTTTGAGGAAAGTGCATTTAGGTTAGGAGTAGTCCCTAACGCCTCTTTTTCCATAGGATTGAATGTTTACAGGAAAATAATTATCTTATCCTTTGAAAGCGATTTTAAAAAGGTAACAACAAGCAACCGATTCGGAAATATTTTGGAGGCTTTGCAGTCCTTTGAATTAAATTATGTGCAGTGCCATTGACGTGACTAACAGTTCAAATGATAATATTGTTTCAAAAGTGTTTCCTTCACCTTTTTATGTGTCATGGTGCCTCAGCACCAGTAGGCTAATACCTTTACCTTCAACTGTCAGGTTTGTTATTGTGACTCACGCTCAACAAAGGACAGGCTGACTGCGCTATGGAGATAAAGGATGTTGTTAGGGGCGAGAGGCGAGAGAGAGAGAGAGAGAGAGAGAGAGAGAGAGAGAGAGAGGGGGGGGGAAGAGTAGGAAAAAGAAGAAGAACAAAAAAGAAGCAGAAGAAGAAGGAGAAGAAGAAGAAGGAGAAGAAGGAGAAGAAGAAGAAAAAGAAATGAAGGATAAGGAGAAGGAGAAGAAGGAGAAGGAGAAGAAGAAGAAGAAGAAGAAGAGGAGGAGGAGGAAAGGGATGTAGGTCAAATTATTAAACACCTTCACAGGATAGGCTGTTGCGATAACAGAACATGGTGGATACAATACCATTAATTTTATTTGCAAGGGAAGGAACACTGACCATAACCAAAGAGTTTATTATTTTTAACTAACTTTTTATACTAAACTCTTTGCCATAACTCGACTTTGAGAAGGAAGGAGCATTGAGCTTTCCAGGGTGTTGAATTGTCACACACACACCCTCAGGCCTCAACACACACACACACACTCGCGCGCGCACGCACACACACTTATCGTGTATATATATATATATATATATATATATATATATATATATATATATATATATATATATATATATATATATATATATATATATATATATATATATATATATATATATATATATATATATAAGGCCAAATGTGCACATGGGTCGACCACACAGTAAATATATGCTATAAGTCGACCATGGCTATATTTGGTCTTTATAAATCTGTGACGATGTCCTTTAACTATGTTCATTGTCTTTTCCTTCTATGACTAAATGGATAAGATTTTATGATTGCATCAAATAACAACACATATAGAATTTTAAGTGGTCGACCTTCTGTTTACTAAGTACTTTAGCACTGTTAAGTCGACCACGGTTAAATTACCGCTTAGGTAGACATAACATATATACCATAATTTAAACTGTTATGTCGACAACAGTAAATTTGCTTGTTAAGACAACTTATACTATCTTAGTAAACGTTTTATGGGTTCTTGCTGCTTTTGTCTACCACATTTTCCCTCTTAATAGTCTTAAGCATGCAAACTACAGTAAAGAAAAATAACAATAAAACATAGTAAAAATGATAAGTACTAGTGTATATTAACAATAATGATAAAATGAAAGAATCATACTTGTTAAAAAATATTGAATTGTGTATTGTTTTTACTTTTAAATGTAATAATCACATGTCTAACAATCGTAATGAACATAATATAAATTCCTTAGTAATTTATTTGTGTGTGCTTTTATTGTATCATTAATTTTCTGTTTTGCATTTGAATATTTTTATCCAAATTATGACTTTTTGAAGTGGTAAGCAATAAAAACAATGTGCAATGAAGGCATTTAAAAATAGTTTGAAGTTGTGAATTGTTTGGAATATGTGACACTTTGTAATGTATTATTTTATTATTTATAGCACTTGTTTCTATTTGTTTATTTTAATTATGCATTTGTGGGTATGCAAGAAAATTAATAGTGCTTACATGTTCTAGAATCACACAGAGAGAGAGAGAGGGAAAGAGAGAGAGAGAAGAATCATACAGAGAGAGAGAGAGAGAGAGAGAGAGAGAGAGAGAGAGAGAGAGAGAGAGAGAGAGAGAGAGAAGAATCATACAGAGAGAGAGAGCAGGGTCAGTACAGAAAAGTGGTTTCAAAATTCCCAAGCAAGCTTTTCCCAAACTTTCCCAACCGCTACATACTTTTTCACTGACTCAATTCGCAGCAAACTCCAAACGAAATATAAACCAGTATTCCATCCCATGCATATGTATGGCAGCAGCATAAATAGAAAATAATTATTTACCTGCAGCTCTCAGTGCATGCACATTATTTTTTAGTTTCAGTCATGTTACTTGTCACAAGATCCGAATGAATGCATCGTCCAATATCTGATTCAGCAGCAGTTTCTGTTGATATAGGCCTATTCATCTACTGTACATTGCCATACTATTTATACCAAAATATATGTTCTTTCAAGAAGCAGATTTTTTTTTTGGGGGGGTTGGGGGGTGGGGGTTGGGGCGGGGGTGGAGGATTACTGTACATGTATGCACACTATTTAAACAAAATGTATGTTCTTTCAAACAACGGATTTTTCTTGGATCAGCTTCTCCACCCCCTTTATTTCTTCTCCTCTTTGTCTTTTGCTTTCTTTCTCAAGGCACTACTGGACTGTGAGATGAGGTCCAATCTGTTATGTTTTTCAGCATCTTCTGCTTTAGAGTCTGCAGTTTTCTGTAAGGATGCTTTTCAAAGCCCCTTCACCTATAGAAGCAATGTGAATTTTTGTTTGGCATACTTTGCAAAACGCTTCCTTTATATTCTCTAATTTTTTAATCCAAGCTGTATATTCTGGTTTTTCCAACCATTCATCACGAAACGAACATGAGTCCGGCATTGTGCACAAAGTGTAAAATATTACCGATCACACGCGGCGCCAAACATTGATGTAGAAGCCCGGATGTCAATAAACGGAAATGAATAATTAGAAACCGGAAATGAAACATTAGAAACTGAAAGTAGACTTCTTCAATTTTCCAGATTCGGGAATATTCGCTTCTCATTTTATTTATGTATTTTAAAAATTTTTATTTTATTTTGCACATCGTTTTTACCAAGCAAAGACAAGTGCTTAGATTGTTGAATCAGTTTTCCAAGACTTTCACTTCACTGACCCAGACAGTTTTGCTCAATTTTCACACTTTCACAGACTGGAAAATACCCTCTCAAATTTCCCAAACTTTCACAGACTTCACAGACCTGTGCGGACCCTGGAGAGAGAGAGAGAGAGAGAGAGAGAGAGAGAGAGAGAGAGAGAGAGAGAGAGAGAGAGAGAGAGAGAGAGAAGAATCATACAGAGAGAGAGAGAGGGAGAGAGAGAAGAATCATACAGAGAGAGAGAGAGAGAGAGAGAGAGAGAGAGAGAGAGAAGAATCATACACAGAGAGAGAATCATACAGAGAGAGAGACTGACTGATTAAGAACTTGAATAATTTAAGTCTTTATTTATTCACGAGAACTTCAACAATTAGTGTCTTGTAATTTGCAGTTGTTAAAAATCAAGTTGTTTTATATAATGCTTTTTTCGCATATATTACAATGCAAGGCAAAAGTTTAATTCCAGACCCTTGTGTAAGGGATTGGGGAAAAGTGGTGGGAGGGGGCGGGGCAAACCGAACACACGCACACTCACTCACCCACACACAATTTCAAAATGACAATAAATAGTACATCTAAAAGATAACAAATGTACAATGAATAATGAAATCTCAAGACAATATGTTAGAACAAAATATATAAAACTAAACCAAAAACAAGAGAGAGAGAGAGAGAGAGAGAGAGAGAGAGAGAGAGAGAGAGAGAGAGAGACCAAAAAAAAAATTCAGTCCATATTCACAATAACTTCAACAATTAATGTCTTATAATGCTGTTGTTAAAAATCAAATTGCATTATATAATGCTTTTATTTCACATATGTAACAAATCAATGCAAAGCGAAACACGTTTAATTTCAGGCGTTTATGTTAGGTGTGGGTGAGGAGATGGGAGGAGGAGGCAAACGGAACACATGCACGCTCACATATCCACACAAAATAAAAAAAAGAGCAATAAATAGGACATCAAAAAGATAACAAAAGTACAATGAGTAATGAAATCTCAAAACAATACTTTAAAACGAAATACACAAAATTAAAGCAAAAATAGGAGAGGGCAAGAGAGAGAGTACAAACTGTTTCACACATATAAAAGAAAATTACTAATTAATACTCATCAAAACTTAAAGGGCAAAGCCCAAGTGACTCACATGCTGCATATAGAACTCGCAATATTTAACATGAAAATGAGTGTCCAGAAAAAAATAATGGTGCCAATAAAATTAAAATACCGACTTTGATCTTTCTATGCTCTTGACGTTGACCTCCGGTTCCAAATACACTCATGTAATATCAAATAAATACAGCTAAAGTTGCATTATGCCCAAAAAAACCCTTGGGATGACCTTGACCTTGTGATGACCTTAACCCTCGCGTGATCTCTCATGGATGTCTGATCAAATAACCCATTGTTGTTGGGTTAAATAAACAGCCATTCCACTGTACGATAACCTTTTTTTTTTGCATGATCTTGCAAGGCCTGATATGGCCTTAACCTTCAAGGTCAGCGCACAAAAGTCTCTTCGACAAAGATTAATCCACTTTGTCATCTTTGAAACGATCTAATACTTTAGTTTGAAAGTCAGCAGGCACACAAATCAGTTTTTTAGGCAACGAAATCAACAATGGTTGCATTTAATAATAAAATTTAATTTACCTTCAATAATGGTACAGGACGCAGTCAATATAAAAATTTCCAAAATAAAAATTCGATTTTCTTTCCGTCTTCTAATAGCGATCTCCCTGCTTTTACACCACCTGTTTGAGTGATGGATGTGTATTTGGTGTGTGTGAGGGTGGATGAGACAGGTGAGCGTGTATGTTGGTATAGATCGCCGCGCTTTGAGCCTGAATGATTTGGGGAAAGGCGCGTATAGTATCCTGTATTATTATTATTATTTATTTAAGTTTCCTGTATTTGAAAGTGTCTTTTTATGTTGGCTCACTCTTCTTTTACCAAACAATCCCTTGCAGCCACTGCAAATAACGAGTCTGTAATTGCCCTGACCTTCTTTATCTTAAAAGTTCTTTGTCTTCATTCTTCAACTGAACATTTTTTTTAAATATATCTCTTCTTTCTTTAAGGCAGTAAAAACCAATTTTTTCTCTGTGTGGAGAAGTTTTGCTGCAGCTTGCACAGCTTCCTCATATTTATGCTTTCGATTAAGTTAGTTTGGATTGAAATTGTCCACAGTAAACACACGGATTTGAAAGTTTTCTCTTATATCGAGTCCTCTTTTGGTTTGAAGTTGAAGAGCCTTCAAGCATGGAGTGGTCATCAGCCGATCCAACTTCTGGCATGGCTTGATCCTCCTTATCAACCGGTTCTACTTCAAGCATGGTAAAATCCTGATTCAGACTGCATCCAGCACCAAGCTCGTCAATGTCTGGAAGCATACACAAATATTGCAATACCAAATAAAACCTCAAGAGCCGTACTAATGAAGCTCAGCTCAGCTATTGAGCTGGCTATTGTTTGATAGTGCGCTTTATAAATCAAATAATAATATAATAATAATAATAATAATAATAATAATAATAATAATAATAATAATAATAATAATAATTATTATTATTATTATTATTATTATAGGTAGCAAAAGAATTGATAAAACTCAAGGATAAAATGCTTACATTTATCAGTCTTCGCCTTGTCTACCGGGCCCAGGTTCAGGTATGGCGTGGTCTTTAGCAGGCGCTAGGCGCTCCAACTTCAAGCATGATGAATCCTGACCAGACCCAGCCTCAGGCTCGTCAATGTCTGGAACAATACACAAATATTGCACCACCAAAATAGAACTTCTGAAAAACAGAAAAAATGTTTTAGAAAATTTATAAGCAGTGTAAACTTTGGTAGACAGCTAATGACTATAATGTGTAAAACAAATGAATGCCACACGACACAGGAATCAATCCCAATGGTGAGTTCAAGCTCTATTTGGTTTTCTCTAAAGTCTCTACTGCTGTATTAGTGTTGACTAAATTATTCAATTACAATTTAACTGTAAATATTGCCTGTGCAGTGGTATTGGGTTTCTGAAAGTACGTACTTTAATGGAAGATGAAGTTTTTATCAGTTGTTTTTTTTACTAAGAAGTAAAAGAACAACTGATAAAAACTTAGAGATAAAAAGCTTACATCTATCATTCTCTTGTCTAGATGGCTCACCTTCAGTTATCGTGTAATCCTTATCAGCTGGTCCAACTTCAAGCATGGTGCATTCCTGACAAGACCCAGTGTCTGGAACTATACACAAATAAAAAATATGTTACAAAAATTATAACTTTAGAATAACAGCAAGGAAACAAATCTCTGTGGTAGACAGCCAATGACACTTATTTTCTTGTAATTATACATCTGTAGACTAATGCAGCCTAAGGCAGGGAATAGTGTGGGGGGGGGGGGGGGGGGGGTTCAACACACTTAGTGCTGTATTGATTTTGCACTATCAACACAATCTATGTATTAATAACATTTGCCTGTAGGATTTTTCCAGGGTTATGTTGTTGGATTATAATAGAATTTGCCTAAAAAAACCTGTTAGTAAGGGACTAGTACTTCAAAAGTTTACGTGACCCAACAAAATTGAATTGAATGGAAGAAGTTGAGGCAGCAGTGCAATCGCTGAAGAAAGGGAAGTCAACGGGAGTGGACAATATACCCGCGAAATAGCTACAAGCAGGCGGAGAAGAGATGATTGATGCCCTCACCATTATCTGTAACAAGATCTGGCAGAGTGGGGAGTGGCCTACACCATGGACCCAGTCGCTTGTCATCACTCTTCCCAAAAAAGGTAACCTTCAGGAGTGTGAACATTACCGCACCATCAGCCTCATCAGCCATCCCAGCAAGGTCCTCCTGAAAATAATACTCAACAGGTTGAAACCCAAAGCTGAACAAATCATCGCTGAAGAACAAGCAGGATTCAGGGCAGGGCGAAGTACCATTTAACAGATTTTCAACCTCAGAATAATCTGTGAGAAATACCCACAGCACCAACAACATCTATATCATGTGTTCACAGACTTCAAGAAGGCGTTTGACCGAGTCTGGCATGCAGCTCTATGGGCAAAAATGAAAGTGTACAACATCAGCCCTAAAATTATTGAAGTCATCAAAAGCCTGTATGACAAGGCTACCAGTGCAGTCCTCCATAACAGCGTCATCGGGAACTGGTTCAGAACAACAATCGGTGTGCGTCAAGGATGCCTACTCTCTCCAACACTCTTCGGATGAGAGTATAAACCGAGGTCTAGTCTGTGTCGCATACATTCCATCATAACGGACTTTAAAGATCCTGACGCTCATGTACTAGACGGGTGAGTGCCGGTGACAAGAAAATACCCAGCATGCTCCTAGGTCCTTCTCCCCCATCCCTGGCTGCCCAGGATTGTGCTCAGTTGTCCGGGCGTCAGACCATGCGCCCAAAGGCTGCGGGTGGGCGTCTCGGGCGGCTTGAGTTAGATCCTGTATCGGCCAGCGCCTTGAGCAGCTCTTGAGTTGGAAAAGCGCTATATAAGAACGATTAAATAAATAAAATAAATAAATAAACACTCTTCAACATCTTCCTAGAGCGCATCATGTCAGATGCTCTTGCAGATCACAAAGTCACAGTCAGCATAGGGGATAGAGCAATCTCCAATCTTCGTTTTCCGGATGACATTGATGGATTGGCTGGAGAGGAACAATAACTTGAACAGCTGGTACAGAGGCTTGACACCACCTCCAGAGCTTATGGAATAAAAATAAGTGCAGAGAAGACCAAAAGGATGACCAACAACACCAATGGCATCAACACGGACATCAAAGTCCATGGCCAATCCCTCAACAGTGCATAGCTTCAAATATTTGGGAGTCATTGTGTCAGAAAATGGGTCCCGACAGGAAGTCCTCTCCAGGATCGCACAAACAGCTGCTGCCCTGACAGGATTGAAGCCCATTTGGAAAGACAGGACCATCAGTCTACATTCCAAAGTGAGACTGCTGAGCTCCCTTGTCATCTTCATCTTCCTATATGCTTGTGAAGCACGGACCCTCACAGCAGATCTCCAACGAAGAATACAAAGCATGGAGATGAGGTGCTACAGAAGACTTCTGGGCATTTCTTATACCCAACACATCACCAACGACGAAGTCCGACAGACCATCACACAAGCCATTGGACAACACGATGACCTGCTCACAGTGGTGAAGAAACGGAAACTACGATGGTATGGCCACGTCACCAGATCATCAGGCCTTGCAAAGACCATTCTGCAAGGAACAGTGCAAGGAGGTAGAAGAAGAGGGAGACCGAAAAAGAGGTGGGAGGACAACATTCGAGAATGGACTGGTTTGACACTAAGCGAAGCCATCAGGGCTGCTGTGGACAGAGAAAGATGGAGTATGCTGGTTAAACGATCATCTGTGGTGCCCCTACGACCTCCGGGTTACGGGACAGGATAGGATATGATAGGAATGGACCAATAGCAGAAGGAAAAGAAAGTGCATTAAAAGAAGAAGTTTACCTTCATCTGTCTTCTCTTGTCCTGAATGTGAAGGCCTATCTTCAGGCAAGGTGCAATCCATATTAATTCTGGAGTTTTCTATACTGTCATCAACCTCAGCTGTGTTAGATTTTGTAGAAGCTGAAATATAGAGAAAAATAAATAGTACTACTTATATATTAGTAGTAACATTACAAGCCACAGTAGCACTTGTGTAGTACTTAGCACAATGGTTTACAGACTGGGAAGTCCTGGGTTTGAACCCCGCAAAGGTGATAGGATTTTGTTGCTCAGACAAACCTCAACTGTGGAAGGGGCGTGCTGTGGACCCAATGGGAATGCTGTTGCCACACATGTGTGACTCATCCACGTTACAGATGCAACATTGAGGATGATAATTATATCATTTCGGGAAAGATTGAATTTATTCACACAAAATCGCTGGTCATCGCAGTTCGGTAGTTGTTAATTCTGATGTTTTATAACGCACCCAAGAATTATACAGATGTTTTTATTAGATAATAAACTGTTATCTGGATACGATTTATAAATTATTAAAAAGAACTACAAATGAACAGTTTCCAGTAATGGCATTGCTAATCGGTTTATAAATAGAGTGACATGATGATAACACAGCAATATATATAATCACAAAAAATGGAAGGGAGAAGGGGACGAGTGGGGGTGGTCACTCCAAAGCTAGGTTAACACAAGACCAATGTAGACTAATAATATTTATTAATTAATTAATGAGTAAATGTGGGTTTTGTTTGTTTGCTTGTTTGTTTGTTTTTACAGAAAAGACTTACCTAGAGCACTTTTAAAAATGTTCACCTGTCGGTCTGGTGATAATTTTTGAAGTAATTTCTTTGACATTATCTGAAATTGTAAACAGATGTAAATAATATAATGAGAAACAAAAAGACAGAGATGACAAACAATACCGTTCCAAGGAATCAACAACACTCCGGACCATATAAAAACAAAAACAATTCAAATTTAGTCATAATATATCAGTTTTGATGTAAATTTACAGTATTCCTTTTTTTTTTAATTCCTCCTGAGTTCTGAAACAAATGTAATTATTTTATAAGCTTGGAAATACATCGTTCTTCCACTTCGTTGCAGGCGACAAAATGTATAGGTGATAATGTATAGGCAGCCCTAGGTAAGCATTCACAGAGTTCTTTGCTTATGGTGATTGCCTCAGCGAAGGACAGTTTTATGTTATGTTGTTGTTGCTGTCTATTTTATCCCTTTCTATCGGGAAACTCTGGGCCGCCTACCATGGGGAAGGCGTAGTCGTCGCAGCCTGTGGCACGCCCAAACCCAACCTTTCTAACATTATTTGTGATTTTTTTGTTTTTAAATTTTGCTGGGGGAGCAAACGGAGTACCGGGATAAAACCCCCGAGACGTTGCCCGAGTCGAAAGTAAATAATATTCGGAGAAACATAACGCCCAGATGCTGGATCGAACCCAAACTTGTCAGGCACCATTAGTTTCTGGCTTGTGGACAAGGCAAGTTAGTCACACCATAGCCCACTTGGCCACAACGTTCGTTTGTTATAGCAGTTCAACGGTAAAATCCCGGCAAAATTGTGTATGTTCATGATTTTAAATCTGAATATTAATATTGATTTTTAAAAATGTGTTGCCTAGTTTAAGCTGAGATCAAAGTCGCGTACTTGCCGCTATGGAGTAAGATGGCAGTCTTTAGGGTCCGATGCATAGCAGCAGACTTCAATTGCGGAAAGTTACAAACTTTGAAGTTATAAACTTTCAAATAGTTGCGAACTACAGTAGAGCGCTATGCACATATCCAACCCATCTGTTGACTAAGAAGTTCTGACGTAGGCCTACCTGATATTTTTAGGCATGGGAATCTCCGATAAATAAATGAATAAATAATGACATATTAACATCGGGAAAACAAAGTGACGTCAATCTTATGTAATTTTATCATAATTAAAGTCAACTTTATGCGATGACTGTGTATGAAATATTATGATTGTAATGTTTATTGAAAATGTCAAACAGGACTATAACTGAAAGATTTCGCTATTATTCAATAGTCAATTAAAAAAAAAAAACACTTTGAACAGTATGAATGTTATGTGGAATATATTGCTGCACTGCAGTCATGAATGATATGTTTTATAGTTGTATTATTTTTGCAAATGTAAACAATATCCTTGAAAGCATGTGTCAGGCTACAGCCAGTGGCGTATCACCGGAGTACAACAACTGCAACAATGGGCTGATGACCTATTTCTTGCAAGGGGGAAATTCGATGCTGTCTAGCACATTGGCTAGCTCTAAAATCATGTTCTCGGCAATCAGTATCCTTTTAGAAATTGACTATTATACCACACCTCAAATGGATGTGTTTTGTCTCTAAATACTCGATTTCTTTGAAGCAATCGGCGATTTTGCTGCCTACACGAAAGAACGCACGCCATGTTTGCTTTCGCGTAGTTACTAACTTCGAGCTCGTAGTCCACTTCCGATGTAGACTCCCGTAGTTTGTAACTTAGGTGCGGCCTACTCGCTCATGCATTACGAACTACCGCTCAAAGTTCGTAACTTGCGAACTAGTTGATAACTTCGTGTGAAGTCTACCGCTATGCATTGGGCCAAAATATTTCGTAGATCTACAACTGAAGTCTTAAAAAACAGTTGTAGGACTAGCCGATCAATAACAACCCAAAATGTCCAGGTTAATAAACATAGCCGGTGTGTTTGATCATAACAATGCACTGATAGATTATAAAACAGATTAAAATTAAGAAACTGTACTAAAAAGCATCACTTACTTTTGTATTTCATCCTCACAAATCCAAGCCTAAACGCAAGCGCCCAGAAAGGAAATGACATCATCACGCAAACGAAGTCACATTGGTCAGAGAGAGCGCTCTCTCTCTCAAACAAAGATATAGACATTTGGGTCCAAAGCAGAGGTAATTTCTTGGTAACATAAAACTATTAAACACACAGACTTCAAACTTTAATATTGTGTCAGTGCGTATTAGAATTGAAAAAAGAACTAATTTCACAAAGATATAGATCTTCTTTAAAAAGTTAATGCCAAAAATACAGTGGTCAACATAATGAAAACTTTTACTGTGGTCGCCATAAATGGTCATATACAAAGTGTAGTTTTTCCCATTCATATTTATTCTCAAATTAAATTTCAGTAGCGGTCAAGGACGGTCGACACTGGATCCTCAATAGCGCAAACTACTATCTTTCCCTGGTAATTGGTTTAGCCGGCAGAGGCAAAAACATTAGGTCGACCGATTTTGGTCGCCTTAAAGAAGCCCTGCAGTAAAAGTATCATTTAGGTAGACATTTTGTCGACCCAACCGCACCTTGTACATATATATATATATATATATATATATATATAAAAATCAGTACTTAACATAATACTTGCAACTTAGCCGAACGGGGTGGGGAGAAGGGACCTAGTGCGTGCTAGGTGTATTTGTGTAGGACATGAGCGTCAGGACCTTTAAAGTCCCTTCGATGAAATGCGTGCGTGCACAGACTATACCTCAGTTTAAACTCTCGTCCGATTGCAAGGTACAAGAACTACCACATACATAGATAAAAAAACAAACTATACTTTCGAACAATTGTTATTATTTTTTTTAATAAGCTTATTTTCGTAGCGTGACGACACTCACTGTGAATGTTAAAAGGATCTGTTGATGAAGGCTTAGTCAAAGCGGGTCCTATTAAGGAAGTCAGAAGGGCACTGCATAGGGCACAAATAAGCTAAAGATAGAAGTAACTGAGGAGAAACACTCAGCTAAGAACCGAAAGATCTTAAGATTGTATGTCACCAATCGTAAGGCGTGTCTAAATATAGCCTGTCTCAACAAATAAAAATAGTTGCATGTTTTGGCGGTTTGTGTAGTATACTTTTTCACGAAACATGTTCACGAGGCAGTGATTAAAAAGCGACAGCGGGCTCAAAGAAAAAATAAACACTTATTAGGACGGATCTGGTAAATAGGCGTTGTCTGTCCACAAATCCGTGCAGTTCATTGGATCATTTTGTGGACAGGAAAAATGCGGTTGGTTGTCAGCACACAGGGAAGTAAAATGAGACAGCGTTGGAAAACCAGCGATGAAGATTCCATTTCGTCCATGAAGGGGCATTGCAAGTTGGGCGGCTGGCTCAGCAGTAGATAACACATACCTATCCTTCGGATGAGAGTATAAACCGAGGTCTAGTCTGTGTCGCATACATTCCATCATAACGGACTTTAAAGATCCTGACGCTCATGTCCTAGACGGGTGAGTGCCGGTGACAAGAAAACACCCAGCATGCACCTAGGTCCTTCTCCCCCATCCCTGGCTGCCCAGGATTGTGCTCAGTTGTCCGGGCGTCAGACCATGCGCCCAAAGGCTGCGGGTGGGCGTCTCGGGCGGCTTGAGATAGATCCTGTATCGGCCAGCGCCTTGAGCAGCTCTTGAGCTGGAAAAGCGCTATATAAGAACGATTAAAGTTTAAAAAAAAAACATGTATAATACGAAGGCTGCGTGGTATCGGCTGTTGGGACATCGGGAATCCGCCCACTGTTTAAATCCTGTGTGTTGGGAACATGCACATTTCGAAATACAAGGAAGTACGCTTATCGTGTGTGGTCTGGTAGCGCGCTTGGTTAGACGCCCGTTGACTTTTTATGTCACCGAGAGTTTTCTCCGGGTACTCCGGTTTTCTCCCTCCCTTCAGTAAAGGTATTGGGTGCAGTTAATGTTAATAAAACATTTTAAATCTAAATTCGATTTCTATTCTTTCTGCTAATAATGATATTTTTGCCTTTCGCACTGAGAGAGAGATGTGTGTTTGTTGTGTATGAGAGAGAGTGAGAGAGAGAGAGAGAGAGAGAGAGAGAGAGAGAGAGAGAGAGAGAGAGAGAGAGAGAAGGTATAGCATGTTAGCGTGTATGTTGTTACCGATCGTCGCGCTTTCATCCTGGTTGGTACTATTTGAGGAGAAAGCGACTGGATAACATTGTGGACTGGTAGAGTGCACATTTCAATAGGTCTACACAAAGGAAGTAAAATGAGATAGGGTTTGAAGGGCTGAGAAAGAGAGATAGCGACCCACGCTGACCGTTTCATCCGTGCTAGGATCAAGTTGCTAGGCCCCAGTTGTACACGTACAAGGGAGCTGGGTATTGATGTTATTGATATTTAATTTTGTTTTGTAAGGCGATTTACCACATAAAAACCTGCTCAAGGCGCCGAGTAAAAGGGTGAAACGAATACACGTTTATAAGGATATCATGAAAACGAATCCCTCAGATTACTCTACTTATTCGATTAAAACTACAGACGCATGTAGACAGTAGTTAGGCCACTTAAATATTAAGAATCCCGGATAAAAGCGTACCCGTTGCGAATGAATTCCCATGATCAATTATTGGACTGCGAAACAGCACAGTTCAGTGTACACAAATGTAAATTGACTTTGGGTTGGAAACCAGTCAAAACAACAGAACATGGAGATGGAGATATAGAAAGTTTAAAATATTAAACCAGTAATTAAAATAAAAAAACATAATTAAATAAATAAATAATTAAAATAATAAACAATGGTAATATTGGGTCGCATTTTGATGCTGCAAGAAAAGTGCACACTGTCTGTGATCTACGGAATCACTCAGATACACAGATGTGTGCGTGTTGTCTTTGCGCCTGTTATTTGTGCTTTTGTCAGATTGGCCCGGACCTGCGGATTCCTTAGGGTACGTTGAAATCAAAGTGGATAGAATTTCCTAAACTGAGGTTTATTTTAAAACAAGAATCCTGAGAATACATAAAATTCAACAACAACAATAAAGTATATCACGCCTGTCTACGTTTCAAGTTATAGCATAATTTCTTAATTGAAAGGTGGCGAAGTTGAGAGAAAAGTGGTATAATAGTAAACAGCTGCACAGATGGAATGAAAATGAAGATGTTGAGCATGGCAACCACCAGCAAGGTAGGAGAATGACTTGTAAGTAAATTTCGAACATTTTTATGTTTGAAATTTAAATTTGAGTGAGACAGTAAAACTTTTTAAGATTTAACAAATTGCAAATTTGACTCCCATCGAAGACTAAAATTACAATAAATCATGAAAAAGTAAATAGAATTGCCAGAAACGTTGCAGGCACAATCATTATTATCATATTAGTATTCAAACAAAAAATGAATGTAGGCCGCCGAGCTAAATTTTGATCTATATAGGTTACACTTATTACACCCTTTAGTCAAAACTAGCCGGTTTTGGACAACACCACAGTTTACATGGAAAAGGGATCAGAAAGCTTTGAAACTTTGCAGATATAGCTTCATTATCATCTTGTTACACTCCCGCTTTAAAGGTTAGAGTGCATAGGTTGCATTATACCTGTCTCTTTCTGTCTGATTGAATGTCTGTCTCAGTGTGTCTGTGTGCGTGTGTGTGCATGCCTGTTTGCTTGTTGATCTCTGATGTTAACGGTTCAATTGTGCTAAAAGTTGGTACACACGTTTTATTCAATGCTAGGTAGATGCTCATTGAAAAGGAAATTTATGCTTTCCCCTCATGAGACGCGGCCGCAATGCAGCGCTACAATCAAAGTCGAATATGAGCAGTGTTTACTGTTCGATGGAAATGAAATTTGGGAAAACAGATTTTGTAGGGTATCAGGTCAGTGACCATCAAAAATGGGAGTGGCAGACTTAAAACGCGGCAATCTGTAACAACTTCACGTTTACATGCATAATTATGTTATTGTTGATACATTCAGAGGACACTACGTGTTTCCCTTCTTGCAATTTCTGCTTCGTAAGCGCACACTTACCCTGCTTTGGAACTAGGCTACTAACTTTTATATCAATCATGCTCTTTCCATCGTGATAATATTTGCTAATTATATATGTTATTCGCATCAGCCTAGATATTACCATTTTTAGATCCACTCGGATAATAAGCATAAAGAGCCGGGGGAAAAAAAACAAATAAAAAACTCCCGGGATTTTCATATGTCGTCAGTGCATATCTGAGGTCATCCCTTGCAGACCACAACCCCCCCCCCCCCCCCCAAAAAAAAAAAAAAATAACAGAAAGAAGCTGTTCTGCGCCAACTACCGGCTTCGCCTATTAACGATAGCTATTTCCCTACACATCTATATATTACTTTCTGGTCCGAACGTTATGATTCTGATCGTCATACGGTTCAGTTTCTGTTTATATTAACAATACGAGCCCGTCGTGCAGGCACCTATATCTAAATGAACATAACATAATGTCAACAATAAAGATCAAAATTCTAATACTAACAAAAGGAATTAACTTACTACTGATTTTTTTTATATGACTGCCTATTAGCGCCCAAACCTGATAATTACAAATATCATGGGATATTTACAATTATAATGGGAAATTTACAATTATCAAGGAATAATGAAATTATCATCGACAAATTATAAATATCTTTGCGTGATCATATTTAATTTTTAGTTTTGGCTCTAGCAGTCCATCTGGAAATACGCCAACACCGAGAATTGTACTTATCACATAATAATTACAATGCTCACTTGATAATTACAATTTTTACGTGATCATGCTTAATTCTGACTAAGGCGGCTTACTAGCGCCAAAAGGTGCATTTACAGGTTTCAGTGATAATAGTAATCAAGACGTATTCTGTATAATTCACATTATGACGGCCTACTAGCGCCAAAACCTGATCATTACAAATATCATAATTATGATAATTACAAATATCAACGACAAATTTAAATTAACACATACAAATTGTAATTATTAAGTGAAAATTACCATTTTCGGTTTTGGCCCATTTCCAGACGGATTGCTAGAGCCAAAACTAAAAATTAAACAAGATCATGCGAAGATATTTGTAATTTTTCAATGATTATTGTCCCTTGATATTTGTTATTATCTCATGATAATTATATGCCCCACCGCCGTAGCTCAATTGGTAGAGCGTTCGCCTGGCACACCGATGACCCAGGTTCGAATCCCGTGGTGGGCGATATAAAATGTGACATTTTTTACTGTCCATTTTAGCAGTATGATTGCTTTGGTGGTTCAGTGTTGATTCAGGTCCCTACCCCTCTTTCCCTGGGATGGTTATCCCCGTCTGCCATCTCGCCAATGGTGGGTGTAGACGTTAAACATCAATGTTCTTCTTCTCATGATATTTGCAGTTATCAGGTTTTGACGTTAGGAAGGCGTGGCAAATACTAGTAATTATTAATTAACACTGTGGATTACCGGTATCTCTGTAAATTACACAGAACACGTGTTACTTTCAATTATCTCGTGATAATGGTAACTCGGGATTTGCGCTAGTAGGCTTTCGTACAGACCAGTGATCAAATGATAATGTAAAAATGAAAAACCTGCCTCAATTTTGACTCATTTATTTCCGGGTGAGGTTAAACTGTATTGTATATAACACTAGTGCCAAAACCGAGAGTTACCATTATCACGAGATAATTGAATGTGTGTGTGTGAGTGAGTGTGTGTGTGTGGGTGGGTGGGTGGGTGGGCGTACGTACCTAACCATTAAAGTGTGTGTGTGTGTGTGTGTGTGTTTGTGTGAACGCTCGCGTGCGCCTTCAATGTGTAAGTGCATCCGTGCTGCCTGTGCGTGCATGCTTATCTGAGCGTGTGGTAGGTTGTGGGTGGGGTTCAGGTTAACGGGGGTACTGTGAAAGAACCCATAGTCCTCGTAATTTGGTTTCGTTCCAGGTAGCTGATAAGTTTCATGGGTAACAGCGGGGATTTACAAGTGTAGCAGAGATTCCCTGAATTCGCGTCTCATGTTGCCTTCCGCGTTAAAGTTGTTGTGAGTCTTAACAGTTGTTGTGAGTCTAAAAGTCTTAGTCTTAAAGTAGTTGTGAATTTTAAAGCCTTGCCTGTAAAAATGAACTGATAACTGGTCTCATATAGTGATCCTCCTATACAGAATGGAGGAAAGTATTCCATAAAGGCTTTCACCATACCTTCAAAGTATGAACTTTGAGGAGAAATCTTCAATTTTGAACACCGAGTTATTATAGTTCATTTTTACATGATCATCTAGTGTTCAGAAACGCTCTCTCTTTCTCTCCCCCTTCGCCCCTTAAGTCTTACAGTTTTAAAGTAGTTGTGAGTCTTATTACTGTTTCGCTTCAGTCTGTGGGTGTCATATTTCAGTGCTTAGTTGGTTGATGGTAGATGGATCTGCTGAGGACAGAGGCGCGTGCACCTACAAAAAAGATGTTGTTCTGTTTTAATTGTGAAACAGGTTACTCATCAATCATACTGTACTATACTGGGCTAAATACTCGGTCTTTTGCTTTTATTATTTGTTCACTACCAGCATCTTCAGTGCAACCCGCTAAATTTTTGGTGTTTTCCAGATTAAAAAAAAAAGAAGTAATAACAAACAATAAAAGTAGACCTTCATCTGGCATTGATGTTGAAAATTAAACTTGTTCATACGATGGCCTACCTAAAAACGATAAAATTTTATGGGTTTTCTGGTGAATTAAAAACAGTATGTACATAATTAGACTATGATTTAATCTAAGCAGCAGACAGTAAACATTCATACAAATCTAGCATAGAAACTGGCCAAACAATCTACAACATAACTTTAATCGGGATGTCTGCTGTACTGAAAGGAAATTCCTTCCCCTGTTCTTCGAGTACCTTTGTACCCAAGGCAGGAATGAAAGATGAGGAGTTAACGAACAATCAAAAGACAAACAGTCATATTGGATTTCAGTTTTATAAACAAATTCAATAGATTTAAGATAATGACTATGACGACGACGACGATGATGACGATGATGATAATATTTAATAATAATAATAATAATAATAATAATAATAATAATAATAATAATAATAATAATAATAATAATAATAATAATATGAACTTTGGCCGCCTTAAATGCACTGTACTCTCGTATTTTAAAAAGTGGGGTTTCGGGTTTTCAAAACTTGCGGGAATGAACACTTTGCATTCTGATACCAAAACAAAAAGTAGGCCTCTACATGCAGATGGTTCAAGTCTCTTCTCTTTAACTTGCCACAAGACGTCGATTACATGAAAAGCATTTCCTGCCGAATAAGAGCTTTGAACCCGGAATTGTCCCGGCAATCTTACCAGGCGATACAAGTGCTTGTTCCTTTTCGTGTATAAGTATCGTCTGAAACAATTTATCTAATGAACCCTATAAGAATCTTGTACCAATGTCGACAATGGTGGGTGTAGACCAGACATGAAGCATAAATAATTATGCTTTCGTTGTCATAACAGCTGGCCACACTTAATTTCATAACATCGTACTGTAGTACATTTACAGTGGGTATTTCATTTGCCTTTAATGAGCTTGGAATCCCAACGAGAGAGAGAGAGAGAGAGAGAGAGAGAGAGAGAGAGAGAGAGAGAGACAGAGAGAGAGAGAGAGAGAGAGAGAGAGAGAGAGAATGCCCTTCTAGATGTGTCAATGACCCGAACTGCTGATCTTTGTTCTGAATGCGCTTGACACAATTCAAATAGTAATTAGTCAATAAGCAAAGATCAACATAGCCTAAACTTACCGTTAGAATAACAGAGAATCTGATATGAATATATGGCCTAATTGAAGGCAAGGCAGGACATCCTCTTCTTCAGGATGCGTCTGTATCATTGTCAGCCGCTTATTCAAACTTTCAGTATAATCGGATAGAAATGTTTCAAATGTAGGCAACATATCATCCACGTACTTAGAAAGCTATAGCGTAGCATCGTAGGCTAGTTTAGAATCGATACTAGTAAACTAGTTAACCCGACAAACAACGCCTCAGCTTCGTTATTTTAGTAGTTATTATTGCAGTATTGATCGAGGTCAAGCTGGATTGCGCAATTTAGTTTCAACTTATTTTACTAGTAAAGTAGTAAACTAGACAACTGTATAGCACCTTCTTTATTTTGATGTAGTTATTTCTTTTAACAATATTTAAGTCACGGGTGAGCAACATTTAGTTCCAACATTTTCTACTAATACACTGGTAAACCAGACATCAATATAAAACTCCGCGATGGTAGTATATTCAATTTTACTTCGAAAACATTTAGTTCTACACTCTTTTACATACACCAAAGAAGTACAACAACACACAACCAATAATTTTAGACGTTACAGTAGCAGTATTTAGATCAAATTGACTTTGCAACAGTTACTTAACGTCTATTGACATGAACAACCCAGCGATCTATAGGACCCGTATTAATAAATATTACAGCAGTATTTAGGTTATGTGTGCCGAATAGCAACATTTACCTCGAACAAATTTAAAACAAACCAGACGTTATTGTATCTAACACGCAGGCTCTTTGAATGCTTGTTGCTGCTGCTACCAGTGCAGTCCTCCACAACAGCGCCATCGGAAACTGGTTCAGAACAACAATCGGTGTGCGTCAGGGATGCCTACTCTCTCCAACACTCTTCAACATCTTCCTAGAGCGCATCATGTCAGATGCTCTTGCAGATCACGAAGGCACAGTCAGCATAGGGGGAAGAGCAATCTCCAACCTTCGTTTTGCGGATGACATTGATGGATTGGCTAGAGAGGAACAAGAACTTGAACAGCTGGTACAGAGGTTTGACACCACCTCCAGAGCCTATGGAATGGAAATAAGTGCAGAGAAGACCAAAGTGATGACCAACAACACCAATGGCATCAACACGGACATCAAAGTGCAAGGTCAATCCATTAACACAGTGCATAGCTTCAAATATTTAGGAGCCATTGTATCAGACAATGAATCCCGATAGGAAGTCCTCTCCAGGATCGCACAAACAACTGCTGCCCTGGCAAGGTTGAAGCCAATTTGGAAAGACAGGACCATCAGTCTACATTCCAAGGTAAGGCTGCTGCGCTCCCTTGTCATCTCCATCTTCCTATATGCTTGCGAAACGTGGACCCTCACAGCAGATCACCAACGAAGAATATAAAGCATGGAGATGAGGTGCTATAGAAGACTTCTGGGCATTTCTTATACCCAGCACATCACCAACGACGAAGTCCGACAGACCATCACACAAGCCATTGGACAACACGATGACATGCTCACAGTGGTCAAAAAACGGAAACTCCGATGGTATGGCCACGTCACCAGATCATCATATCTTGCAAAAACCATCCTGCAAGGCACAGTACAAGGAGGTAGAAGAAGATGGAGACCGAAAAAGAGGTGGGAGGACAACATTCGATAATGGACTGGTTTGACACTGAGCGAAACAATCAGGGTTGCTGAGGACAGGGAAAGATGGAGTACGCTGGTTAAACGATCATCTTCGGCGCCCCTGTGACCTCCGAGTTACGGGATTGGATAGAATAGATTGTTGTATCAATTTTCATTCATCACAATAACATAAGTTGTACTAATGTAACATAAACAGTTTACAAAATCTACCATGCGCACATCATAGATATTTTCCAAATTAATTAATGAATAAATCAAACCATAAAAATCATCATACTACAGACATGCACATACACTTTTAACAACCTACATTCCCTTGTAACAATTAATTCACATTAAGAAACAAACAACTGAAAAAAAGAACCTTTCAACTTCATCTGTGGAGAACGAAGTACTTATAAATATCATTTTGCGTCTTACAGAAAGGTGTAGTTGGGTCTCCAGGCCCCTACCTTATCTACCATTCCCCACTCCCCATAAAAAACTAAAAGCAAAATAATAAAATAATCAATCAAAATTAAAACAAATTAATAAATAATTCTCCCTCCCCACCCTCCCCCACCCATTCAAAAATAAAGAAATAAATATAAAAGAAATATCTATTGAAACTAACAATGCTTAATTAAATAAATTAGGTACAAAGAATAAAACAAATTTCTAGACTAATTGTTAGATTTTTTATTACAATAAATTGAATAATTCATGAATTCTAATTAAATCTATGATCATTAAACTCAATGACCGATCAGAATGTTCTTCTGGATATACAATACTTGAGATTGACATAGGTAGCTTTAAGTTAATTAATCTAATAAGTAAAGCCTGAAAATGGTTATAATTTTATTGACATTCAAATAGTAAGTTATTTACATTCAAAATGCTACGAAAATTACAAAGTACTGGAGGATTTATGAAACGAGCACGCCAAGCATTTAGCCTTATTCTGTGAAATAAACTGTTAATATGAAATGATTTTGAAATAGATATAACATTTTTTTTATACTGGCGAATTATCCAAGTAATGTTTTTCAATGACCTCTTGCATGTATTTCTCATTCCACTGATTCCAAGAACATCTTTTTATTTTATTATTAATTTTACTTGTTGTCAAGTTGAAAAATAAGTTAATGGATTCGTCTGAAGATGCAGCACTCTTTGATGTGGTCAACAATAACATTTCCTAATACACATACACATGACTAGGTATCCAAATTAATGAAATATCCGATCCCTTGGTAATGATTTGATAACATCTTTATTCCTGTCTCTCTTTACTAACCCAGGATGACCAAGCCGATAATGCTGATTTTGAATAAGAATAGATTGTTATTTTTAAAGGAATACTAGTCAAATTAGGCATGAAAAATAGGCACATTAATATTGCAATTAGTTCAGCTGTAAAAATCGTACTACCTATATGTAAAAAATATTGTCGGGATATTTCAAAATCGGGAATATAAAATGCTGCTCCAATATTTCCGTTTTCTAAAACTGATTCATCAGTATAAGCCTATATATGCAACGAATTTTGAGAATACAAATGAACATTTTCTTGTGCAATTATTGCCAATAATAAAGGATTTTCTTTTTTAGAAATATCTCCATAATCCAAAATTATCTCCGGAGCTAAAAGAAGCCAAGGCGGATATGGGCTGCATGGTATAACACATGGTGACGTTGAGGCGACCGGTTGAGGCTTGGGATAGAAGTTGTCTACCTTGAATTTCTTGGTTAGACTAGCCTTGGATGGCTCCTGCTGTGCAGAATCCTTTGGGGATGCCATTGAGTTATACAGGACGAGGCGACGCGACATTTGTTCTCCCTGGCTGACCATTCGCCTTCTGCTTTTGGTGGTGAGCGGGACGACATTGTCGGCAGGCATTTTATGCAAGTCGGTGGCAGCGGCTTTGCAGCGAAGTGTCGTGGCACTAGTAGCCGGCAACCCGGTACTACCAACCAGGTATCACCGCTTTGCAGGGCAAATATTTTTATGTCCATCTTTTGAGGGATAAAATGAAAATAACAGCTCGGGTTGGGCCGCGTTCTCAATTTTGGTGGCCGAAAGACTGGAGTCAAATACTCTGCTCGGCTACATACATGTATATATTCATTAATTGACATAAAAATACTTTTATTTTTAAATCCTTTGTTAAGTTCAATATTTTCACCTAGCCCAATTGTTGTAGAATTTACCATTGATTTTGCCCGTGTAACATATTGTGCAGTTTGTAACCTGTTTTGGTCAAGAAAAGGTAGTACCCCTGCTTCTTTATATGTTTTTGACGTTGAATACCAACGGGGTATGCCAAGAGCTATTTAATTGGAATCAATTTAGTCAATTTATTTAAAGCTGATTATGATGATGTAAAATAGACTTCTTCTCCATACCCTAATATTGATCTAATAGTAGCAATAGCCATATAGATCAAACATGGAGTTGTTTGCCAAAGGTTGGTTAGATAGCACTTTTAATAAACTTATTTTCTTTCTTGCTTTGTCAATTAAGTGTTTAATATGACAATCCCACAAAAGTTTATAATGCAAATAGTTCCAAGAAATTTAACAGATTTATTTGGATAAACATTTATATTGTTTACCTTGATTGATAAAAATGTATTACTATTAAAATCAATACATTTTGTGTAAATATAATTAAAAAAAATTTTCTCCCGATAAACAGAATCCATTTTTAAACATAAAAACGTTTTTTTCTCCCGATAAACAGAATCCATTTTTAAACATATATTTTATTTAAAAAATATGAACCATGTATTGATACTCCTTTAATATAAATTTTTATCTTCTACTTTGTTTATGAAACTTATATGAAACAGTTTTCGATAATGCAATATCGTCAGCAAAAAGTGATATTATGTAATCTTTGGAATCAAAGAACAAAGAACAAAGAAACTGAAAAATGTTTTTCGAACAATTTCCCGATCTGCTAGATTACCGCAATTTGTGTTTGCTTGGAGATTTGAATTTTCATGTTGAGTGTTCTCGCGAAAGAAGTGCTGCTAAGTTATTAGAACAAATTCAGATGTTTGATTTGGAACAGACAGTGACTGAGCCTACTCATGTAAAAGATCATGCACCTGATCTCGTGATTGTAAGATCTACTGATGATGTTCATGTATCCACTGTGGTGACTCACGGCCTAGAGTCCGACCATTTTTGTGAGCTGTCGCACTTTAACATGACCCCACCCTCCCCAGTGTACTCCACAGTCTGCAACATATGCGCCATTCATAGGGCTGCGTTCAGAGCGGATCTGCAGGAAGCGTTAGCGCAGCCCGAGGGTTGCACTGCTGACCGGTACAACGCCGCCCTGCGGTTAGTGCTGGAGAAGCACGCTCCCGCCACCCGTCGTACAGTTCCCACTAGGAAGCCTTTTCCCTGGTTTAGCCTTGTCAGCGAAGAGCGTCTTCAGGCCAAACGTGATAGACGTAATGCTGAGAAACTGGCTTGCTACTTGCATTACTGTCCACCAACACATTTACAAGAAAGCAAAACAGTTTGTTACAGCTCTTGTCCACCAAGCCAAAAGCCTATTCTATTGTATCAACATTGATGAAGCGCAGTCTAGCAAAGAGTTGTATAAAATCACAAATGGTCTCTGTGCCGGAACAAAAGCCACTCAGCTCCCCACCACATACCCCTCTTCTTGTCTCCCCGGTGTTCTGTCCGACTTCTTTGTGAGTAAGATTGAAAAACTCAGAAAAGAACTTGACCCCCAGCCCTCTGTTCCGTTTCCTCTTGGCAAGCCCTTTCAGGGCGAACCTTTAACCTCTTTCTCTCCCGTTACAGAGTCTGACGTCCTGAAGATCGTCAAAGCCTCTGCTCCCAAAACTTGTGACCTAGATCCCATCCCTACCTCACTCCTCTTTGAATTTCTAGATGTAGTCCTTCCTCCTCTCACTCAAATCATCAACAATTCTTTCACCTCTGGCTCTTTTCCTGACGTCTTCAAATCCGCTCTTGTCAAGCCTCTTCTCAAAAAGCCTTCTCTGGATCCACTAAAATATTTCAGGCCTATATCAAATTTAGTTTCCAAAATCATCGAAAAAAATTGTTCTTTCTCAGTTCAATGCACACCTGTCTTCAAACAACCTTCTTGATCCTCTTCAATCCGCTTACAGACCTAGACATAGTACAAAAATTGCTCTTGTTAAAATCACTAATGGATCTACTCCTCTCCCTTGATCAAGGCAAACTTTCTGTTCTTGCTCTGTTAGACCTTTCGTCAACATTTGACACCATAGGTCACACCATTCTCATTGACCGTCTGCAACACACTTTTGGCCTTCGTGGCACAGTTCTTGACTGGCTCACGTCATACATCACTGACAGGCAACAAACTGTTTACGTTGACAATGACCGCTCTGATCCTGCTCCGATCCTATGTTGCGTGCCACAAGGATCGGGTTTGGGTCCCGTCCTCTTTGTTCTCTACACATCCCCTCTTTCTGACATCTACGATTCTCACTCTGTCAATCATCATTCCTTTGCGGACGATACACAACTTCATAAACCTTCTGACCCACAGGATCTTTGCATTACAATAAAGTCGATGCAAGAGTGCATCTTTGATGTCAAGTCCTGGATGACGTTCAATAAATTAAAACTTAATGACGAAAAGACAAAAGCCATAATTATTTCATCTCCTCGCATAACAACATCTCAGCTTCCATCTTCATTTGTTGTTAGTAACTCTGTTGTCTAGTTTTCTGATTCTGTCAAAAACTTGGGGGTGATTTTGGACTCTCACCTGACTATGCAAGCTCACATTCAAACTCTAATCCGAAACCTACCTTTTGAACTCCGTCGAATCAACCGCATCCGTCACTTTCTGTCTGCCAAAGCCACTCAAACTCTTGTCTCAGCTTTCATTCTCTCACGGCTTGACTATTGTAACTCTCTCTTCTGTGGTTGCCCGGACTATCTATTGCAAAGACGTCAAAAGATTCAAAATAATGCCGCCCGTCTCATACTTCACATTCCAAGATCTGCCCATATAACTCCTGATTTTAAATCCCTACACTGGCTTCCCATCGAACAAAGAATTGAGTACAAAATTGCTTGCCTCTGCTTTAATGCTCTCTCTTCATCCTGCCCTTCTTATCTCAAAACCATTGTAAACTCCTACATACCCTCTAGAGACCTTCGATCTTCTTCTGCCCAAAATCTCTGCATTCCACAAGTGAACAAATCCTTTGGTGAACGCTCATTTTCATGTTCTGCTCCCATCGTCTGGAACTCCCTTCCTATGTCTCTCCATTCTTCCTAAACATCTGCTGCCTTTCGTTCTGGCCTCAAGACCCATCTGTTCAAACGTTTCTTTGATGACACCACAATGTAAATTCGTGTTGAACTCTGTATAAGTGTGTGTGTGTATGTGTGTGTGTGTGTGCGTGTTAATATTATCTAATGAAATTTTGTATGTTTTGTGTACAATGTTTTATATTGTTATTGATCAGTCATTTTATTTTTAGAAGTGTCTTATGTGAATGTAAAGCGCTCTGAGCTTTCATTAGAAATGGCGCTATATAAATGTTAATTATTATTATTATTTATCAATATTTTTCATACCATTAATCATTATAGAAAATAAAATAGAAGCTATAATACGTCCTTGTGGAACACCCATATTTGCTGTTTTTGACTCTGATAATGAACTCTTGACGCATACTTGAAAAGTTCAGTTTGATAAAAAGCTTTTAATGAACTTAAATAAATTACCTTTAACAGCAACTGTTTTTTTTAAATTTCAACAATAACTTGAAGTGGCAAACTGAATTTCATATGTTCTATGTATATCAAAGAAAATAGCTAAGACTGATTTTCGCTTAGCAAAGGCTTTTTTTATTATGTGATGATAATAGAACAGAATGATCAGTTGTATTTCGACATTTTTTAAATTCTGCTTGAAAAATTGGAAAAATATTTTTACTTTCACAATAATATTATAATCGAATCTTTCTCACCCTTTCATATAATTTAGCAACATGAGGAGTTAATGAGATAGGTCGGCAACTTTCAGGCTTTGATTTTGGTTTTCCATGTTTTAATATTGGTGTAATAGTAGCATGTTTCCATTCAGAAGGAATAGCTTCCTTTTCCCAAAACATCTGGTAGAAATCTACACGTTTTTCCATAAAATCAGTAGGAAAGTGTTCTATCATGATATATGAAATTGGATCAATTCCTATCGATACTGTTAATTTACCAACGCTTTATCATCAGCACTAATTTCATTTTTATTTTCCTGTTCGTATAATTCTCTTCTTTCTTGCTTCGATACAGACAAAGAATCTGTCCTACTAGTTGCAGCGAACGTCTCAGCAAATAATTCAGCTTTAATTGTCTTATACGTTTTATTATTTAGTAATAATGGTGGCTCAGGGAAATAATAACTGTTTTTCTTTTTTTTTCACGTAGATTGTTTTGTATCCTCCTGAACAAAATTATTAAAGTAATCATTTTTTGCCTATTACACAAAACGTATTTTTCCTTATAATCTTTGCGCAGTGCCGCTGTTAAGAATGGGTTATTTATGTTTCTATTTTTCATCTATTTTTTGAAAGCTTGTTGCTTAAATTTAACTGCTTGTTTGCATTCTTCATTCCACCAAGGACTTGCTTATATGTTTTCTAATGATGTTTTGTGCACTGCACAAAGATTATAAAGAAAAAGCATTTTGTGTAATAGGCAGGTAGCAAAAGTTAAAAAAAAGAGGAATACTTTAATAATTTTGTTCAGTAAATTATTTTAGAAAAACAAACAACGGACACGTCTCAGCTGTGGAAAGAAAAAAAAAGCCATTTGAATGCAAGCAGTTATAATAGCACTGTTTTGAGATTGACCTAGCAACATTTTATGTTCACATTAGAATTTAGGTCAAACTGACTTTGCATCGTTAGATCCAAAATCTTCAAAGTAAACCAGAGAACCGTAGTAGATCTACACAGCATCCATTTTAGAACAATAATCATATTGGTCAAGCCAATTTTCGCTGGGTATGTCTTCTTAAATGCGCTTGTAGCGTCTTAAAGGCACACTAAATAGTAATGAAAGAGAGAGAGAGAGAGAGAGACAGAGAGAGACAGAGAGAGACAGAGAGAGACAGAGAGTGTGTGTGCGCGCGCTCGCATGTGTGTGTGTGCGTGCGGGTGTGTGTTGGGGTGTGTGTGTGTACTTGTTTACACGATGCTATTTGGACAAACCAGTGAACATCTGCATAAATTGTTTTGACAGAGCTACTTGTTTTGACGTCAAACCAATGATCCGTTAGGGTTAGGGCTGTGTTACGGTAAGGGTTAGGGTGTTAGAACACTTAAAAGTACTTAAAAAGGGGGACGTAATATGACCCGTTGTCAACACAATGTATGTGATTTTCAGGAAAGTCATAACAACACCTTGAAAACAAGTGTGTATGTGTATGTGTGTGTGTGGGGTGGGGGGTGGGGATGAAGGGTGGGTGGGGGGAAGGTGCGTACGTGCATGAAAGCGCGTGTGTGTATGTGTTATCTGTTTGTATGTATGTCCATCTTCTTTACCATCTTCATTATCATTTTTATAAACTTTCTTATCTCGATCATCTTTTTTATCATCATTATCATCATTTTCATCACGTATAACAATAATGTTTTTTTCTTTAACAACAGTGGAGACTCAAGTTTCAACGCCGATAGTCACTGTGCCTACTACGATTACCCCTGCCACTACCTCCACAGCTTCCACCACCACCTCTGGTGAACTTCTTTCTTTCTTTTTTTCTTTAATATGCATGCATGCTTGTGGACTAGGCAGGATTGTTTATGTATTTATGACTCTTACTTTCATATTAAGAAATGACCGAACAGTGTGTAGTTTTAGGCCGTTGCATTGTGATTCTCGCTATTATTTTCACTGCTGGCACAACCTAAATACCTAAATATCCAGAGATAAATATAATAACAACATATATATCTTTTATTGCATCTGAACAAGCTTCATTATTAAATAACGTGTCTTAAATAGTGTGACCACCTGATTGTATGGACAGAGCTATAAATAGTTCCTTACTAAGAACAGTGCATTGCAAAGAAGCTTTGAAATATACAGCGTAACCGAAGCTTCTGAGGCTTACGCCAATTCAAAGTACAAAGTAAGCCTTTGCAGGTTCGGTCACCTCTGTCAGGCCACTATGGAAGTACAAAAAGCCCTGTTAAAAATGAACGGGAATTTTGTAAACTTTGCCTCAGTAGGGTATAGAGCCCACTGAGCATGATTTTTAACCGATTTATTGTATTTGCAGCTGCCCAAGGACAAAGTTGCTCTTCCCCTAGCTCTTGCCAGGCACAATTAAACGAAACGTGCAGAGGCAATACGTGTGGGTGCAAGGCAGGCTTTACGCGTAACTCCAGCAACGACATTTGTGGTGGGTATTTGTTTTCTTGTACTGTGCATGTTGTACACACGGGAACCATTACCTGCAAAAAATAACGCAATACTCTTTGTGATTGTAGACGTAAATCTAGTCAACATATTAATTCTACGAACTATTTTTTTTTGTCCAGATATAGTTTTGGTTTAAACATACATTTATTTACAGAAACACTCGAGCATAACAAAGAAATCACAAAGGCCATAACAACGGTATGGCTCCAATAAGTGTTACCTTTAATATGGGCTGTCATATGATTTGTGATTTAAAAAGACTTGTAGTAGGTTTCCTTTCCTTTCCCTATAATTACAATTTCTCAAAATTAGAATTAGCACTCGAATAAGGTCGCACTCGGATATATTTTTTTTTGGAAAACCAGCATTCACAATTGAATAGAAACACAATACAGAATTCAAAAGTGTGGTTCCGGGATTTCCGTAACAGGATCCGATTAGCGCATGCTATGAAACTAAGATTTTGTTTGTGTGCATTGCACATTGCAATATTTAATAACGCAAAGGGTTGACTCACTTTGTTTTCATGAATTATGATGTGGAAGTTAGTGCGGGCTTATATTGCCTTTCATGACCAGTCTGTTCTCGGTGGAAAAAAACAAACAAAAAGAGATCAAAACGTGCAAATAAAAGAAGTGGACGAGATGTTCGAGACCTTAATAATTGTATTAAGGATAACCAAAAAAAGGAGAGACACGTCACAGTCATAGGTTTCCTCGCGTCGAGTCATAGGAGCTCGCGTGTCCAGATACAAGCGTCTGTGTTACATTTGTATGCATAGTTAGCCTATGCCTGGGTGGGAAGGAAAGAACGGCAGGAAGACGATAAAGGAAGAGGATCGGCCCATTGTTCACACTGTGCGTGACTGCCTCAACGTTGCACTGCATATTAATAGTTTCTTGCACAAGTCGTACACAGCTCGTAAACAAACTATTCTGTAGGGCTGCCTGTGAGCAGTTCAAGGTTACATCAAATCTGTTAATATTTATGACTCCTATAGTCTTTATTGCGACAAGGTTCAGTATAAGTGTTGTTTTTACGTCATCGGACGTACTGCATTTTGCATATTAATTATGCTAAAGCTTCTTAGCCGTCAAATATTATTCATGCTTAGCATACTTTAAAAAAATCAATCTTTTATAGCGTCTTTTCAGCTCAACAGCTGCTCAAGGCGCTGGTCGATACAGGATCTAACTCAAGCCGCCAGAGGGATCCATTTGCACCCTTTGAGCGGATAGTCTGACGCCCGGATGACTGAGCACAATCCTGGGCGACCGGAGAAGGTAGGTTAGTTATTCATTGCTTATAGGGTCCAGCGGACTGCAAAGAGCCGAATCTGGACCACAAAATCAGGACAAGAACTTGGTTGAAAGAGGGCTCGCACCTGATCCGCATAAAATAACTGCTGAAACAACCCTTGTGGTAACACTGAGCCGGTCACTTTACAATAAAGGTATCGCACTCACAGGACGCTGAGGCTATACTCTGATTTATCGAACCCCGGTTTACAAAAACAAAATAGATCATTATAAAACATCATCAAAACACATACATATAAAATGCCTACATTGCTAAATAATAATATTATAGGAAGCCATAGTGACCATTTGGCAGAATGCGTCCAATATTCCAAAGCTGACCCAGGTTTTGTATTTAATGTCCCAATAAGGCATAAGGTGCAGAATAAAATGCATAGGATTGTTCATACAACGGTGGAGGAAGAGGAGGAGAGTGAGATGGAGGATGATGAGAAAAGAGAGAGAGAGAGAGAGAGAGAGAGAGAGAGAGAGAGAGAGAGAGAGAGAGAGAATACGAATACTTATTCATTAAAGGGCAAAAACCCCTTAGAAGGAGTGAGTGCAACATATTCACAAAATATTACATTACAATAGCAATCAAGTCAAACATACATCGAAACCATACAGTATTTCAAATTCTCAAAACATTCAAAACATACATCACGACAAAACAGTTTCCCTAATCTTGAACGTACAAAAACATACACATCATCTCGTTACAACATTTTCATTATTTGATGACAATAATACAGACAGCTTGAATGCATTTGGGTTTCTATAGAATTTGTGGGCAATATATTCTCTGCGTAAATCATCTAAGTAGGGACAACAGAGCAAAAATTGCAGCTCGTTTTCTTCGATCGGGTTGTTTTACTTAAATTTGCACAGTTTGTTTTCGAGAATGTATAAACATGAGTAGCCAAATTAGAAATACCAAATCTTAACTTAATCATTAAATACTGAAGATGTCTATCTATATTAAATTTTAAAAAATGCACGTCCTGGGAAATATTACAAATTGATCTGTATATCTCAAACCGTTCACTCGTATTTACATGATCATTCCATTCTTGCCATCTACAGTCTATCAATCGCTCTTTAAAAACACGCAGAAACCATTTTACATATCCCATGCTCTGATTCATCCACACATATCCAAATCCATACTGAAACAAACATACTCGTACGTTCATCACTCACGTCTTTTTCCCTCTATATAATCCAATTCATACCACATGTTATAAAATTTCTTAGGTAATCTGCAAGTATCCATGTGTAATAACTAATCCAATAGCGTAGACAAAACAACAGAACTAATGGTTATAGGGTATCTATTTCATTCGTTATACACAAAATCATTTGGAGTACGCATGCCCATATACAAAACTTTCTTCAGAGCAAATGTACTTTTCCACAATGGAAAGCTGATTTGTCCAAACCCCAAATTTCACATCCATATTGCATAATTGGCTGAACTTGTGCATCAAAACGTTTCAAATAAACGTCTAAAGAATTGCCTTTTTAGCATTACTTGCTATATCCCTACATGTTGCAACAAAACTCATCTTCGTATAAAAATAAATACCCAAATAATTATATAAATTAACTGCAGACATAAAACTTCCATCAAAAAAGTACTTTTCCCTAGCATATAAATATCCCCCTGTTCTAAACACAAACTATATTACTTGTATCTATATTCACCTTTAAACTAAGCGAGGAAGCTGCTCTGTGTAAGCTATTAAGTTGCGTTAGTAATCCTACAACTGTTTCAGATAACAGAACAACATCATCAGCGAGCAACATAATAAACAATTCAAAAACATCAGAAAAAAATGTTACACAGTGTTAACACTTTCTAACATGATACGTGCGTTGTCAGAATCTATAGTTTCTTTAAACTGTTCTGCATTACGAGGCTTCCAAACAAACTTTTCAATGACAGCAACATCACCATGGCATAAACCAAAGCATTACTATTTTTATCTTCCGGAAATGTAACATAAATGGTTAACAGGCATGTGTTTAGATTCAGTACATTCTAACACAGATAAAATACAATTATCCCCTACAGAAACAAGATCACTGGACATAAAAAATAGTCATTTACACTGAATCTAGAATCACAAAAGTACTGGTAGCGGCCATCAAGGTCACCATGACACAAACTATTCAAAATGCACAAATTTAAAGCGGTATACATATTCAACAGTGATTTTCCAAATCTTTTTAAAACTGTATCTTGAGACTGTCTACGAATACTAACATTATCTTTTAAATGCATGATATAAAAGAGATCATTATCAGCAATAACAGGTTGTGACACATTAGCAGTTCCTCTATTCAAATCACCAGACATAGTAACAAAGTAATCACTTTCTAAAAAAACATTATCAAACAAACAATTGTCGTGCATAGCAATCCCATCCCCATCAAACTCCACATGAAAATAGTATCTAGAACCCTCGGGTGGTGCATAAGCACAAACACACAATACATCTTTTGACAATCCAAACAAAGTTTATGAATAATAAACAACAAAACAATTACCAAGAGTTACATTCACTTGCTTGACATGCTTAACATAAGGCATTATTTCATCTTTTATCAGACACACCACACCACCTGACGGTTTACCAAAATTTGACAACTTTTTGGAAGGTTGACGAAAAACTTTTGAAACCTGAAAGAATGCTAGAATTCAAAGTCTCAACAAATGTCTCCTTGCAAAATGAAACGAAGACACAAAAGAAAGAAAATCTCCATCGTACTTCTTATTCATCAAACCATTAACATTCCAGTGCACAAATAGAAAAGGCTTTTTTTTTAAATTATTATTATCTTGCTCTGATACAAGTACATCAAAAACATTAACATCATTCATTTCATCATTAACGTTCTAATCCTTAGATTGATTTATAGCTTTATCGTCACTAACATCCGACACAGGTGCAACAAAAAGTGATTTACAAAACGGCATGTAAACAAGCTCTGGCCTATCCTTGACCTCGTTTGAAATAACAAGGAATGTGATACACAATTAGCTTACCCACAGCCACTACTAGGAAGTGAGTTTTCTGTACCGGCACGGGCAATAAACTCTTTGAATATAACACCCTATCACATTTACAACTGCACTGACTAGAATACCTCATCATTAACTTTATCAATCACAAATTATTCATAATTTATAATCCCATTAATAGCCTGATCAAAATTGTCAACGAAAGATTGTTTTTTCAAACACATTTTACAGGTAGCAGAACAATCCATATGATGCGAACATGAATCAAATTTACAAAGGGAACAAACAGAATTATGCTTACAATCAGTACACACACATACACACTTACATTGCAACGAAATAATAATAATAATAATAATAATAATAATAATAATAATAATAATAATAATAATAATAATAATAATAATAATAATGATAATTTTATTTGTAAAGCGCACATATCAGACAACATATCTGCTCAAAGCGCATACAACATCAAAAGACATACAATGCACATAAACATAACTATAGACACCCGTAATTAATAGTAAATAATCACAATAACAATAAATTGGATAGCGCTTTAAAATACTCTCAGTTTTAAAAATAATAATAATAAATAAATACAATTAAATAACACACGCACGCACACACACATACTCACAAATAAGTAGGAAGGTAAAAGCAAGCATCACACAGATAAAATGCATGGGATAAATGAATGTATACTTTAAAACATTACAGTTTTAAATAAAAGTCCTATGAGGAAGAGGGCAGCAGGCAACCCAAGGTGAGGGACTCAGGAAAGGTACTTATTAAACAGATGAGTCTTGAGGAGTTTCTTGAAAGTTGTGATGCACTGAACTTGTCTTAGAGATACAGGAAGAGAATTCCAAGTTAAATGCCCAAGCACACTGAAAGAACGTTTTTGAAAAGCAATCAAGAAATAACCTGGGACAGTGAGAAGAGAGGTACTTGCAGAACGTAAAGAACATGCAGGTGTGTGTATGAAGCAGATCAGAGAGATATGATGGAAAAGACTCAGAGTGTAGGCTTTGGAAGCAGAGAATGGATAGTTTGTATTCAATACGAGCCTTGACGGGCAACCAGTGCAATCTTCTGAGCAACTGAGTGTCACTGACACGACGGGGATTACGAAGAACCATAAGCCTAATTTGTCTACAAACCGATGGCAAGATTTTGATTCATCAACACATAAAGGACACACATTTTGTGCACATGCCTTTTCGAGTGTCACTGTTTATTTTTTGGTAGGCATAAGCTCCCTGGGAAGTGTTCTTTTTCTTTTCTTTTTAATCTCTCTTAGTTTGTCACAAAGGTCCAAAAGTTCAGGTGTGATCCACTGTTTCTTCTTTGGCCGGTGCTTGCCAAGGATCTCAGTGGCGGCATCTGTCACAGCAGAGTTAAAGGTGGTGGTCGGATATTCTACAGTGGTATGTTGGGGAGTTTACACGACCAAGTGCACATGACAGGATTGTGGTCGCTGATGCTGATGTTTGATACTTGGACTTTTTTTATTTTAATTTTTAGGTTAGAGTCTCTGTATCTAATGTAGTACGAGTTGGTTTAGTCACCATTACTGGATCCCGAATAAAGAAAATGTTGATTCCCGAGATATAGGCCTATGTGGTTTAATCAGATTGATAATAACATCCCCATAAAAGTATAATATCTAACCTTTGGGTTCATTACAGTTACATTGTTCATCATAAGCACACAATCATCATACCATGAATACGTGGAAGCACGATTTCGATACACAAAACATATCAAAATAGCGGAGTCAAAAGGACTACGTTTGAACTGAAATCACATGCTCTCTACTACTTCAGACTCGAGTTCAGAGCGTCAGGTTACACACTGAATTATGTCATTAGATAGATGCCCATGCCATTGTGGAGGACACGTAATGAGTCTTCACGAAAGAAAGAGTAGTTTGGAAGACCCAGCTGTTCGTTAGACTGTGGACTCAACCTGGTCTCTGTAAGTCCGAAGATATGAAAGCACGGTGGACCAGCAAGTAAATGACAAACATCATGTAGCTTATTAGTTAGGTGATACACATTGATATGACCTATGTGTAACCCATCTCTACAATTATGTGAGGCAGACATCTTTGAAAACATATTCAAAGTTCACAAAAAACAATACAAGTGTAAATGAAAAGGTACAAAATTGCAATAGTCAAAACTTGACAGCAATGTAGATAAAGCAAACACAACAAGAACAGCAAATATTAACAGACGAGGAATTAATGCTTTGCTGTTAGAGGTTAGCCTACGTCCTAAAACACTACGTGGCCTATAATATAGGACGACGTAGGAATAACAGCAGCAGAAGAAGATAAAGAGAAGGAGGAGGACGAGGAAGAAGAGATGGAGGGAAATGAAAATATGAGAGATGCATGCGCCGTTTAATGTACCCGTATTTATTTAGCTACCCAGGGCCGGACCTGCCCTAGAGGCCCGAGGGGCCCGGGCCCCTACCCTTTTTGGAAAAAAAAAAAAGAAAGAAAAAAAAAAGAAAAAAAAATGTGGGGGAAAAAATATAAAAAAAGAAAAAGAAAACCACACACACACACATAAATAAAAACAAGTGATACAGAAACGAGAGTCTCTCTGCAGAAACAAACGAAAACGCTAACTATAGCACCAAAATTTTGCAATTTACATGCTCAGATTGCACCAGATTGCACCATTTTTTCTCCCTTTTCAAAAAATTTTCCAGGGGCCCCCGGACCCCCCTAGCAAACTAGGCATTTCGCGCCGTCGGCTCGGCGCTTCGCGCCTTCACTACTACCCTAACATAAATTTGGGCCTCTACCCCTGAAAAACTTAGGTCCGGCCCTGCTACTCGTCTTATAGATTACACCAAGCTTTTGTGCCCTGTTTACAGTGGCGTAGATAGGAGATGGGGCGGGAGGGTCCAATTTCCAAAGTCCACCGTTAGCTTGACGGTTTTTTATCGGTGTCTTCTATTTTATGTCCATGCTATAATCCATCTGTCCATAGACATAAATAGAAGGGTAAAAGTTCGTATATTTATGTCTTTTCGTCTGACGAAATTTCATAATCATGGCGGATGAAACAAGTATATATAATGTTTTGGTATAATATTATTTTTTTATTTGTCCTCTCGCACGCGTATATATCAATACCATCGCTTCTGATTCGGGTAAATAGCGACATGACTTTTGTGAACTTGTGAAGATTTGAAGGAAAATATGTTTCATCCTCGTTGTTGTGATGGTGGCTAGTGTGTAAAGTTTCAAGAAAGAGTCTTAATGATAATTTTTTGTTAATTTTACTGATATACTGTACCAATTTGAATTTAGACTTATATATTTATTAAGTACATTATCTCATAACATGATGTCGAATGTCAAAATGCAGGGGCCTCCAAAGAGGCCAAGCCCCCGGGCCCCCAAATCCCTAGCTACGCCACTGCCTGTTTATACACATTTTCTTACCTACCGTCAGATTCTTAGAAACTGTACAACATTCTTCAGTGGTGTGTATAACATATGTATGGCATGGTGAGCTCGCCTTCACGACCGGGGAAAGGCCTATTTCTAAAATAGGGCTTGAATATCCCTAAGATACTACGGTGATAACACTTTACACTAATGGAAAGACAGTTTGAGAGAAATTTTGCTACCCCTTGTATAGGTTACGTCAAGCTTTTGTGCCCTGTTAGGATTACAAATTTTCTGAGCTACCGTCAGATTCTTAGAAACTGTACAACATTCTTCCTATTCTATCTTATCCCGTAACTCGGAAGTCGTTGGGGCACCACAGATGATCGTTTAACCAGCGTACGCCATCTTTCTCTATGTCCCGAGCAACCCTCATGGCTTCGCTCAGTGTCAAGCCAGTCCAATCTCGAATGTGTCCTCTCACCTCTTTTTCTGTCTCCCTCTTTTTCTGCCACTTTGCACCGTACCTTGCAGGATGGTATTTGCAAGGCCTGATGCTCTGTTGGCTTGGCCATACCATTGGTGTTTCCGTTTCTTCACCACCGTGAGCATGTCATCGTGTTGTCCAGTGGCTTGTGTGAAGGTCTGTCGGACTTCGTCGTTGGTGGTGTGGTGTGTATAACGCATGTATGACGTGGTGAGCAAATCGCCTTCACGTCCGGGGAAATGCTTATTTCTAAAATAGGGCTTGAATATACCCAACATACTACGAAGACAACACTTTACAGTCATGGAAAGACAGTTTGAGATATTTTATTTACTGTCACACAACTCTTTTATTTTGTTTTTCTATTTATATATTGGAAAACGTACATCGAAATATCAAAATACAAAATCTTCATCCTACCTTTCTAGTACAATTCAATCATATAATCCAGAGGCAGAAAACTAAGAGGCCAAGAGCTGACAGGGAGCGGTAGAGAGCCCTTTCACTCGTGATTATATCTATATCTACTCCTCTCTCTCTCTCTCTCTCTCTCTCTCTCTCTCTCTCTCTCTCTCTCTCTCTCAACTTAATAATGATTGGTCAACTGAGCAATTACAAATATTCATAAGAATATCTTTATGGCCATGCGTTTGTTCTCTTATTAATATTAATTTGAAGTTTTGTAATTTCCATTTTATGGATTATTAAAGATTATGACTTATGACTTATGAAGGAACTTTCCAAAACCATCTCACTACCTCCTATCCTCCTTACACCATTCTGTGGAGTTTCATTCACCACCTAACTGGCTACGAGATGTTAAAGATGAAACAGAACTACATTAACCATACTCCACGTCTTTCCTCAAACTTTGGATAAAGTTTAATGTCCTACACTAATACATCTCCTCACTACCTTATTACTTTCAAACACACACCTACCCTCAAAGCAACTAACATTATTTATAAATTATTATTATTGCATTTGCATTTGTAATCATAAATTACTCCATATTTCTGAATAATCAAATTTTGTAATGTCCTCATTTATATTTATGCTTCACAAATTTCCTTTTTAACCCACTCCCATAATCAACAACCATATTTCTTGTTTTACTTTTTATTTCCAGTTTCTTGTTTTAATTTCACAAAACCCCAGAGTTTGCGGGTGGGCGCCTCGGGCAGCTTGAGTTAGATCTTATACCTTGAGCTGAAAAAATGCGCTAAATTAAAGCGATTTAAACCAAAAAAATTAATAATTTATTTTAAAAAAGGCTGGGAGGGGAGAGAGCAGGCAGAACAAATGGACAATGAAAAAAAAGCAAAACAAAACGAACTTTCTTTTATTACCCTCCATACCACTCACCCACACACAAAAAAGAGAAAAAAAATCAAAGTATTGCTAATACGCTAATAAGTTAATAACATTTGAACTTCTTTTTGTATTATTATAATTATGTTGAGTAAGCTGAATCCACAATGATGAAGGATTTAAAACAAATAAGGCAGCTAAATTTTCCGTGACTTTATTGTACCTGTACTGTACATCCTAGACATCCCTGACACAGCGGCCCATCCTTCACGTTCACTCTTAACTGATCCTCTTCAAATCCCTATATACTCTAAATCGTTGCCAAATTAAACATACAAACACTCTCGGTCTCTTTGTCTCTCTCGGTCTCTCTCTCTTCCCCCCCCCCCTCTCTCTCTCTCTCTTTTTCTCTCTCTGCCTTTCTTTCTCGGTCTCTTTCTCTGTATTTTTCTCTGTCACTATCTATCTGTCTATCTGCCGGTCTCCCTCTCTCTCTCTCTCTCTCTCTCTCTCTCTCTCTCTCTCTCTCTCTCTCTCTCTCTCTCTCTCTTTGTATCCTTCTCTATCCCTCTATCTCCCTGTCACACACACACACACAAACACCCCCCCACACACACACAACACTCACACACACACACCACTATTACTACCACCACTATTACTATACCATACTTTTAACACCACTTCGTGTACACACTTGCATTACACATACACACAAACACACACACACACACGCGCGCGCACACACACACACAAATACACACACACTTTCTCTCTCTCACACACACTCTTTCTCTCTCTCACACACACACACGCACACCCACACACACACACCCAACACACACATGCAATGCAGCTCCATCCTTGCCAACCCAATTCCATCTTTTTTATGATATTAAAAAATCTCATATGCTTTGTCTGTCCTTCTCTTCCTTTTCCTACATCTTGTTCCAATTTTATTCCTTCGTTCTCTCTTACGTTGTGTTTATTAAATTTAAAAAAACAGAAATCAGTATCCGGGTGGAAAAAATGAGAGTGACATGTAAAGACGGAACTACCGATTGCAACATAATTGCAGACAATATTTATTTATCTGTTTCTGAGGTGTAAATAGATGAAAAGTATATCCACCATCTTTGTTAACTCGGTTTTCCTCTGTATACTCTCTTATCTGTATGGGTTGGGAATGGGGGTGATGGGTTGGGGATGTGGGTGTAGATACACCTTCTATCAGACATGAATGTACAAAGCAAGGATTAATTCGATGATGCGGATTGAACTTCGGTAAACGAGTTTGTGGTTTTTATGTCCGTTTGTTTGTTATCACGCCAAATTTTTGTGTAAAACAAATTCATTAATTCTATGGTAAATCAAGTGTATTATCAGTATCAATGTCTTGACTGTAGTTTTTTTTACGGCTTTGTAAAAACTTTTTTCCTATCTTATTGCATGTGGACAATAAAAATGTTTGTTCTGACTTGTTGATGATATTCTGATATTCTACGATGATTACTATATATTGTGTGTCTGTTCAGCTGAGGACAACAGACCATTCGAACGTGTCCCCGAAGACGGCTGGTTCAATAACCTTATCCACCCAGACTGGGGAGCCATAGGTACTGTCACTCACTGACTTGTTGAATGACTGATTAGTTTTAAATTTTCATTTACTCGTTTGTTGCTAGATTATTTTTTACTGAAGTTACCTGCTTATTAAATAGCTGAAGGACTCACTTTTGTTAGTAAAAACAATATATATTTTAAGATAAAAAATACAAACTAACATCAATAGTTAACGTTTGGCGCGTCAAAAGCATACCCGTGGGCTTATTTTACACAGGTGCACATAATTATGTAAAATGTATAATGTTTGTGTTTCCTGCATTAGATGGAGACCTATTGCGACGCAGTAAAACTGCCTACAGCGATGGGGTGTACGAGCCTTCAGGAAAGCACCGACCCAATCCATTCTTGCTCAGCCAATATTCTCACAACGGCACTTCTGGCAGACCTTCGTCCAGAAATCGAACCGCCTTCGTCGTCTTCTTTGGTACAATACAATCAATCAATACATAATACTTTGATGTGTCCAGATAACCTGAGATTTGGATGTTTTTTTCATTTTGCATATTTGTAGTCCACTATATATTTATAATCTGATCTAACTTCCTTCGATCGAATGAGATGACAGTATAAACCATAGCCTAAAATGCTTATATGGGTGTCAGATGCACACACGCGCACACACCCTCACACACACATACATGCACACACACAAACAAAGAAACGTCCCCAGTTCGATTTAGGTCCCCATTTGAAAGGTGTGCTTACATACGAAGGTCCCCAATATGTACCATTTGTAGACACACTTTTGCAAGCACTACGTTGGGTGATTCATCCCACTCCCTAGCCATCCAGCCCCCTGCATATCATCCTCACGTTCTGAGAAGCGCTGCTATGCATCTGTCGTTTTTTCGCTGAGAACGCAATTCGAATGTAACCTGCATGGGTATCGAATATCCCAAATCCCTTCCCTATTTCCCCACCCTGTCGTATGCAGTGCAACTCCATGCACTACCTGCAAAGGCGACATTCTCATACGTCTGATGACCAATGCACCCAATTCTTTTTGTGTATATTGCTACGAATGGTTTCGAATTCGAACTAGTTGTTCTCTCTCTTCCTGCAGGCCAGCAGTTAGTGGAGGAGATTCTGGATGCCCAAAGGGCTGGGTGTCCTCGCGAGTTCGTCAACATCCCTGTGCCTGTTCCTCACCCTTACAACCCAAACAACCTGACCAACCTGGAAATGCCGTTCCTCCGATCGCGCTACAATGCTAGAACTGGTTACTCGCCCAACAACCCTAGACAACAGGTAATGCACCATGAGTTGTTTGTTCATTTCTGTAAAATCGAGGTAGCAGGCACGCCAAATACGTCGAAACGTGCGAAAGAGCTTTTATATTCAACAAAATGAAAAACACATTTTTAAATATATTAAAAACCGAATTTTTGTAACTCACTAGAAATCCGAAAATTATTCTTGAGGGGTTTTAAAATAAATGAGAGATTGTAAAATGTCCAGTAATTGTAACGTAAATGACTTTTATGCAGCGCTCTTACTCATTCAAATGAGCTGCTCAAGGCCCTGGGTCAAATAAATCAGGACAGAATTCCAGCCACCCTAAACGCTAAATTTGCTGCATACAATTTAACGCCATCGACAACTGAGCATGCAGTCATTTGTCTCACTTTGTTCACATTTGCAGCTGAACGAGATTACTCCCTACATTGACGGCAACCTGATGTACGGCTCAGGCAAAGCTTGGGCTGACACGCTTAGGTCCTTCCGCAACGGCAGGCTGGCGCAAAGGGATGAATCACTGCCCATCAGGGACAGCATCCCTATTATGAACGACATCAGACTGCCCATGGCTAGCCCGCCCATCACCAAATACCACCGTCTGGAACCAGTCGAACGATATTATCGTAAGTTCTTAGAAGAAAGCAGTAGGTTACGTGTTTACGCTTGTAAAGTTCGGTGTAATAAATGTTAATAGTAAACCGGCACACACCTCTCTATATCTGTGTGACTGGACTGTCTAAAGTCAACACGTAGAAAAGCAAACCACCGGTCTTATAATTCTGTACAGCTGGTCTTCTGACTTCGTTGACTTAGGTGATTTTGCTCTGTACACAGGCATCGGCAACCCTAGAGGCAACGAAAACCCGTTCCTGCTGTCGTTCGGCATCCTGTGGTTTCGCTACCACAACTACATTGCTGACAAACTGTTTGCAGATCATCCCAATTGGAGCGACGAAAGACTGTACGATGAAGCACGAAAGCGTCTCATAGCTCAGTATCAGGTATACATGTAGATTATTTGTGCATTGAATGTACACGTGGTGACTAAGGTGCAGTTATTAATTTAAAAGGAAGTTTTCTTGTAAAACTTGCTTATTAGCCCAAGAATTGCTCAAAGCACGGAGCGCCAAGAACTGACATGCACTCAATAAGTTGCGGAAGTCAACCTCGAACCCACGTCTCACAAGACGCTTGTGCCATAAGCCACTGAGCCATCCTATTGCCTATGATTTAACCAATTAAACTAATTGAATTGAATTTGGCTTGAAGACAACAATACACAGATAAGCGTACATGCCTTCTTGTATTTTCCATCTTATAGGAGATAGGTTTTGGGGATTTCTCTTTACTCAAGATTAGTTTAGTGAACTTGCTCGCACCTTCTTCGGGTTTCATTAAAACCTGGCAAATAGCCATCGCTAGGTTGACGTGGACAGGGGTTCGTCATGTTGGAATCCACGAGTCTGTTTGATGTAGGCCTACTAGTCTTGTATAACATTTGCGTGATGCGCGTTTACAATGTATTCAACGTGATTTAGAAGTTTCAAATATTATTATGTTTAGCGTTTTCGGGCAACCTTGTCTTTTTAATTGTAACTCAAAGCAATATTCTAAGGTCTGTCAAAATTAGTCTTAACTGCCCACAGCCGTACATCGTGCGGCTTGATTTTCTGCTTCCTGTGTGCTCAAAAACGTTCGCCGTGCGTGTATTATTCGTCAGCATTCTGTAGTCACCAAAGAAGGGAGGTAACAGCAGTAACTGTTGGCAGAGC
>CM072511.1:42454102-42459102 GCA_036898135.1 Oncomelania hupensis | reverse complement strand
GGCATTACTAGGTCTTCGCAGAAGCGGATGTAGTCACTGACGACCTCGGTTGCCTCGTCCAGAGAGACGCCCTCATGGAGGACGCTCCAGTCCGTGCACTCGAAGCAGGCCGTTGAGTGTCTCCGCTGCCTCTGTGGTCCACACCTTGGTTGTTCTTGTGGTGGGCTTTTGCTGCTTTATTCTCTGACGGTAGATAGGGGCTAGATGAACCATTCGGTGAATCGAGCGGCCCAGATTGGGAAGGGGCTTGGACTTGTAAGCGCCCGGAATTTTGCCGTAACACACGTCGATTGTTTTGTCGTTGCATGTAACACAACTGACATACTGCCTCAGAGTGGGCAGCACTTTTTTCAGGCTGCAGCTGTTGAAATCCCCCATGAAGAGGCAGGGGGCATCGGGTGATTCGGTCGCAAGTCGATGGTAAAGCTGGTAAAGTTTGTCCGCAGCATTCTTACAGTTAGCGTTTGGGTGGATGTAAACTGCACTTACAAAGATTTGTCCGAATTCTCGAGGCAAGTAGTAGGGGCGTAGGGCAATACTGAGAAGTTCGTAATCCGGAGTGCACAGACTTTCTTTTACTGTGACGTTACTGCACCAAGCACTGTTGACTATTACACACACACCACCGCCTTTACTTTTGTTGGTAATTTCTTGCACCCTGTCACACCTATACACTGTGAACCCAGGGATGTCGGGGTCGGGCATTGAATCTTTAAGCCACGTTTCTGTCAGGCAGACTAGATTCGCCTCACGGAATTCGTTCATAAACCTGCAGCATGCTGCTAGTTCGTCGCACTTGTTGTTGAGTGACTGGGCATTTCCTAACACAATGGAGGGGAGGGGGAGACGCAGATGACGTTTTCTCATACGAGTTGTTACCCCACCACGCTTCCCTCTTTTTCTACAACGGAGAGAACGAAAGTCCGGGTTGCGAAGGAAGGAGAGATCAAATGAATCAGAGCGCGATGTAGGCTTGTTTAAGCTAAGAAGCTGAGTCCTAGTGTAGCGAACTACAGACGCCATACGAATAGGCTTATGCTAACGTAAACAAACATGGCGCCACAAACCCGGCAAAACCGTCACTCACCGCCGGTGGGAAAATTTCGTAGATAGGTACAATCCAACACTTTTACTTCACACTTACACTACATTTATGCTCAACAATCACTCAAACACCACTATACAAAATAAGAACACTGAAAACACAGTAAGAGATACTGAAATAATAAAAAGTTGAGAGAGAGTTGTGCACTGGTCGCAAACAGAGTTGCGCCCCCTGAGAAATATACACCTAGGAATTTAACTTCTTTTACATATTTTAATTCCTCATGTTCAATGTAAATTTTAGGCAGTTGTCTAGGTTCATGACCATTAGTAAATAAAATCATACCAGTTTTTTCTTTAGATAGTTCCAATCCATTTTGATTCATAAAATAAGTAATATTATTTATTTCTAGTTGGTATAATTTTGCAACATGTTTAATTTCATAAAGAGACGTTTTCCGTCTCAAAGATACATTCATCCAAAGGGCAATATCATCAGCGTATTGAACAATCGATATTCGTTTGCTTATAACTCTTGGTAAATCATACAATAAGATAAAAAGAAGCGTGAAATTACTGAACCTTGTGGAATTCCCATATCTATAGTGCGATGAGTAGAATATGAATTTCCAACTTTCACACTCATTTTACGACCTTTAAGAAAGGTTCTGATGTAATTATAAATATATCCAGATAATCCTATCTGTTTCAACTTGTACAATAGACGAGCGTGCCAGACCCTGTCATACGCTTTTTTTATATAAAAAATGTAGCCACAATGCTGTTTCTTTTGGCAAATTGTCTCTTGATGTGAGTGCTTAATTTTACTAAATGATCTACTGTTGATCTGCCTTTTTGAAATCCTGCCTGGTTATTTGGGATGACATTATATTTACCACAAAAATAAGTCAGTCTTTCCAATATAATCTTCTCCATTAATTTACTTACATGAGATGTTAAAGAGATAGGTCGGTAGCTAGATGTTTCAGCTCGAGGTTTACCAGCCTTTAAAATGGGTATTACTAGAGAAGACTTCCATATATCAGACAAAACTCCTCTTTTCCAGCATGTTTGAATAATTATAAGCTGAATACGAATCCATTCATCAGGAAGATGATTTAATAACGTATACGACATGCCGTCAAGTCCTACAGCAGACCTTTTTGAACCAAGAGAAAATAAAGCATCTTTAAGTTCTGCTAGAGATATGTTTGAATTAATAAAAATAGAATTGTCTGGACAAGGATCTTCATACTGCTTTGTAATTTCCATAATTTTTCTAGTTTGTAAAATATTACATGACAGACTTGTAGAATTACTTTCATTTGAAAAAACATTTACAAATTCTGCTTTCTCCTTGGGAGAAGGAAAAGTATTATTAACTAATTTAATAGGACACTGCGGTAAGTTAAAACCATTTCTCATTTCAGCAACCTTTTTCCAAGTCTTAAAAGAATCTTGTGAACTGGAAATTTCATTGAAACAAAACGTGGACCAAAACTGTCTTTTTTCAGCAGCTATTATTTTGTTACATGTTATTTTGCTTTTTTCATATCATTAAAATGTTGGTCTGATCGTGATTTTAACCAATTTTTATACGCATGATTTTTCTGTTTTACTGCTGCTTCACAAACCTCATTCCACCATACATTACCATTGCGAGATTTTTTCTTAGCTGATCGTTTTTGATGAATAGAACTACTAGCAGCTAAATGAATTTTTTAATAAAAGTTGAATACATATTACTTATGTCATCATCATGCACAAAATCTGTATTATAAGACATTAATAAACTTTGAAATAAATCCCAGTTCGCACAATTATAAACGTACTTTGGAATAACATCAACATCTGTTTGAGTGTCAATATTATTATTCAACGTTGTAACAATAGGCAGATGATCGCTGCCCAGAGAATCAGTCTGAATATCTCACTCACAGTCAATGGCTAAAGTAGATGAAACAAATGTCAAGTCAATAGCTGATGGTCGATGAGATGAAACGTCAGGTATACGGGTGACTTGACCATCATTTAGCAAGATAAGGCTGGAATTTAAAACAGTTTCAACAAATGACATATTTGTTGTATGTAGACAGTCTGTGTCCCATATCGGCGAATGTGAATTAAAATCACCGTTAATTATCCAGTTTTCGGTGTCCGGAATAGCTTGAATCCAGTCAAAACTGTTGTTAATAGGACCTCTTGGAAAATATACTGTCAAAATATTCAAACATAAATCCTTGTTGACCTTTAGTTCAATACACGCTGAAAAAACGTCACTCGCATCTTTAGGTACTGGAGAGCTTTTCACATTTTAGCCCAAGTCGTTCCTAATGTAAATAGCAGTTTGAATTTTATTCCTATCGAAGTTAGTAACTGGCGGATAATAAAAACCTTGAAGCTTGGGTATTGGATAAATAGTCACATAAATACTGTACATTTGTAGAAATGGATCGACAGTTCCACTGGAAAACTGATAGTCGCCCTGTTTTCATAAATACAAAATTAATAATAACAAACACCAAAAATAGACAATGAAATTATAACAATAGTTACCAAATGTTTGCTTAGTCACAGAGCCAAAACAAAAATAAAATTAAAATATTATTAATCCAGATCACAGCAATATAGTTTCCAGTTACCGATAATCAGTCAGTTCAGTACCACTTGACGGGAAACACTGGTTTGGGTGCTGGATGCCAACTGCCTCTTAACTCATAAAACCCGAGACAGTCACTTGCCTGGTAGGGCCGAGCAAGTTTCCTATGGCTTGGTTTCTTCCACAGACGACCAAGGATGAATGTACCTATGTTTCCAGCCAGGATACTAGATCCCTTTCTGTTTGGGTGAAGAGCATCTCTGAGGGTGTATGTCGGCATGTATCGTGGCTAATGAATGCTACGTTTGGTTCTTCCATCAACTCAGAGAAAGTTAACGCATTGAAGACATCTCTCTTAGAACGAAGGACCTTGTCCTGGATAGCCGCTACTTTACTGACAACGATCTTGGCCTGAGGATGAAGAGAAGCCACAGTCTTGACAGTGTCCACAAATTCCTTGCTGGCAGATTTAGGATCTTTCCTCTTCAAGTCGTTCATGCCCACATGAATCACGACTGCTTTTAGAGGAGTGTTAGAAATTTCCGTAAGTTGTTGAAGAGCCCCAATCACATCACCGGTCGTAGATGCTTTGGTTTTAACAACGTCAAAACCATAGCACGCCTGTGCTTCTTTCACTGGCACTGACCTTTCAGCCGAGACATACCAGGCCAATTATAGCTTGCAAGCCCTGAGCCAACCTCATGCCTGCAGTCTCGCTTCCCGCGCTAGCCCACGCTAACATAGCAAAGAACGGAGTACGACTGAGTGGATATCATTCTCTATGTTTGTGCTATAGAATTGATCATATTATGTGAAATATCGTTTGTATTGTGGTAGTCCTTTTGCATTTTAGTTACTTTCATATCTGTGTTTTGTGTTAGCATAAACTAAATCTCAGAATACCATTTCGTTTGTCTTATATTTTAGTCGATTTGACCGTGTGTACTGATCGGCCCTTCACTGACTTGCAACGGACCGGTTTTCGATCTAGTGTATATACGCGTTTTAATTACACATTTAAATCCTTTCTACAATGTTCACCATTTGAAGTCACTTAGTACACAGTTTGAACTTTCTGGTGATGTGGTCGACATTATAAAATATCTTCTTGTGTTTGGTTGCTGGCCTCTGTAATTGCAGCGAATTAACTTTTTTCTAGCGGTATTGGTGGTAACAATAGGCACATGCACATAATTGTTGCATTGCCGCCGCGGGCTTGATCAGTGTGCCGTTTTGTGTGACAATGACAGTTGTAGTGGTGATTTATTCAGGATATATCCCAATCAGCATAAATGACATAATCTTGGGTGAGTACAATACATTTTTTATGTGATGTTTCCTACACGTGCACTAGGTT
>CM072511.1:42139742-42453602 GCA_036898135.1 Oncomelania hupensis | reverse complement strand
ATGGAGAGACTTCCAAATTTGTTTAAACCATATGTTGAATTTTTTCATTTCAAAGAAGAAATGGGCAATGCATTTATATTTAAATGCAAGTACGGATGCAATGAGTATTCAGCATGCAAGACGACAGCATCCAATCTAAGGCTGTTTAGTCAGGCTGGACTTATTTTAACTAAGATCAGAACCAGAGTTACTGATTCTAACTTTGAGGCAAAAGTGTTGGTTAAGTACAATTCTAAGAAAGGTTTTTAAGGAAGTATCAGTGTTTTCTTGATTCATTGAATGATTAGTTGGACTGCAGTCTGTGTGTATTTATTTTGTTAAAACTAATTTGGCTCACTTATTCTCAACTGCCTGTACAACCTTATGGCTGTATTTATGTTTTGTATCAGACATAACAGAGTGTATATAACTTTTTTTTCTTCTATTTTTGATTTTTATTAATTTATTATTAATAATATTGTTTTGTATTTTGCAAATGGTACATTCATACCATACATAATGTATTAAGTGTGCTCCAATATAATCTTGACTTGCAATGTTATCAATAACAAATTTTGTAGTCTAAGGAAATATTTTGTATCTTTTTTTGTAATCTGATGAGCATATATCATTAAAAGTATTTCTTTATTTGTGTGTTTTTTTCTTGTCTTTTTTTTAAAAAAAATTACTTACATTTAAAAATACTTAGCAGTCCCAGTTGTGATTACAGTTTTAAAAAACAAAGTAGTTTGAAAAGTAGTTAGCTACTTTAAAAAAGTAGCGTAAAAGTAGTGAACTAAATTCCTTCAAAATGTAATTGTAAAATAGTGAACTACTTTTTTAGACTAATGTAACTGTAGTGTAGCGGACTACTTTTCAAATGTAGTTTGCCCATCCTTGATTGCTTATGTATAGCAGTAGTACGGCCACACACGCTAGAGGGCGCCACTTGTAGTTTTAGTTTCCCGGGCCTCGAGCTGAAGAGAGAGATAGAGAGTCATTCGCTGTTCAACTTGCCTAGAGGAAAGAGCTCGGTTCTAATAGATCTCTCCACTGAAGACTAATAACAGGAACTGGTGAAATTCCATTCAACCTAGTTAGCCACAGTCTGACATTGTCAAAGAGGTAAATGAACTATCTTTTATTTCATCGCGATGTATTAATATTATTGCTGTATTATGTTTGTGAAGTTTGCCATGTTTAGAATTGTGAATGCTAGTCAAACGTTGCATGACCACGTGGCGAACCCGACCGGTTGCGACGCCATGACGTAGTCCTTATGGGCCCTCTGTTGTTTAGGCTATGTGTATTATTGCAGACCAGTGGCTGTACCAGAGAATGTGTATAATATTAATTATTTCTCGATGTGTGTAGATAGCCATGATTTATATTTATATATGTATAGGAATTAGAGTGGAGATTCCAGTTGACCACGGACTTAGCAGAATATATATATATATATATATATATATATATATATATATATATATATATATATATATATATATATATAGATAGATAGATAGATAGATAGATAGATAGATAGATAGATAGATAGATAGATAGATAGATAGATAGATAGATATAGATATAGATATATAAAGTGGAGCGAATCACTGAGGGCTATTTCTGCCTTCAGTGAGATGCTCTGCAAACACCTAGTATACACGGTGTTGCAGAAATTCGTCTCATATGTGTTACATTGAAACGCGAAGAATATTATGTCTGAAACGCGCATGATAGATCTAATCGTTTCGCTTTGCAAAGTATTAAATAACAGAGTGTATTTACCTTTGATTTGATTTTGCGTTCTTGTTAGGAGAAACTTTGTATAACGTTGATAAGTTTGGTTGATCGATATTATTTGAGAATCTTCTAGGGTTACTTGTGTACTATCGATCGAAGCGTGTGGATAGATCTGGTAGTAGCTGCGAGATGGTTCTAAGTTATATGACGTAAGACAGTGATGACGAATTTATTTGTGATTGGTTATAATTGCGTCACGCTCGGTCGTTCCAAGGTGTTCTAGAGTTGAGAGAAAAACTTTTTTTTATAATGGATGCTTTGTGTAAAGTGCAAAAAAAAGAAAAGTTAAAAGGCGAGTGTTTGCAGTTGTTGATGTACGCTGAATACAGTTTGAAAACTTCATACGACGACTCCGTGCCTTGTTGCTGATTGAACGGGTTGCGTGGATAAACAATTCCGAGTTACACTCATCAGGATTTCAGCATTGGGGCTGAATCAACTACTGATAGAAAAACGCCAACATCAATCGAGTGTAACATTTTGGGGGGCCAAGCCTGCGGTCCACGTCAGAGCTAATGGTTCAACTGCTACAACAAGCGAGTCAACGTTACGAGAGGCAGTCATCGGGGATAGCCGCCAAGGAGTTGCGTCGAGAGGGGCCAACATACTGGACTACATCCCCGATAGATTCGGGTTGACTGCAAGGGCGTGTAGTCGCCGAAGAGTTGCTTCGGGAGCGAACAACAGAGCGGGACTACGTGGCTGCCGCAAGACTACGTCGAGGGACAGTCTCGGAGCTACATCGCCAGTATTACAGAGGGCGACGAGCGGACGTCGCGTCTACTTCAGCACAGGAGCGTAAACATCAACACCAGCGTGGTGCAGCGTCGCATACGACGAGGACAGAGGGGCCTGCGTCAGCGAAGGCGACAAGTGACAAGCATCAGCGCTACTGCAGAAAGCGTGTTATTCTAGAACATTCTAGAAAGATACAGCATAGTCAAGAACTTTCCAGAAGCATCAAGATGGCTGACTTCTGGCAGAAAGGAATTGAAATGAATCTAAAAGGCAAGCAGCTGACGGAGTACGTCAAGTCTCAGGTTGAACAGCAGCGTCAAGAAAGAGTAGAACAAGTCGGCGTGAAGAAAGAGAATTAGAAGAGCCGCCGTGGCGCCGTGAAGAAAGAAAATTAGAACAGCAGCGTAAAGAAAGAGAAGAGCAACGCCGCCGTGAAGAAAGAGAATTAGAGGAGCAGCGACGCCGAGAAGAAGAGAGTTCGAAGCGCAGCGTCGCCAAGAAGAAAGAGAGGAACTGCGTCGGCGTGACGAGATGGAAGAGAGACGACTTCAATACCAGCTAGAGTTGGGGCGTATCATCAGCGACCACATGACTCCAAAATTGCCAGCGTTCGTCGACGGGAAGGACCAGATTGACAGTTATTTGGCGAGATTTGAAAATTTTGCCGAAAGCTCTAACTGGCAACCTCAAGACTGGGCGATTCGACTAAGTGCACTTCTGACAGGGCAAACACTCGAAGTTTACACCAGACTGTCGAACGATGACGCCAAAGACTACGGCGTCTTGAAAGAGGCCCTATTGCAGTGCTACAACTTTACAGAGAAGGGCTACCGTAAACACTTCCGTGAATGCCGGCCTTTGTCAGACGAGACGCCAAAGCAGTTTGTGGAGCGCCTGTCGTCATATCTACACAAGTGGGTGGAGTTATCAGGCGAAGGAAGAATTTCTCAATGCCTGTCACAAGGACCTGGCGACCCACTTAGAATTACAAAAGCTGCAGACGCTTAAAGATGTGACTGAGGTTGCTGAAAGATACCTCGCTCACGGGAAGACGCTGGGGCCACCCAAGGCGACGAAATATTTTCAGAAAACTGGAAACCATGGGAACCAGATCCAGGGGAGTCAGACGAGCCATAGACACACGGACTCCTCACCAACTCCAAGGGAGGGGCACCCAAGAGGCTGTTTCATCTGCAACGCTACAGACCACAGAGCTGTCAACTGTCCTCAAAACAGAAATAGCGGTCAGCCGAGCAATACGGACAACGCAGCGGCGGGCAGCCGACAGAGACGTTTCTCCAATCAACGGCAAACCAGTAGATCTGACCATCAAGTGTGCGACTGGAAACGCACAGCTACTCCTGCGGACGTGCAAGAGTGCATGACCGATGGCCAAATTCTCCTTGCCAACGGGACATCCATCCCCGTCGTCGCCAGTGCAGCTGTGACCGTCCAGAACATGCCTGTTTCCAAGGGACGCGTCGGAAATCATGAAGTGACTGCCCTAAGAGACTCTGGCTGCAGTGGAGTCATCGTCAGAGAAGAGATTCTAATCGCTAAAGAACAGTTCACTGGCGATTCTAAATGGACACTTATGGCCGACAGCAAATGTGTGAGAGCGCCAGTTACGAAGATTTAAGTCAGCACCCCTTTCTACATAGGCGAAGTAGAAGCAGTTTGCCTGAAGAAGCCGCTGTATGATTTGATTGATGATCGGTAATATGGACGGCGCGAGACGACCCGACGACCCCGATTCAGAATGGAGTCCTGCCTCAACCCAACGCCGCGAAGTTGTAGAGGAGGATCCATTGCCGTTTCTCGAGGGAGACCTTACACAGCTGCTACGGGACAATGTGGCTACTCCGGCTCAGCCCCGCTGACCAGAGATCGTCGGTGCTGTCACTACTAGGGCCCAGGCCAAGAGAGACAAGACGTCTACGTCACTGAAGGTCGCCGACAGCTCCAAAGCCGCCATCGTGGACAGAGATAAGCTGATCCAGCTCCAGGAAGCTGATAGCACTTCAAACAAGTACAGGAACCGCCAAGATCACGTGACCAAAGGCAGTGGCACGGTCGATTTCGAGGTGAAGGCCAAGATCCTGTACAGAATCCAGCACCCGAGGGTCAACGGAGGGAAACCACTACGTCAAGTCGTGGTACCGTTACCCCTAAGGCGCCAAGTGATGGAAGTAGCACACGACTCTATCATGGGGGGTCACCTAGGCATCAAGACGACGTCAGACAGAATCCAGGCGGTGTTCTACTGGCCAGGACTTCATGCGGACGTCAGCCGTTTCTGCCGATCATGTGACATTTGCCAGAAGACCATACCTCAAGGAAGGGTCCCGAAAGTACCTATGCAGAGGATGCCTTTGATCGACCGACCTTTCAAGAGGTTGGCCATGGACTTAATCAGCGAAATAAAACCTCAGAGTGAAGAAGGTCATCGGTGGGTACTGACTTTAGTGGACTATGCGACTCGGTACCCAGAAGCAGTGCCACTGAAGAAGATTGACACTGAAACTGTAGCGGAGGCGCTGGTGGACATGTTCAGTAGACTTGGAGTACCTGAAGAAATTCTGACAGACCTCAGGACGCAGTTCGTCTCTGACTGCATGAAGGAGGTCAACAGACTGCTGAGCATCCGGCATTTGACTACGACGCCTTACCATCCGATGTGCAACGGGCTTGTCGAAAAGTTCAATGCTACGCTGATGTCCACCCTGAAGAAACTATGCAGCGAGCAGCCCAGACAATGGCATCGCTACATCAACACATTACTTTTCGCCTACAGAGAAGTACCACAGGAGTCCACCGTCTTTTCTCCGTTCGATCTGTTGTACGGAAGATCCATCCGAGGGCCGATGCACATTCTGAAAGAACTGTGGACGAAGGAAGTAGACACCCCCGAGGTAAAGAACAGCTACCAGTACGTGTTTGAGCTACGGGAGAAGCTTGAGCAGACTCTCGAGATAGCAAGAGAAAACCTGAGGAAGTCTCAGGACTGTGGAAAGCACCACTACGATCGTAGGGCTGTGAACAGGAAGTTCAAACCGGGCGACACAGTGCTGGTGCTGTTGTTTGTTGTTTGTTTGTTTTAATGTCTTTTCCACCAAAATGATAAGACAAAAACAAATACACATGAAAACAAAACAAAAAATAAAAATAAATAAATACAAAGAAAACAAATTGGAAAAAAACAAAAAAAAACATAATTATGATCAAATAACATCGACGATTCTCATAGATACTGACTGACTGAAGAACCAATGAACGTCTTCTCTAAACTAATGCATACACCAACACTAATATTGCCCAAAGACGTAACATTATTAGGCAAACTATTACGCACATGTTTCAAAGAAAACATTTCATTACATATACATTTGACGTTCGTACAATATTTAGTTCTTATGGAATTTAGATATATTCTATAAGCCATCGTCACAACAGTTCTGGAAATGCCAATTTGTTGGTCAAAGAGTTGATTAAAATGCCATTTAGTTTTAACTTCCTTTTCAGTTAAAACATGCATCTCTTTAACTGACAGGGGTATATTTAATTTTACTGCATTATTATTTTCGGCATCAGTTTTTGCAGCTCGGTCAGCCCAGTCATTAAAGAGAAAACCACAATGAGAAGGAACCCAACAAAAGTTAACTTCTGTTCCATTAATTATAATACTATGAATCAAGTTCTTAATTTCAAATTTTTTTTTTCTTTACTGTTATTAGATTTTAGAGCTTCTAAAACTGATTTTGAATCAACACAGATGACTACACTAGAAAAATGTAATGGGAGATTTATAATTCTATTTAAAGACATCAGTATTGCTATCAATTCTGCAGTAAAAATGGAATACCCTTTTCCTAAATAAAATGATTCTGTAATTTTAAAGTCAGGAATAACAAAACCTGCTCCCGCATTACCATTTTCTAAGACCGATCCGTCAGTGTAGATTAAGTTGTGCTGAATACTTTTCACATAAATGATTACGAACATCAATTATATAGTTTCATTTGTTAAAAGAATGTCAAAGTTAGCATTTTCAAGTTCCCATACAGGTATTGGTGACACTATGTTCTTATTACATACAAAATCTGTTTTTTCAAGATGTTTCGGAATTATGTCATATATAAGTTGCTATCGTTTGAAAACATTTAATTTTTTGTGAATGTTTAGGATAAGATATATCTGATCTTAAATATAGTTTCTCATGCGTACTATTATCTACTGCATTTGCTCTTATAACATACTTAGCGCATGATAATTTTCTCCAATCGTCCAAAGGCATAACTCCAGCTGTTTCATACACTCGCAAGTCGCATTGTTTTAGTGTGTACAGGAACTCCAAGAGCCAATTTGAAAGCCTTACTGTCTAAACTCTGTATTTTTTTTAATATAGCATGTAGGGGCAGAAAAATAAGCCTCTTGGCCGTACGTTAATTTAGATCTAACAAGCGCACATGCTAAATGTACTAGAGATTTAGGGTCCTGTCCCCAAGGTTGTTTGATGATAATTTTTAATAAATTATAACTTTTGACAGCTTGTTGAATTAAATATTCAATATGTTTTTTACAATGTAATTTATGGGTAAAATAGATTCAAGATTCAAGATTCTTTATTGTCCAAACACAAGGCATGGATATTTGTTTAGCAGTGCAATAAGGAAGGAGATAACAACATCAAAATTATTACAAACATGGACATACAATATTGATACATTTGATATACTATCAAAAACAATTTACATACCAAAATACAAATCTATAAACACTAACACACATGAACAGATAACCAGCCACATACCCATGCGTACACATTTAACACACAGATTATGTATACACAACTACAACACTCACCCATTCTTCCATGCCTTAGATCCATCCTAGATCATAATAATAATAATAATAATCATCATCATCATCATCATCATCATCATTATAATAATAATAAGAATAATAATACAAAATAATCATCATAATATTAATAATAATCATAATCATTAGAATAATTATAAAAAATAATAATAATAACAATGCAACAACTAATAATATAATAATAATAATAATAATAATAATAATAATACAACAGCAGCACCAACAGACAACTAATAATTAATATATGACAATAATGATAATAATAATAACAATACTACTACAACTAATAATAATAACAACTGAAAGAATACAAAACGAAGCTTCATGATAATCTCGGGGAACAAAATTAATAAAAATAATAATAATAACAAGAACAACAACCAAATTAACTAATTCATAAGATCTCTGGTCAAAGTTGAATAAGAAAAGAACACCACATTCTCATATAATTGTTAGCAGCAGATATATTGCACGGAAGCAAATTGCCTCCTTTATTACAAGGGTTATCATTCTTATCGCTGGAGCGTGTCGTTTGCCAGTCGGATGGCTGTTGGAAGGTATGAATTCTTGAAGCGCGTCGTGCGACACTTCATAGAGAGGAAGCGCCCCTCGCTGCGCCGGGAGACACAGGCAGCGACTGCGTCATGCAGGGGATGCGCCTCGTTGTTGCGGATGCGACGAAGCTTGGTAATGGAAGCGCGTTCGTGGACGCCAGCCAGCGACTGCACATCCCTCCCCATCAGCCGGGAGGCCTGGATGGCGATTTTTTCCAGACGATCCGTGTCGCCCTCATTGGCGGAGCTGAAATAGGACAGCTGGTTATAGAGGGCGACACTCTCGATGACTGACTGGTAGAAGAGGAACATGATGGTGTTGTTCACTCTGAACTGTCTCAGCTTCCGGAGGAAGAATAGTCGCTGGCTGGCCTTCTTGCAGATGATGTCGACGTTGGGTGACCAGTCCAGCTTGTCGTCGATGACGGTCCCCAGGTACTTGTAACTGTGGACACGTCGCACAGGTTCGCCCTTGATGGTCAGTGGCTCGTGGTCACGTGGTTGTCGGCGGAAGTCGATGATCATTTCCTCTGTTTTAGTGACGTTGAGGTGCAGGAAGTTGTGGTCGCACCAGTCCACCAGCTCGCCGACCGCGCTCCTGTAGCACTGCTCGTCGCCGTCGGGGTTCACCAGCCCAGAGAGGGACGTATCATCGGCGAACTTCACCTGGATGTTGCGGCGTGGGTCAGTGGAGCGGCAGTCGGCGGTGTAGGTAGTGAAGAGAACTGGTGACAACACGCAGCCCTGCGGAGCACCGGTGTTGGTCACCAAGACAGAGGAGAGAGAGCTGCCAACCCTCACCCTTTGCGGTCGCTCGCTCGGTCATAAAGGACTGGATCCATGTGATGAGGGTGGGGTTGACGTCCATGGTCAGGAGCTTGTCTGTGAGGAGGTGGGGCTGCAGGGTGTTGAAGGCGCTGGAAAAATCCACAAACAAAACCCGCGCGTACGTGCCGAGCTTGTCGAGGTGCTGCTGGAGGTGATGAAGCAGTGTCAGCACGGCGTCTTCTGTGCTGCGGCCATGGCAGTAGGCGAACTGCAGCGAGTCTTGATGAATTGCAGTCTCGACTCTTAGCTGCTGAAGTGCAACTCGCTCTAAGCACTTCATGGGCACAGATGTGAGTGCCACAGGCCGGTAATCGTTCATCTCCTTCGGGGATTTTTTCTTTGGCACTGGGACGAGGGTCGACGTGCGCCACAGGAGTGGAACGTGGCCCTCATCGAAGGAGCGTTGGAAGAGAGTGGTGAAGACGGGGGAGAGAGAGTCGTGGCACTTTTTGAGGAGATTGCTGCTGATGTGGTCAGGCCCCGGGGCGCTACGGGCGTTCAGCCTCTTGAAGAGACCCCGGACCTCTTCTTCTTTGACAGTGATAGGGATGGCCTCACGCTCCTGGGTCCTGTGTAGCGCCTGTTGCTGCTCAGCGTGGAAGTCGTGGCCATCGAAGCGGGCGTAAAATCTGTTGAGGTCATTGGCCAGTTGGTCCCCGTTGTTGGTAGGTAGCCCACTGCTCTTCGACTTGTAGCCGGTGATAGTGGTGACATTCTGCCAGACCTGACGTGCGTTGCTCTGCCTGAGGTTGTCCTCTAGCTTGGCGGTGTACTTCCGCTTGGCTTGTCTGATCTTATTGTTAAGCCGCCGCTGTAGTACCTTCATTGTGGGGATGTCGTCAGCCTTGAGTGCGGCGTGCCGCTCGCGCAGCAGGTGTTTTAGCTCTGTCGTCACCCAGGGTTTGGAGTTGGCGTAGCTCTTCACCTGCTTGGTTGGCATTACTAGGTCTTCGCAGAAGCGGATGTAGTCACTGACGACCTCGGTTGCCTCGTCCAGAGAGACGCCCTCATGGAGGACGCTCCAGTCCGTGCACTCGAAGCAGCCGTTGAGTGTCTCCGCTGCCTCTGTGGTCCACACCTTGGTTGTTCTTGTGGTGGGCTTTTGCTGCTTTATTCTCTGACGGTAGATAGGGGCTAGATGAACCATTCGGTGAATCGAGCGGCCCAGATTGGGAAGGGGCTTGGACTTGTAAGCGCCCGGAATTTTGCCGTAACACACGTCGATTGTTTTGTCGTTGCATGTAACACAACTGACATACTGCCTCAGAGTGGGCAGCACTTTTTTCAGGCTGCAGCTGTTGAAATCCCCCATGAAGAGGCAGGGGGCATCGGGTGATTCGGTCGCAAGTCGATGGTAAAGCTGGTAAAGTTTGTCCGCAGCATTCTTACAGTTAGCGTTTGGGTGGATGTAAACGGCACTTATAAAGATTTGTCCGAATTCTCGAGGCAAGTAGTAGGGGCGTAGGGCAATACTGAGAAGTTCGTAATCCGGAGTGCACAGACTTTCTTTTACTGTGACGTTACTGCACCAAGCACTGTTGACTATTACACACACACCACCGCCTTTACTTGTGTTGGTAATTTCTTGCACCCTGTCACACCTATACACTGTGAACCCAGGGATGTCGGGGTCGGGCATTGAATCTTTAAGCCACGTTTCTGTCAGGCAGACTAGATTCGCCTCACGGAATTCGTTCATAAACCTGCAGCATGCTGCTAGTTCGTCGCACTTGTTGTTGAGTGACTGGGCATTTCCTAACACAATGGAGGGGAGGGGGAGACGCAGATGACGTTTTCTCATACGAGTTGTTACCCCTCCACGCTTCCCTCTTTTTCTACAACGGAGAGGACGAAAGTCCGGGTTGCGAAGGAAGGAGAGATCAAATGAATCAGAGCGCGATGTAGGCTTGTTTAAGCTAAGAAGCTGAGTCCTAGTGTAGCGGACTACAGACGCCATACGAATAGGCTTATGCTAACGTAAACAAACATGGCGCCACAAACCCGGCAAAACCGTCACTCGCCGCCGGTGGGAAAATTTCGTAGATGGTACAATCCAACACTTTTACTTCACACTTACACTACATTTATGCTCAACAATCACTCAAACACCACTATACAAAATAAGAACACTGAAAACACAGTAAGAGATACTGAAATAATAAAAAGTTGAGAGAGAGTTGTGCACTGGTCGCAAACAGAGTTGCGCCCCCTGAGAAATATACACCTAGGAATTTAACTTCTTTTACATATTTTAATTCCTCATGTTCAATGTAAATTTTAGACAGTTGTCTAGGTTCATGACCATTAGTAAATAAAATCATACCAGTTTTTTCTTTAGATAGTTCCAATCCATTTTGATTCATAAAATAAGCAATATTATTTATTTCTAGTTGGTATAATTTTGCAACATGTTTAATTTCATAAAGAGACGTTTTCCGTTTCAAAGATACATTCATCCAAATGGCAATATCATCAGCGTATAACAATCGATATTCGTTTGCTTATAACTCTTGGTAAATCATACAATAAGATAATAAAAAGAAGCAGTGAAATTACTGAACCTTGTGGAATTCCCATATCTATAGTGCGATGAGTAGAATATGAATTTCCAACCTTCACACTCATTTTACGACCTTTAAGAAAGGTTCTGATGTAATTATAAATGTATCCAGATAATCCTATCTGTTTCAACTTGTACAATGGACGAGCGTGCCAGACCCTGTCATACGCTTTTTTATATAAAAAAAATGTAGCCAAAATGCTTTTTCTTTTGGCAAATTGTCTCTTGATGTGAGTGCTTAATTTTTCTAAATGATCTACTGTTGATCTGCCTTTTTGAAACCCTGCCTGGTTATTTGGGATGACATTATATTTACAACAAAAATAAGACAGTCTTTCCAATATAATCTTCTCCATTAATTTACTTACATGAGATGTAAAAGAGATAGGTCTGTAGCTAGATGTTTCAGCTCGAGGTTTACCAGCCTTTAAAATGGGTATTACTAGAGAAGACTTCCATATATCAGGCAAGACTCCTCTTTTCCAGCCTGTTTGAATAATTATAAGCAGAATACGAATCCATTCATCAGGAAGATGATTTAATAACGTATACGACATGCCGTCAAGTCATATAGCAGACCTTTTTGAACCAAGAGAAAATAAAGCATCTTTAAGTTCTGCTAGAGATATGTTTGAATTAATAAAAATAGAATTGTCTGGACAAGGATCTTCATACTGCTTTGTAATTTCCATAATTTTTCTAGTTTGTAAAATATTACATGACAGACTTGTAGAATGACTTTCATTTGAAAAAAAAAACATTTTCAAATTCTGCTTTCTCCTTGGAAGAAGGAAAAGTATTATTAATTAATTTAATAGGACACTGCGGTAAGTTAAAGCCATTTCTCATTTCAGCAACCTTTTTCCAAGTCTTAAAAGAATCTTGTGAACTGGAAATTTCATTGAAACAAAACGTGGACCAAAACTGTCTTTTTTCAGCAGCTATTATTATGTTACATGGTAGTTTTGCTTTTTTCATATCATTAAAATGTTAGTCTGATCGTGATTTTAACTAATTTTTATACGCATGATTTTTCTGTTTTACTGCTGCTTCACAAACCTCATTCCACCATACATTACCATTGCGAGATTTTTTCTTAGCTGATCGTTTTTGATGAATAGAACTACTAGCAGCTAAATGAATTTTTTAATAAAAGTTGAATACATATTACTTATGTCATCATCATGCACAAAATCTGTATTATAAGACATTAATAAACTTTGAAATAAATCCCAGTTCGCACAATTATAAACGTACTTTGGAATAACATCAACATCTGTTTGAGTGTCAATATTATTATTCAACGTTGTAACAATAGGCAGATGATCACTGCCCAGAGAATCAGTCTGAATATCTCACTCACAGTCAATGGCTAAAGTAGATGAAACAAATGCCAAGTCAATAGCTGATGGTCGATGAGATGAAACGTCAGGTATACGGGTGAATTGACCATCATTTAGCAAGATAAGGCTGGAATTTAAAACAGTTTCAACAAATGACATATTTGTTGTATGTAGACAGTCTGTGTCCCATATCGGCGAATGTGAATTAAAATCACCGTTAATTATCCAGTTTTCGGTGTCCGGAATAGCTTGAATCCAGTCAAAACTGTTGTTAATAGGACCTCTTGGAAAATATACTGTCAAAATATTCAAACATAAATCCTTGTTGACCTTTAGTTCAATACACGCTGAAAAAACGTCCCTCGCATCTTTAGGTACTGGAGAGCTTTTCACATTTTAGCCCAAGTCGTTCCTAATGTAAATAGCAGTTTGAATTTTATTCCTATCGAAGTTAGTAACTGGCGGATAATAAAAACCTTGAAGCTTGGGTATTGGATAAATAGTCACATAAATACTGTACATTTGTAGAAATGGATCGACAGTTTCTCTGGAAAACTGATAGTCGCCCTGTTTTCATAAATACAAAATTAATAATAACAAACACCAAAAATAGACAATGAAATTATAACAATAGTTACCAAATGTTTGCTTAGTCACAGAGCCAAAACAAAAATAAAATTAAAATATTATTAATCCAGCTCACAGCAATATAGTTTCCAGTTACCGATAATCAGTCAGTTAGTACCACTTGACGGGAAACACTGGTTTGGGTGCTGGATGCCAACTGCCTCTTAACTCATAAAACCCGAGACAGTCACTTGCCTGGTAGGGCCGAGCAAGTTTCCTATGGCTTGGTTTCTTCCACAGACGACCAAGGATGAATGTACCTATGTTTCCAGCCAGGATACTAGATCCCTTTCTGGTTGGGTGAAGAGCATCTCTGAGGGTGTATGTCGGCATGGTATCGTGACTAATGAATGCTACGTCTGGTTCTTCCATCAACTCAGAGAAAGTTAACGCATTGAAGACATCTCTCTTAGAACAAAGGACCTTGTCCTGGATAGTCGCTACTTTACTGACAACGATCTTGGCCTGAGGATGAAGAGAAGCCACAGTCTTGACAGTGTCCACAAATTCCTTGCTGGCAGATTTAGGATCTTTCCTCTTCAAGTCGTTCATGCCCACATGAATCACGACTGCTTTTAGAGGAGTGTTAGAAATTTCCGTAAGTTGTTGAAGAGCCCCAATCACATCACCGGTCGTAGATGCTTTGGTTTTAACAACGTCAAAACCATAGCACGCCTGTGCTTCTTTCACTGGCACTGACCTTTCAGCCGAGACATACCAGGCCAATTATAGCTTGCAAGCCCTGAGCCAACCTCATGCCTGCAGTCTCGCTTCCCGCGCTAGCCCACGCTAACATAGCAAAGAACGGAGTACGACTGAGTGGATATCATTCTCTATGTTTGTGCTATAGAATTGATCATATTATGTGAAATATCGTTTGTATTGTGGTAGTCCTTTTGCATTTTAGTTACTTTCATATCTGTGTTTTGTGTTAGCATAAACTAAATCTCAGAATACCATTTCGTTTGTCTTATATTTTAGTCGATTTGACCGTGTGTACTGATCGGCCCTTCATTGACTTGCAACGGACCGGTTTTCGATCTAGTGTATATACGCGTTTTAATTACACATTTAAATCCTTTCTACATTGTTCACCATTTGAAGTCACTTAGTACACAGTTTGAACTTTCTGGTGATGTGGTCGACATTATAAAATATCTTCTTGTGTTTGGTTGCTGGCCTCTGTAATTGCAGCGAATTAACTTTTTTCTAGCGGTATTGGTGGTAACAATAGGCACATAATTGTTGCATTGCCGCCGCGGGCTTGATCAGTGTGCCGTTTTGTGTGACAATGACAGTTGTAGTGGTGATTTATTCAGGATATATCCCAATCAGCATAATGACATAATCTTGGGTGAGTACAATACATTTTTTATGTGATGTTTCCTACACGCACTAGGTTATATTGAAAAACACACAACCATTGTACATGCACTGCATAGGCATGCCTAAGACATGTTATTAAATGTTGCATTTATATGTGTGTGTGTGAAATAAGGTTTCCCTGGAAGGTCTCGATCGTTTCCTAATACACTCCATTTAATATTACCCCACTTTTCCATACATGCATACTCTAGCTATGAGATGCTTTCTCATTTGTGTTTTTTCATTGTAAATTGCAGTATTTTGGTGAGTAACATTATTTTTTTTGCATGGTGTTAAGTTCCATTGCTCATTTTCTGTATAGACTTCCTGTGACTTTTATTTACATGCACTAGATTATCGCAAAACACAATACACTGTATATGGATATGATGACTGATATGTTATTAAATGTTTAATCTCTCTCTTTCTCTCTCTCTCTCTCTCTCTCTCTCTCTCACACAAGTGAATGCATGTCTCCATAGAAAAAAAACAACAACACGAACACATAACATTTCATTACGTGTTATTTTCCCCTAGTCTTGTAAATTGTTGTACTTTGAAATTTGCTTAAATGTCTCATTTGTTTGTTGCTTTGTTTTGTGAAGTCCTTTTAAACTTGACTGTATTTACTCTTTGTTTGATTGTGTGTTTACATTCAGTTTGTGTGTATGTGTCTACCGTGTGTATATCGATTGTGTGTGCATGTAGTCTCTCTCTCTCTCTCTCTCTCTCTCTCTCTCTCCCTCTCTCTCTCTCTCTCTCTCTCTCTCTCGGTTGTGTGTTATAGGTCTAGCATGTCTTGTAAATTGTGCTGTTTTGGATGAGGTTTTAAATGTATTCTCGTTTGTTTGGGCTCTCTCGTGTATAATAAATATCAGTTTCAGCAGGAATTTTTGTTAGGCATAAAATACTTATGCACAGCGAGCAAAAGTAGTTTCTAATAGCGTGAGGGACAATTGTCATGTATTTCTAAAATGTATAACAAAATCATAAGAGAGGGCGCCGGCGCTTCGTAAAGGTCTGGCTACAGCAATGCAATGGGCTTGGTTAAAATAATTATAAGCTCCACAAAGTACTAAAGGCAAGTGCTAGTAGGCTAGGCTACACCAAGGCCAGCCGCCGTCTCTGACCTGGTTACTGGTGGTTCAGCCAGCGTGAAGGGAACATAAGAGGCAGAACAAGGATTGTTTTTAGCACCGTCTGACCGTACCCCTTGTACACAGCCGTGATAGGAATCGTCAATTCGATGTGCCTGGACCCCGTTCAAAACTGAATCGTGCACTACCGCAACTACATCTTGTTTTCGTCCTGTTTTCAGTCTTACGTCATGTGTTTGTTTACTGACGTCAATTACTTCTTGGTTAATTTTGAGTAAATATTCGTTCTGCTTTTGTTCTTTTTTCTTTTGCTGGTTGTTTTTGCCGACATCATTGGATTTGGGGCGATGTGTCAAAATTTCCGTGGACTTCGGACGATTGATACTCGATGTTGGTGCCACTGATTTTACTGCAGCCGAATAAGAATCGCGGGAAAGGGGTAATTCGCGTACTTTCCTCGTCTGCTCCTCAGCTCGGTCCGAATTCCAAGCTCGTTGATCATACAATTCCTTGATCATTTTAGCCTGATCAAGTACAGCCAGATGCATTTTTTCCATGAAATGTTTTAACTCTGACAGAATCTTTGCAGTGGCATTGGCAACTCTTGCAGTTAACGTCATCATCAGTGTTGACCCCAGTCTCTGCAGTCACGGTCGCCAGACCCACTTGCACATTCTGCCTATTCTCGTCGTCCGAGGGCACCTCTTTCTCCATTTTTCCTGTCTGCCTTCTCCTTCTTGCTCCCCTTCTTGCAGTCATATTTTTAGTACTGATGATTACTTCGGAAACCAGAGTAAAAATTGACACCTACTTTTAAGTCGTTGTTGCCATGCTGGAAACCGGAAGTGATCTCTCTGTGCTGGTGCTGCTACCTACCGATCACAATAAGTTGCTGATGCAGTGGAAAGGCCCGTACGAAGTGGAGACCGTGGTGATGATCAACGACTACAAGGTGAAGGTCGGCCAGCATTCCAAGATATACCACGCCAACCTCATTAAGCTGTACGTGGAAAGGCCATCAGAGACTATACACGCAGCAACCGCAGCTAAGATCGACGACAGCTTTGACAGCGAGGAACTGTTGGAACTGGGAGACTTCCACAGCAAAGAAGACATCAATGATGTTAAGCTAGGACCACGCTTGACGGAAGGTCAAACGTTGGAGCTCAAGGACCTTATGGGCGAGTTTCCCCATAGCTTCAGCGATGTTCCAGGCTCTACGACTTTGGTCGAACATGAAGTCCACCTCATTTCAAATATTCCCGTTCGATCCAAACCCTTCCCGATCCCTTTCAAGGCCCGTGAATCCTTGAAAAAAGACATCGACGAGATGCTGAAGATGGGCATCATCAGGGAGTCCAGTTCCCTCTATGCGTCCCCTGTCGTGGTCGTGAAGAAGGAGGACAAGAGCAACAGAGTAGGCCTATGCATCGACTACAGGAAGGTTAATAAGATCACCGTCTTCGACCCTGAGCCGATGCCTACCGCAGCAGACCTCTTCCGCCAATTATCGCGAAGTAAAATCTTCTCAAAAATTGACCTCAGAAAGGGTTACTGGCAAGTCCCCGTGCGCCAACAGGACATACCAAAGGCTGCTTTCATAACTCCTGATGGGACGTACGAATGCCTGAGGATGCCTTTTGGCATGGTCAACTGCACTGCTATCCTGAAGAGAGGAATGAAGAAGATGCTCAAAGGGATAGACAACGTCGTGAATTATTGGGACGACCTGCTAGTCAACATCCAGACCTGGAAGGAGCATCTGCAGACCCTGAGGGAGCTGTTTTACCAGAAGCGCTGGCGTGGGCAGGTCAGTACAATGTGCTGCAGGATCTTGTTCAGAGCCACATTTACTGTTGAATGTGTCAGATAGACCCTATTCTTTTGTATTTCCAGATAACATAGTTTGAAAGTATGAAATAGTCATGAATCAGAACGAACCAGATGTCTGTCTCTCTTTCTGTTGGTCGGTCCGTTCGTGGTACGCCATATCTCAAAAACCATTGAACAGATTTTGATCAATTTCATAAGAACATTAGCCGAGTAAGTGGCCAGCTTCCCGTGCCATTATATTTGCTCTACCCCAAAGGTCGAGGTCGTTGGAGCCAGTTTTTGCTAAAAACGCAATTTCTATGCTCTGTCAGTCAAGGTAGCTCTCAAGTAACTATATATACTACTCAAAATAATACAAGGGCCACTTGGACATATGGGTCTCTCTCGGTCCTGATTTGGCTCGGAAGAGTCCGCTGGACCTAAAGCAACAATAAATCAATCAATCAATATGGGTCTCTCTTTAAATCAGAAACACGAATTTAATTTATTAGTTCATCATATTTTATTGCAATCATTTCTGCATCAATAACAAAAAAGATTTGAGACATCAGTCACTTACATTTCGAGTAAATTCAATTTAACTGGACATACCCCTCATTTACAAAATCAAATCTTTGGAAACCAAAAATCTATAGAGTCAGTATCGGGTGTGGCCACCGTTTGCATCAATGCAGTCTTGGCATCGTTGTCTCATGGACCGCATCAGATTATGGAGGATGTTTCCTGGGATGGCCAACCACTCTTGCTGGAGAACTTGGGCCAGAATTTCAAGGTTAGCTCCTGGAGGGAGGTTCGCCTGCCAACTTCTCTCACCCCCACCCCTTCCTAAAGCCCTGCAATAGCTCTGCCTCTATCCGCATCAGTCAATCGTCGCCTTGGGGGCACGGTTAGAAAAGCAGCAAAAGCTCTGCCATTTATAACCAGAAAAAAGCGCCGATTGTTGAACTGAACTCACAAAATGCAAGCCTTTCGCGTGCAAATCACTTTTTAATGTTGAAAATTTTGCTTTATTAGCAAGACAACAGTAAATTAGGGTCATTTTTTTGTAAAAATTGGGTTTGTTTTTCAACTCGGTGCAGAAAGTTCAAAACTCACACATGTGATTGCTTGTCAGAATAAGATTGTCTTAAATGTTACTGTACAGGATAAGTTTTGAAATAAGCAATATAAGCGATATTATTGATAGCAGCAAAAAATATTTAAACTAAATGAAATATGAGAGTGGCCCTTCAATTATTTTGAGTAGTATAGTTTGTTTTGCCCCTTGTAAATTTTAATGGTTTAGAACGCTTCGCTTTCGCAAGTACGAGGCAAGGTGTTTGCTTCTCGGCTAGCCTGAGCTATTAATATTTTAAAAAAATATTTATTTAAGCGTTCTTATAGTGATTTATTTAAAACTATATCGAGATTTTGTTAGGGAGGGAGGGGAGGAGAAGAGGGAGGGGAGGAGAAGTGGGAGGGGGAACTGGGGTTGTTGTGGTGTGTGTGTGAACGTGAACAAAACAGACCACAACTCAATACTACTAGTGAATGTGTGTGGTTGCCTGGAAATACATTTACTTTTCTTGTTCATGTTTAAACGTGTACGCTTGTGGTTGTTGCTGTTGCCTGCAGTGGCCAGTTCGCAGCCGGAAGATGGTGGTGCGGCTCGAAATCCTATTATCTAACGTGTTGATCTGGCCTTGCTGTGGACGGAAGTGGTAGACTGTACTTAATAGCTCACTACACAAAAAGCAACACCGTGCCAATAACTGCTTCTCCACAGCCTTAGTCTACGTCATCATTCTTACTGACCTGCTGATCCTCAGAGGTCAGTCGGACTTCCATGGCTACAGAAAACGTGTCCTTCCCACGCCCAATGCGCCAAAACCAGTAGTCTTGTATTCGGTCTCCATTCTTGTCCAGCTTGACGTTACCACTATAACCTACAGTACAAAAATATACACACATGCATAATAAAACTAGATGGGCAAAACCCATATGACTCACATGCCCCTTAGGGAACGTGTTCACAATATTCTACAGAAAGATGAGTGTGCAGTATAAACTAAGTTTAAAAATTTATAAAAAAAAACCTTTCGATACGGTTGCAAAGCACAAAGTAAAATTAACTTTGATCTTGAAATAGCCTTGGTCTATGGCTTTACATGAACATTCCGCCCCTACTTCTTACCTAGGGAATATCCTCACCTATTTTTCACGCTTGTTTATATTCATTCACGTGCCAATGCTAAAGCTGCTGCACAGCTAATCGCTGATGTAACCCATAGATTAAACACTGCACTATCTCTCCTGATGCTTCGAAGTTAGTTTTAGGCGACTGAACAAAACCACGAAAACTTGTGAAAAGTAGTGTAAAGGTGTCAACCAAAGAAAACACTACGCTCCATTTGTGTTAGGTTTAGTAGCTAAGGTGTCCGAAGAGCACCCACCGTTGACCATGTATAAGCTATAAGACGCTAATAATTATATGCCTATACTTGGTAATTAGCCTACTTCAGCTTCGGGTTATTGTGTAGCGTAAGTTGTGATTCTACTTGAGACTATGAAGCGAAACTGAGCTGAACGTTTTTGTCAGTCGCACCCTCGCTGACCAAGCAAACACTTGGATTATTGTAATACTATAACCGCTGCCATGGGGTATTTTTCGTAGTTGTTTTATTTTTTGGCTTACGACTTTTTCTTCCTTTATACAGTATTGTGACGTGCTTAGTTAAAAGGTATGTATTCTTTAATTGTTTTAAAACTTCTTCCTCAGTTGGTGGTTTTGGACCTTCGATTTTTTTAAAATAATTTTTTTTATTTCTTTTACGTACAGCGACGTGTGCGCGTCTGGGTGCGTTCAGGTACGAATTTAGGCTTACGTGTGATTAGGACACGGCGCAATGGGTCGGTATTCTTGGTGCAGATGCCCGTGGTTTTTTTTAAATTTCTTTCCCGTTATTGTTATCTTTTCTTCATTTTACTTATGGTGATTATTTCTTAATATTAGTAATATGAAGGTATTTTCTAAAATGAACCGTTAGTGTGGTGTATAATTCTATTTATTATTAGGCCTATATTATTATTACTATCAGTATTATTTGCTTACTTCTTCATTGTTTTTTAATTGCTGTCATTTACATAGATAAAGGTTGGAACGCCAATGACAAGTTGAATACGGTGTTGGGCCTCTGAATTTTGCCCGGTGGTTGTATGTGCCGTAACTTGAAAACGTTATAAGAGCTAGAGGGGGTGGGGAGTGTGCGGGGTAGGAAGGGGGAAAGTCTGAATGCTCGTATTTGTTTTTAGTACACTTCGGGAGCTGAAACCAAATGGATGAATGGAAGTTAAGGTGCTACTTGCTTTTATGAATTGGTGTTTTATTTCATACTGACCGTTTTTGTGTGAGTGAGACTGTCAGTGATTGTTGTGCACTGCACCATAATTTTCCTTTCTGTTGTTTTTTATTTGGACAATAAAGATTCTAAGATCCTTCTGATTCTTAATGTAGAGTGGGGTGGGGTGTTTGGAGGTGTAGTGTCTCCCTTTCATTTTGCAGTGTCATAGTCCATTCTTCAGTACAATATTCAATAATGTTTTTCCTTATTCTTCATCTCGTTCTTCTCCATACAAATAATTTCCCCACTTATTTAATAGCTGAGTAAAGAAGGCCTAATTATTGTGAGGTTTGTGTTATGTTGTGTTGTGTTGTGTGTTAAGTAACCTTTATACATTGTAGTCACTAATTAAGCTGTCGTGTTTTTTATGTGATAAATGAATAGGCTTGAGTTATCCGTGTGTGTGTATGTCACAGGGCAGTCTGTGATGAAATCGGGTAGACTGTGTGGGTGGAGAGTTAATGAGTTAGGGGTAGTAACTGCGTGATGTCGTATGCGTGGTTATGCGTGCAAATCGTGATAAACAGCGTAGGCCGGGTAGCCAGTAAGGAAATGTACTCACGGTTTTGGGCAAAACTAGGTTGTCAGAGGTACAGGGTGGACGGTTTTTGTCCGGTGCTCTGATTTTGTGTGTTCTGGAAATAGGGTAGGATGGTTAACGAAGGATTGTGTTAACTGGTCCAGAGGAATACTAGTTATAGAAATTATTGCTTTCTAAAGTGATACACTCAGTGCAGAGTTGTGGTAAAAGATAGCAAAGATTGGTGTTAGTGGTGGTAGGTAGTGTGAGGCATTGTTCACTACGGGAACTACCCACTACAGGATTACCCTATTTGGAAGTATTCGTTGGGAGACAGTTGGAGTAAGGTCAACGGGTGCGATTACATTCGAACCGTGTGGGTTAGTGCAATGGGTTTTTTTCCTTACTGTGCCCAGAAATCCGGTGCTGGCTGTTGGGGTGTTGAACGATAGCTGTGCGTGAGGCTGGGGGAGGATGAGGATGGTTGCACTGAGGAGAGGCAGAAGAAAGGAAGAGTGCGACTGAAGGAGGGAGAATGGGGGTGGAGTGTGATGAAGGTAGGATGGAAGTGGTTGCTGTTGTTGTTGTTGGGGATGCTTGATATGAATAATGTGTTGATGTTTACATGTATTCATTTGCAGCTTTGCTCATTTTATGCATTCATAATTTCATCTAGTTTCATGAATTATGTGTCTGTTTGCAAGTGACAATAACAGTAGCTAAAAAGGAGAAGCGAGTGAATCAAGGAAGGAAAGCAGACAGCAGTTGTGCCTCCTCAAGATGCAGAAGTTAGTGAGTGTAAGAGGGGGGGAGAGTGTGAGGAGGGAGGGGGACAGAATCAGGTGGATATGATATTAACGATGCGGCAAGCATGTTGCAGGTTCGACAGTTCGTCGTTCGACCGTTCGATAATTCGTCAGTTCGTCAACTGGTTAACGTGGATCGACGTTGACCAACGCCGTGCGACGACGACGACGGCACTCGGTCGTGTGGACTGAACGTTATCATCACCATTTCGTACGTCTACGTCCGCATCGTTGTCTACATCATCATCATTCCACAACCCCACCCTTTCCGTGGTGGTTGTGACGTGCGTGGACGGGACCTGGGGCCGAGGTCTTGTCAAATACGTAGCATCTTTACGCAAAGCGTAGAGCCTACGAACAACGTAAACTCCGAAACGTGCTGGTCATGACGCTTGCGTAGGCTAGATTTAGCTGCGACGTTCAGCGCATAGTTACGACTGCTACCCTCCTGTCGTAAACCTTTGCGTAACATGAACAAAGACGGACAAATTATTCTTTCGTATGCTACTGAGGAGGAATTTCGGGTGCCAACGGGTCCTTCGAGATAGAACCAACCCATTTGATGTATATGATGATGTGGAACTGTTTGTCAGATTTCGTTTTCGGCGAGGAGACATCATTACTCTTGTAGATCTGTACATAATGTAGTGCGAATGTTGTGATGATGCGTACGAACGATGTGTGTAAGCGCATTGAGTTGTTATTCTAATGAAAAATGCGTTGTATAAATGCAATTTATTATTATTATTATTATTATTATTATTATTATTATTATTATTATTATTATTATTATTATTATTATTATTATTTGTCCGGAGACGAGCTGGAACACCCACTCCCGAGGGGAAGTTCTCTGCCTCCATTGATGCAAGTGTTGATCGCATTACGTTTTTTTCTATCAGGAGCATTTCAACAAACTATTGGAGACCTGTTCAATGTGGACCGACGAACAGTAGGTAGAATTATTGCCCGATTCTCCTCAATTCTGTCTCGAAGGCTGTGGGAATACGTTAAGCTTCCAGCCAATCAAAGGGAAGCAGATGTTGTGATTGAGAGTTTTTACCAGTTAGCAGGTTTCCCAAACGTACTGGGCTGCATTGATTGCACACATGTTCAGATAATTGCACCTGTCATCAATGAATTTGAATATGTCAGCTGCAAAGGCAAGCACTCAATCAATGTACAACTCGTCTGCAATGTAGAAATGCTCATCACAAACTGTGTTGTCCGCTGGCCGGGTTCAGTACATGACTCACGCATGTGTGTGTGTGTGAGAGAGAGAGAGAGAGAGAGAGAGAGAGAGAGAGAGAGAGAGAGAGAGAGAGAGAGAGAGAAGCATACCTGTAATTCCTTCCAGAAGGCATATTTCTTGTCCCAGAATATCCAACACAAAATCATGCCACCATGGTATCGCGGGAGGAGGTCCTCCACCTGTCGGAGGGTGTTTTATTTTGTCCTGAAGGTGCTTCACAGCCTGCATCAAATCTGACCATTTCTTTTTCACTTGGGGAGTTTTTGTCTGCGTTGTACCATGTGCGTTTACACGCATGGTTATTTCATTCCACAGGGATTGCTGAATAAGTCATCTGAATGTTGCTTGATCAGGTCAAGCAAGCAGTGAACTTCTCCTTTTGTAAAATTGGCTGATCTTGGCTGGGATACTTCAGTTTTTGTCGTCTTCTATTTTTCTCGTGACGCCACGAGAGAAGGAGAATACCATGTTTTATCGGGGTTTCCCCAATTTGCGCCAAAAATATCCCAACTTTACTCTCAACGGAAGACCAAACGTAATACGTTACTCCGCAAGCGACAAAGCATGCGTGGTGACCACCAAGATACGCATTTGCGCAGCTACGATATACGTAGGCTTTGCGCGTTCGTAAGTCATTGCGCAGCTACGTATTCGTCAAGACCTCGGCCACTGGCCTCGACGTCGCAGTGTAGCTGACTGGAGGAGTCCAGCTGTGAGACGTCGACGTGGCAGGGCTGCCGCGACTACGGCGTCACCATCATCATCATCACCATCGTCAGCGGCGAGTGCGGGCAGCGACGCCACCACGTTTGGACATCATCGGCACCGGTCCGATAACAGCTGCGAGGAGGAGGTGGATAACTTTACGAGGAGGCGACAGGGACTTCATTCCGCCAGGTGGGCCCGTTCTTTGTTGTCCCTCTCCTAACGCTTAAACCCCCCCTCGTATTTGTTATGTGCAACGGACATTTGCTATGCACAGTTCGATTCATAGACGTGGTTGAATAGCAACCTTCGATCATCCCGACGTACCATTTCATTGTTTCATCGAACCATTGATTGTTTCATCACCATTTTCTTCGTTTCATGTGTAAATGTTGTATGTGTATGAGTGTGTGGCTTGAATGAATAAATAGTTTGAAAGTTGTATATATAATTGTTGTGTTTTCATCACTTCCGTCTGCGGGAAATCGCCATTCTGTCTGGGTTGTCTGCGTGTGGAAGTTGTTTGTTTGTGGCGTCTGCCCAGGGGGAGTCGTGGCGGTGACAGTGTATGTTTGTGTGTTACGTTGGAGACGCGTGCGATGGTAGGCTTACGTGTGAAACGCGTGCGATAGTAGGCTTGCGTGTGTGACGCGCGCTATAGATGAGATCATTTTAATTTGCTGAGCATGCAGTAATAGAGTGTATTTATCTTTGATTTGAGTTTGCGTTGTTATTAGAAGAAGCTTTGTATAACGTTGATAATTTTAGTTGGTCGATATTATTTGAGAATTTTTTTAGAGTTGGCTGTTTACTATCGATCGAAGCATATGGATAATTCTAGTGGTAACTATATATAAGCTTCCATTCCAAATAAGGTTGTATGACGTGAGACAGTGATGATGAAATTACTTCTGATTGGTTGTGGTGTGTTATGCTTGGGGTATTCTCGCCTCTTCTGGAGTATGTAGAGACTATATAAGTGCCGCACTGTTTCAAAAGTGGATTGAATCGAGAGAGTTGAAAGTAGAGAGAGTTCTTGTGTTGGAGTTGAGAAAGTTGTTGAAAGTGGAAAGTTTATAGTTCAGAATTGTAGAGTGGAAAATGCGATTGAGCGATCGTATGCAGTTGTTGATGTGTGCTGAATAAAAGTGGAAAACTTCATACGACGACTCCTAACTTGTGGCTGAGTGAACGGGTTGCGTGGATAAACGAATCTAAGTTACACCTATCAGGATTGCAAGCATCGGGGCTGAATCAACTACTGATAGAAAAATAACATCCAGTGTAACATTTTGGGGGCCAAGCCGGGATCCACGTCATAGCCAATGGTTCAACTGCTGCAACAAGCGAGTCAACGTTACGAGAGGCAGTCATCGAGAGTAGCCGCCAACAAGTTGCGTCGGGAGGGGCCAACATACTGGGACTACATCCCCGATAGATTCGGGTCGACTGCAAGGGCGTGTAGTCGCCAAAGAGTTGCTTCGCGAGCGAACAACAGAGCGGGACTACGTGGCTGCCACAAGACCAAAGAAAGGAAGAAGGGAGAGAAATCACTTAGCGATATCGCCTCTGTGAGAAGTGATGTACGGTGGCGGAGTTACGTCCCTTCAACGTGGCATGGGCTTGCTTTCGGTACTTAGTCTCTTGTCTATAATATGGGTTTTTTTAATTATATATAAAAAAATGTTTTAGACGGCGATATTCACCTTTTGCTGTTGAAAATGTTTGAAATAAGGCTTTTCAAATTTGATTTTTTTTAAAATGCACATCTCTTTACTTTTTCATGACTTGCTGCCTCTTGACCGTAAGTGTGTTATCAGCGCTTCCTAAACTGTAACCCGTGATATAGGTGGCTTTTGCATTGTTTTTTTGCTTGAAATAAGCAGTATGTGTAAGATAAATTGAGTTAAAATAAAAATAATAATAATATTTTTAAAAAAAAAAACACACTAGACTAGAATATGGGTCATACATGAGTAATTTATTTTTTGTTCCATATGGGGTCACGCAGCATACGGATTGATTGGCAGTTTTAGTGTGTATAATTTATGTGTGTGTGTGTGTGTGTGATATAGAAAGAGATGGAGATCGAAATATAAATAAAGATATTTGACTACGTATAGGAAAGTAGAGTGGAGAGTCCGGGACCAGGGACGTAGCAGAATGTTCGTCGCTTATGTATAGAGATGTGGAGCTATCACTGAGGGCTACTTTGGCTTTCAGTGAGACGCTCTGCACAGACCTATTATTCAGGGTTGTGCAGAATTTCGTCTCTTATGTTACAGACGAGCAGGCGAGATATACCGTGCGCCCAACTCCACAGAAAAAACGAGTTGGCTGTTTAGCCTCTACAGCACAGGATTGAGAGAGCAACCCTGGAAAACACCCTACAAGACAACACAGCGTGTCAAGGGACCAAACTACACGACGACCCAGCGTGTACCAGAAGCTACCTCAACGAAGGGCTTCAAACCCGCTACATGAAAGTTAAGTGCAGAGGAAAAAGTGCACTAAAACTGATAGCAAAAGGACCACAGTAGTCCACTCTTCAGAAACTATAGTAAAGAGGACCACAGTAGTCCAATCTTCAAGAACGTTAGTAGCCAGTGCCCTAGGATGAGATAACAGCTGCCTAGTCTATCAGCGATCGAATCATTTGCATTGACTTATGACTTTTTAAGGTAGATTAGTACATCGAAAATCTTGTATAGAGTAGAAGAAATAAATGTGTGATTTTAACTGTTATCAAGTGGCTGGACACTATGATTCATAGCCGTGTGAAAGCTAGTGTGACAGTGATCTTTTACCATTTTTCTATCTATCTCTGTACCACAGCCTTAACACAGACTGAGCTAAACAAATAAATGTATTAAAGTAATTCATCGGGTGACAAACTAGCGGTCCCCATCGAATAGTCGTGAGGGTTACAGCAATCCATTGTGCAAAGCCCAGTAACAACTAAACCCCACGTCACAAAGACCTAGTTTAAGTTGCACTGAAAAGTTTCAGTTAGCTTTTAGCAAGGATGGGCAAGTAGCGAGAGTAGCGGCTATATTTTGTAGTTTCGCTACTACTTGGAGTAGTTTGTAGCGATCCAAACTACATATTGTAAAAATGTAGTTGTAAAGCAGCGAACTACTAATTTGTCAGTAGCGAAGTAACTAAAATTGTGTTTTTCGCTACGCTACTTTCCTTGCCGTGTGACTTGCACTTTCAGTCAAGCCGAAGCGAGTGCTGTCTCGCGCGAGATTGATCGCTCGCTCAGCGAACGGAAGCATGATTGTGATAGGCTGAAAGCAAAAGCCAGCCACGTGACTTTCAAAAGCGCGCGTCAGTCATCTCAGTCTTTGTTCGGGCAAATCAAGCACAAAACGCACAAATATTCTCAACTGCCTGTACAACCTTATGGTTGTATTTATGTTTTGTATCAGACATAACAGAGTACATATAACTTTTTTTCTTCTATTTTTGACTTTTATTATTAATTTATTATTAATATATTTTTGTATTTTGCAAATGGTATATTTATACCATACATAATGTATTAAATGTGCTCCTATATAATGATCTTGACTTGCAATGTTATCAATAAAAAAATTTGTAATATATTTTGTATCTTCTTTTTTTTGTAATCTGATGAAGAGCATATATCATTAAAAATATTTCTTTTTTTTTCTTGCCTTTATTTTTAAAATTTACTTACATTTAAAAAATACTTAGCAGTCCCAGTTGTGATTACAGTTTAAAAAAAATAGTTTGAAAAGTAGTTAGCTACTTTTTTAAAAGTAGCATAAAAGTAGCGAACTACATTCCTTCAAAATGTAATTGTAAAGTAGCGAACTACTTTTTTAGACTAATGTAACTGTAGTGTAGCGGACTACTTTTCAAAAGTAGTTTGCCCATCCCTGGCTTTTAGTTTATTGCATATATACGGAAGAGGTGGTAGGTAACAAATACCACATTAAAATGGATACTGAATTTCAAATAGCTCATACAGGGCAGTATCACAGAGATAAGTTAAACTCATTATGCAGATTGTGTGGAGAAAGATCGAAAAGGCCGAGAGAAAACATACCAAATCATAGATTCTGTAAAACCGTGGCATCTGAACTTTTGGACATCTATGGTATACAATATTCTGTTGAGACTGATGGTATAGTATGTCGCGCTCACCCCCCCTGGGTATAAGCCTATCCTCTCACGCAGAGGAAATCAAGAACTCCAAAAGAAAGATTTGACAAGACAAACAACCATTTATTTATAAAAAGATAAACCCAAGTCAAAAGAATACATGAGTTGATATAAATGATCAAAACATGGTAATGGTGATGGGGTTGTGGTGATGATACAGAAATGGTGTTACAATGACATGGATGGCAATAATACAGATAATCATTCAATCCTGTGACCCAACAACTACTTCATACTAAACAACAATACATGGATCCTTATAATTTATATAAAAGATAATAATAATGACGATCCCACACTCTTCTTCGTTAGCGATGAACACTAAGGTAGACCAACGCGAGAAAACGATGATTGCAGACGTCAGGTAAACGCTGTCTGAAAGTAAGTGATCTCCCCCTCCTCTGGTCACCCTAAACGTAGGGAGGTGACGGCGTTGAAAGGTTGGAAAGCTATGAAGGTGAAGTTGCAGTGAAGATGATCTTCCCCTCTTCTCGTCACCCTAAACGTAGGGAGGTGACGGCGTTGAAAGGAGGGAAAGCGATGAAGGTGAAGTTGCAGTGAAGATGATCTTCCCCTCCTCTCGTCACCCTAAACGTAGGGAGGTGACGGCGTTGAAAGGAGGGAAAGCGATGAAGGTGAAGCTGCAGTGAAGATGATCTTCCCCTCCTCTCGTCACCCTAAACGTAGGGAGGTGACGGCTTGAAAGGAGGGAAAGCAAAGAAGGTGAGGCTGCAGTGAAGATGATCTTCCCCTCCTCTCGTCACCCTAAACGTAGGGAGGTGACGGCTTGAAAGGAGGGAAAGCGATGGAGGTGAGGCTGAAGTGAAGATCTTCCCCTTTCCTTCTGTACAGCACCAGACGTAGCTGGAGATCGCCGATCTATGAGGGGATGGTTGCAACGGTGACACCTCGGACCACGGATGCTCGCCCTTGACGTCTGACCTCAGCAGCGGCATCAGCTGAGTAATGATGATGTCCCAAGCCAGTCAAGACGTCCCTCCTTCTCCTCGATTTGATGATGGATAACAGTGGCGAAGGGAAGCATCAATGGACAAACAGTAGATTCGACAGCCGAATGGCAAGGGTTCGAGCTGACAAACAAAAACAAATACCCCCGGGCCTAAAAGGCCAAGTTATTTTCAAGGAAAGTTTGATCCATTCCGAAATAACCCAATGAAAATATCTACAACTTTATACTGTGCCCACTGATGTATGGTTCTACAGCTCCACATAGTTCATTCTAGTTCCAAAGTATTTTACTAAAAGCAAATGTAAACAAAGGCCGCCATATTGCCAAGATGGCGGACTGACATGACGTCATTACACAGTTGAAGAAGCCGCTCAACAACTATATACTAACAAAACAACAGCAATGCACATTTTATTATAACATGGTTGAATGAAACATATGAAGTAAGGAAAACCATAGTAGAAGAGTGAAATAGAGAAAGAGTCTTCTAATGCTAACCACTCTCCCCTCCTTACACTAACACCCACCTCGAACCATAACCACTGATTCATAACCACAGGAAAAATGTAGCTACGCTCAAATAAACAAAAACCACATAAAATTTATTCTACTTACATGGAATGAAATTCCCCCGGTGACAATAACCTAGGCACAACACAGCCTAACAACACAGAGGTGTTACAAACGACCGGGAATCCAAGAATGGTTTCCACAATGTGAACATCAAACCAGATGTTACTACTGAGATGTTTAAACCTCATCTGCCACAGTTTTAACCGAATGACACAAAAGAAAACTTATGAATTTGGAGAAACAACTCATCTATTACTTTTGCAAACCATACGCAATGCCGCCCAGCACGTGCCAGGACTCAGTTCACCCCAAACCGGTCAACACTGGAGCGCCACAAACACACCCAGCTACACCACAGGCACACAAAATAAACTTTAACTTTAGTCCCGCGACACACACCCCCACTAAGATAAAACTTATTGTTTTATACATCACATGGAAGCGGGCTAAACCTACTAGTCTATGTACCAGGACCCGACTGACTTAACAGAAGTTTATGACACCCTACTCAAATAGTCAGCCCCCACGTTGTCTTTTCCCGGAATCACTCGAACCTGGAATGAATACTTTTGCAATCTGAGTGCCCACCGAGTCAACCGTCCACTCGCATTTTTCGCACGATCTAGATGCTGCAAAGGCTGATGATCCGTCTCAAGGTCAAAAGTTTTTCCGTACAGGTATGGCTCAAATTTCTCAACACCCCATACAATTGCCAGACATTCCTTCTCTATTACAGAGTAGTTAAGCTCCGCCCCGGTGAGCTTCTTGCTGGCGTATCCAACAGGTTGAAGGTCTTGACCCTGGTCTTGCAGAAGGACGGCCCCTAGACCTTTGTCTGATGCATCCGTGCGTAAAACATAAGTCAGGTCAGCACGGGGGAGACACACCACTGGACTGCTGCACAGACGCGCCTTGAGTGTCTGGAATGCAGCTTCGCTGTCATCATCCCATTTTACCTTGTTGGGTTGAAAACCCTTCGTCTTGTCAGTCAAAGGCAGTGCAATAGCAGAGAAGTTCGGGACAAAGCGTCGATAAAACCCCGCAAGTCCCAGAAACGCTCGCAACTCTTTCTTAGTAGACGGTTGGGCAGCATCTCGGATCTTCACCACCTTGTCTGCAACAGGCCACATTTTGCCGTTCCCCACTCTATGACCGAGGTACTCCAGTTCCCGGAACCCCAAGAAGCATTTAGATGGACGCGCAGCCAAGTTGACCTCCCTCAGACGTTGGAACAACGACCGCAGAGCAGCCAGGTGTTGTTCTTTAGTCTCCGTTGCCACCAACACATCGTCTATAAAGTTGTCAATGTCATTCCGGTTCAAGGGTAGCAAGAGTTTCCTCATCATTCTGCTAAACACCGCTCCTGCCGTCTTCAAACCAAAGGGCATCACAAGCCATTGAAACTGGCCTTCCGGTGTGGTAAAGGCGGTCTTGGGTCGGTCTTCTTCCTTCATCACACCAGCTCAATGCCTATGTGAGCAGCACTCTTATGTTCTCCCACATTTTGCTGGCTGTGAGCTATTTATAGCTTGCCTACACCCTCCCTTCCAGTGAAAGGAAAGGGAAGAAGAGCACCGGCGAAGCTATTTATAGCTAGCCTGGCTGAACTAGCTTCAAAACCTAAAAGCTTTGGTTGAGTCAGTGTGTCATAGGCACCTGCCAATAACCTTTGGATAAATCAATTTTGCTCAGGTACCTAGCACCTCCAATTTTGGCGAAAAGGTAGTCAACGTCTGGCATAGGTTCAGCGTCAAACTGTACTTGTTTGTTGACCTTCCTAAAGTCCACACAAAACCTTACTTTCCCATCTGGTTTTCTAACGATAACAATCGGGGATGAGTATGGTGATGCAGCCCTTTCAATGACTCCCATTTTAAGCATGCTGTCAACTTCCTTTTTGATTGTCTCTCTCATGACATGAGGTAACGGATACTGAGGAGTACGAACAGGCTTATCTGACTGCATAGTCACTTCACACACATCCAATGTAGTCCTCAATGGAAGATCTGTCAGAACATCTTTGAACTCCTTACACATCTCCTTCAGCTCATCCTGAATGTCAGGATTCTCTGGATCTAACTTGACATCATCTGGGCCCTCTTCCGCTTGCAGCGGTAACAAAGGAATATCGGATGAGGTATACAACACTTCTTCGGGTTCTTCCTCAATCACGCTGGTGGCTACCCTCACCTCCTCTTCCGGGATTCTTTCTGAATACCTTTTCAACAGGTTGATGTGGTACAACCTTTACTTGTTTCCAACCTTGATGCGGTAGTTGTTGAGTCCCTTCTTCTCAACCACCTCATAAGGCCCTAGCCAAGCCATCTGTAGCTTGTTGTGCTTTTCTGGGAGAAGAAGCAAAACTTTTTCTCCAACCTAGAAGTTCCTTTGTGCAGATTTCTTGTCAAAGATCTTCTTGTGATGACGAGCAGCTTCATCGAGGTTCTTCCTGGCTATTTCACAAGTGTCCTCAATGCGGTTCCGTAGGTCCACAACATATTCAGAGGCAGTGCGTACGTTCTCATCCTCTACTTCTTTCGTCCACAACTGTTTCAGCACCTGCATGGGTCCACGGACTGTCCGGCCATACAAGAGTTCAAAAGGTGCAAACCCCAACGATTCCTGTGGAACCTCACGGTAGGCGAAGAGTACTGCAGGGATATACCTGTCCCATGTCCTGGGCTTGTCCTGGCAAAGTTTCTTAATCATGTTCTTTAGCGTAGCATTAAACCGTTCTACCAGTCCGTTGCACTGGGCATGGTATGGAGTGGTCGAAATCCCGTGCACAGACAACAGTCGCTGGACTTCCTTCATCACCTCGCCGATGAATTGTGTTCCTCTGTCTGACAACACCTCAGTGGGAATTCCAAGCCGTGTCCACATTTCCCACAAAGCTTCCGCAACCGTTTCAGTTTCTATGTTCTTCAGTGGTACTGCCTCAGGGTATCTAGTCGCATAATCTATCATCACCAGGATATATCGATATCCCCTGTCAGATGCTGGGATGATGGGACCCACCAAATCCACCGCCACTCGACGAAATGGCTCATCAATCAGAGGCATCTTCTCCAATGGAGCTTTCTTAGTTATGCCGCGAGAAGTCATCCGTTGGCATTGGTCACAGGAAGCACAATATCTTCGAACGTCAGCACACCTTCCAGGCCAGTAAAACGATTGCCATATGCGCTCCCTAGTCCGTTTCGCTCCCATGTGTCCGGCCATTGCCGAGTCGTGAGCAAGCCGCATCACCTCTCCTCGAAGTGCCTTGGGTACTACCAACTGACTGTAGCTACAATTGGATTGAGAATATACTCGGAAAAGTAAGCGCCGCTTCCACTCAAAGTGCATGCTACAATCCTTGATCCGGAACTTCCGCTGGGTGTTGACACTCTCCCGGGCCTTCTTCAAAGAGTCATCTTTTTGTTGCATCTTGGAAATCAGTTCGGGACCCACTTGACCAATCAGAGGTTTGGAGACAGACAGTTGGTCTTGAGTATCCCCCTTGGCCTGAGCTCTTGTCTGTACAGCTGCCGCATCATGCTCCACCCCATATACAGGCACGTTACACTCTCGTCCTGAATCTAACTCTACGGCATTTCCAATAATCACTGGTGCTACAGGATCTCTCATGAGGATCGCTAACACCCGGCCTGAAAAGAATGGTGAAGAAAGATCAACATATGCAGATTCGCACATTTTTTGTCCTTTTGAGGCTAAAGTGACCCACTTCTGCTGGCCTGTGCGACGTTCACCTGGTATAAGACTGTCGTCAATTATCAGGGAATCTGCTCCCGTGTCTCTCAAAGCTTGAACCTCAATGCCATCCACTCGAATCATGCAGCGGGGGTTGAATGGTTTCTGGCTACAAGGTTGACACAAAGTTGGGACTGTAGCTGCCACTGACTTCTGTGAACCCTCGAAAACTATTGCCGCTTTCTTTGGACAATCCTTTTTAATGTGGCCAGGTTGACCACACTTGAAGCACAATCCCTTCACTTTGGCGTCCTTGGTTATAGTTCTGGAGTCATTGCTCAGGCCCCTTCTACTCGAGTCTTGCGCCGGAAAACTCTTAAGTCCTCCTTGATGTGCTCCCGCCGGAACTGGAAATTTCTTCATAGCCTTTTTCGCTTCAATCACTACATCGGCTGCTTCAGCTGCTTGGTGCACATCATTTGGACGACGCTCTCGTACACGTATGGCTAAGTCAGTTGACAAGGTGTCCATAAACTGTTCCTGAATGAATAAATCTTTCAGGTCATCCACCAAATTCTCATCCTTCCCTGCCAGACACACCCACTTGCTGAAGTAAGCTTTAAGTCTGATCACAAACTGGAGAAACGTTTCATTAATCTCCTTTTTTGCATTCCGGAATTTCTGACGATACCCTTCAGCAGTTAAACCATACCTCTTCAACAATGCTGCTTTCAGCTTGTCAAAGTCAGACGCATCTTCAGGGTTCAAGGCAAAGAAGAGGGTTCTTGCGGTTCCTGTCAACCGAGTGAGCAGATGATTAGACCAAGTACTCCTTTTCCAACCCTGGACCTTCGCAATTCTCTCAAACTGATCTAGATAATCATCAATGGTTTCTTTTTCATCAAAGGGAGCAAACCTAGAAGAGTCTAGTCTATCCTGCTTCTTTTCCCTTTCTTCTCTATCCTCTTCGTGTTTCTTCTTCTGAAATTCCAGTTGATTTTGCTTGAATTCCAAATCCGCAGCACGTTCCTTCGTTCTCCTCTCTTCTTCCCTCTCGAACAATAACACCCAACGCTGCTGCTCTTCTTGCCGCCTCAATTCATCTCGCTCCTGCTGAACTATCATAAACTGATAAAGCAAAGTGGAGGGATCAGCATATCAGCATTCGGTTGCAGAGTCTGTTTCCCTTCCTCCAGCTTTGGAGACATTCCCGGTGAAGTCTTCTGAGAACTTGGATCCCCATACCACCTAGGTGCTATCCCCCTACCATATCCTGCCGGATTGAGAAGGGCACCCTTTCCCCTATTGGGAGTACTGCCCCCCCACAGCTCCCTCAGACACCTCACCACTCAGTTCATCTTCCATGTTCTTATTGGCCGCTGCCTTCGCCCTCGTCTCCATAGAAGGTAGTAACCCCCAACCCAAGGTGATTTAGATGATCCAGACTTTTACGTTAATCTGGAAAGCCATGTTAGAGAAATAAATGTAGATAATATTATTTTTGGTGGAGATTGGAATTTGGTAATGGATTTTGAAATGGATTGCGACAATTACAGACACAAAAATAACCCACGGGCTCAAGATCAAGTTTTTAATATGATGGATAACTTAGACTTATTAGATATATGGAGGGAACTAAATGTAGATACAAAACGCTACACTTGGAGAAGAAGTAACCCCATTCAGCAGAGCAGGTTAGATTTTTTTCTCATCTCTGACTTCATGTCTACTTTTGTTATAGACGCTGATATCACCCCTGGTTACAGAACAGACCATTCAGTTATAACTCTCAGGCTAAGTTTCGGCCCCTCACCTCAAAGAAAGATGTTGTGGAAGTTAAACTCATCCCATCTTAAAGATAAGGCATATGTAGATTTGATTAATGAAAATATAAATTCAGTGATAGAGGAATATGCAGCTACGCCATATCACAGAGTCGAACTTCAAAGCATTCCTACTAATGAAATACTTTTTACTATCTCGGATCAATTGTTTCTTGACGTTCTCTTAATGAAAATAAGACAAAAAACTATTTCATATGCAGCCTATAAAAAAAAAACGCCAAAATACAGAAGTACAGAAAGCTTTGGAAGAAAGTATCGGTAGATTAGAAAAAATAGATAATAGGACAGATGAAGAAAACAGACAGTTAAGTGAAGGTAGAGAAGAGTTAGAGAAACATAGGGAGAAGATAATGGAAGGGGTATTAATTAGGTCAAGGGCAAGGTGGGTGGCAGAAGGGGAAAAGGTAAATAAATATTTTTGTGGACTGGAAAAGCGTAATTTTGTTAGTAAATGCATGAAGAAGATTATAAAGAACGATGGATCCGAGGTTAGTGAGCCACGCGAGATTGTTAACGAAGTTAAGACTTTCTACCAACATTTATATGAAAAGAAAACATTAGAGGATATAAATATTTCTGACTTTGTAACTAATATAAAATCTTTAACAGCAGAAGAAAGGCATGCACTTGAAGGAGAAATAACACTAGACGAAGCAAGTTCTGCTCTGAAAAACATGAAAAACTATAACAGTCCAGGCTCTGACGGTTTCACTGCTGAATTTTTTAAATTTTTCTGGCTAAAATTGGGTCCTTTAGTTATTCGTTCTCTTAATGAAGGCTTTAGAGTAGGTAGTCTTTCTACAACACAAAAAGAGGGCCTCATAATCTGTATACCGAAAGGAGATAAGGATAAGGAATATATTAAGAACTGGAGGCCTATATCTCTTTTAAATGTTGTATATAAAATTGGCTCCTCAAGTATTGCAAACCGTTTTAAATTAGTTCTATCATCGTTAATCAACGAAGATCAAACAGGCTTTATTAAAGGACGTTTTATAGGGGACAATATTCGATTAATATATGATATTATCAGTTATCTGAATAAAAACGACAAGCCAGGATTACTTTTATGCCTAGATTTTGAAAAGGCTTTTGATTCCATAGATTGGATATTTATGAATAAAGTGTTGCTTGCCTTTGGTTTCGGCAATGATTTCTGTAGATGGATAAAAACCTTTTATACTGATACTAAAGCGTCCGTTTCTGTTAATGGTCAAATGTCAAGCTGGTTTAGTATTGAACGTGGCTGCAGACAAGGAGACCCAATCTCACCGTATATTTTTGTTTTATGTGTCGAGATCTTAGCAATAATGATCCGTGAAAATAAGGAAATCGAAGGCATAAAAATTAACGAAGTAGAACATAAAATTACACAATACGCAGATGACACCGAAATGTTATTAAATGGCACTAGAACTTCTTTTGAAAAAACTATTAAAACCATCGACAATTTTTGTAATCTGTCAGGGCTCTCTTTGAACACAACAAAAACTAACGCAATATGGCTGGGCAGCCAGCGTAACTCATCAACAAAATTTATGCAACATCTTCGTATAACCTGGAACCCTGAAAAGTTTCAAGTGTTGGGTATTTGGCTGACAAGTGACTTAGACAATTGTATTGGTATCAACATAAAAGATAAATTGATAGAAATAGAATTATTGTATAAAATATGGCTCAAAAGACAAATAACCCCCTTGAGAAGAGTAGCTGTGTTGAAATCACTTATTTTGTCAAAATTAGTTCATTTGTGGATGCTACTGCCAAACCCTCCAGATGATGTAATAAATATGATTCAGACATCAGTTTTTGAATTTGTCTGGAAAAACAAAAAAGATAGAATTAGTCGAAAAAGTGCAGTAAAAATATAACAAATGGAGGTCTTGGTATTCCAGACATTAAAATGTTTATTAAAGCTTTAAAAATATCATGGTTAAAAAAACTTAAATATGGAAATCAGAAATGGAGATCTATACTTTTGACGGAATTTTCATGTTTTGAAAACGTTGAGAAACTAGGTGCGGATTTTCCAATGCTAGACAACTGTAATAATTTTTGGAAAGAAGTTTTGCATTCCTACAAAGATTTATCAAATCATATTATTTTGGAAAAACCGGAAGAGATTTTCTCTGAAAGGATTTTTTACAATCAGAATATACTCGTTAACAACAGACCCATTTTCTATAAAACTTGGTATGAAAAAGGGGTGTTTTGTATTGGACACTTATTAAAGGAAAATGGGTCTTGTTTATCTTTTCAAGAGTTTGTACATAGATATAATGTTCAAACCGATTTTGTTACGTACACTGGTTGTGTGCAGGCTGTAAAAAAGTATATTAACTCTTTTGAGATACCAATCGTTAATAATAACTTTTTAGAATTCAATAAACTATGGACTATTCTGAATTCAGTTAAAAAAGGTGCAAGAGTTTACTACGATCTTCTGACATCAAACGAAATACAACCTAACTGCTGTAAGACATGGGAACAGAAATATGGTAAAGATTGTAACTGGAAAATAGTTTTTAAGAAAATCCAAAATATACCTGATGTTAAACTTAAATGGTTCCAGCTACGAATAGCGCATAGGATTATCGCTACAAACACTATTCTGTCAAGTATGGGTGTTCGAACGGATTCATTATGTTCTTTTTGTACAATCGAGCGAGAAAGTATACAACATTTGTTCTGGCAGTGTGCACACATCCAGGCATTCTGGAATCTTTTTTTTCTTCTTGTTTTTAATGCCAAAAAGCATAAATTTCATTACACGTAAACATGTGAAGCAATTACCAATTGCAAAACATTGTGCCACAATATATATTTCTTTAAATATTGGCATTTTTTATATTTATATATACACATACAAACATTACAACATATCTCAATAAACCATATAGGAGTAAGGCAGGGGAAGATAAGTAAGGGGCAGAGACAAGAGAGAAAGAGAGAGAGAGACAGAGAGAGAGGGAGAGAGAGACAGAGAGAGGAGGGAACAGGTGGGATGGGGCAAATATTTTGGTAGTGAAGGGACAACCTGAAGACCTTTGCCATTCTTTTGAGCTTGCGCCGAATTGTAGTGAGTGCTACAGTGCGACAGCACTAAAGTAAGGAAATATAGTAAAGCAGTAACCTTTTTCAACTTAAATATCTTGTGATAAGATTGGTTGATAAGGATGCCACTCCAAGGCATTCTGGAATCAGTTTGAACATGTAGTAAGGCATAGTTGTCAGAATGTTATTAATATGCATTTAAACGAAAACATTGTACTGTTTGGTTGTGGTGATCATTTTATGTCAGACGTGATTTTCGATAGGATAATTGTTCTTGCCAAGTTTTTTATCTATAAGTGCAAGTTGAACAACTGTATTCTAACGTTTGCTGTGTTTAAGTCTTATTTGAAAACTCGGTATGAAATAGAGAGACAAGCATCATATTTATTAATGAATACACACAAAGTGTACAATGAATGGCATCCATATACACCTTTGTTTATGTAATCTTGTTGCATACTAGAAGTAGTTTGTATAAGTTAGAGAAAAAAATGAAGATTAAACCGTTTTATTTTCTCTCGTTGTACATTGAACGCTGCAGTGCATCTTTACGAAAGTGGTTGTTATTACCTTTTGTTGTAAATGCATTAAGTCAACGCCAGTCTATCCCTCTACTAACATTTTTGCCCTCCCATTATTTTTATTTATTTTTTTTTGGCTTTTTTTTTACTTTTATAAAAAAAAAACTTTTATTCATGTAATTATTTTTTTTTGATTGGTTGTTTTGTACTGTGCTTTTAAAAATTTTTTTTTTTTTTTTTTTTTTACAAATTCATTTTTAGTTTTTTTCACTTACAGTAAATGAAAGACTAAGTGTACGCGGATTGATTTTATTCTGTTTCAAGATTCATATTTTTTTCACACGAGTATGATGTTTGCAATTTGTTTTCTTTGCTAAACACTTGAAGTGAACAATGGTAATGTGGGGCTTCTTTTTCTTTTCAATTCCATTATTATTTATTACTGTAACCTATTTGGCTAATCTGTAATGTAATGTTATATTTATATATGTATGTTTATATAACATACTTTGACATACATAACGGATTGACATTGAAAATGAACATTGTATACAACTGTATTGATGTCAAAGAAAAAATAAATCAAAGAAAAAAAACCCAAGGTGAACCAACAAACTAACCAAGAATTACACTGCACTAATGCAAAGGCAATCAAAACTGTACCAGTGTTCTCACAGTAAACAAAATCCTCCGTTCACTCTAACACATAACTAAACACAAAACAGGACATGGACACCCTCCCCCGAAATCACCCCCTGAGTTCTTGAGCGAATGAATTACAAGTTACCCCGCAGGTCCACCATTTGTCGCGCTCACCCCTCCTGGGTATAAGCCTATCCTCTCACGCAGAGGAAATCAAGAACTCCAAAAGAAAGATTTGACAAGACAAACAACCATTTATTTATAAAAAGATAAACCCAAGTCAAAAGAATACATGAGTTGATATAAATGATCAAAACATGGTAATGGTGATGGGGTTGTGGTGATGATGATACAGAAATGGTGTTACAATGACATGGATGGCAATAATACAGATAATCATTCAATCCTGTGACCCAACAACTACTTCATACTAAACAACAATACATGGATCCTTATAATTTATATAAAAGATAATAATAATGACGATCCCACACTCTTCTTTGTTAGCGATGAACACTAAGGTAGACCAACGCGAGAAAACGATGATTGCAGACGTCAGGTAAACGCTGTCTGAAAGTAAGTGATCTCCCCCTCCTCTGGTCACCCTAAACGTAGGGAGGTGACGGCGTTGAAAGGTTGGAAAGCTATGAAGGTGAAGTTGCAGTGAAGATGATCTTCCCCTCATCTCGCCACCCTAAACGTAGGGAGGTGACGGCGTTGAAAGGAGGGAAAACGATGAAGGTGAAGTTGCAGTGAAGATGATCTTCCCCTCCTCTCGTCACCCTAAACGTAGGGAGGTGACGGCGTTGAAAGGAGGGAAAGCGATGAAGGTGAAGCTGCAGTGAAGATGATCTTCCCCTCCTCTCGTCACCCTAAACGTAGGGAGGTGACGGCTTGAAAGGAGGGAAAGCAAAGAAGGTGAGGCTGCAGTGAAGATGATCTTCCCCTCCTCTCGTCACCCTAAACGTAGAGAGGTGACGGCTTGAAAGGAGGGAAAGCGATGGAGGTGAGGCTGAAGTGAAGATCTTCCCCTTTCCTTCTGTACAGCACCAGACGTAGCTGGAGATCGCCGATCTATGAGGGGATGGTTGCAACGGTGACACCTCGGATCACGGATGCTCGCCCTTGACGTCTGACCTCAGCAGCGGCATCAGCTGAGTAATGATGAGGTCCCACGCCAGTCAAGACTTCCCTCCTTCTCCTCGATTTGACGATGGATAACAGTGGCGAAGGGAAGCATCAATGGACAAACAGTAGATTCGACAGCCGAATGGCAAGGGTTCGAGCTGACAAACAAAAACAAATACCCCCGGGCCTAAAAGGCCAAGTTATTTTCAAGGAAAGTTTGATCCATTCCGAAATAACCCAATGAAAATATCTACAACTTTATACTGTGCCCACTGATGTATGGTTCTATAGCTCCACATAGTTCATTCTAGTTCCAAAGTATTTTACTAAAAGCAAATGTAAACAAAGGCCGCCATATTGCCAAGATGGCGGACTGACATGACGTCATTACACAGTTGAAGAAGCCGCTCAACAACTATATACTAACAAAACAACAGCAATGCACATTTTATTATAACATGGTTGAATGAAACATATGAAGTAAGGAAAACCATAGTAGAAGAGTGAAATAGGGAAAGAGTCTTCTAATGCTAACCACTCTCCCCTCCTTACACTAACACCCACCTCGAACCATAACCACTGATTCATAACCACAGGAAAAATGTAGCTACGCTCAAATAAACAAAAACCACATAAAATTTAATCTACTTACATGGAATGAAATTCCCCCGGTGACAATAACCTAGGCACAACACAGCCTAACAACACAGAGGTGTTACAAACGACCGGGAATCCAAGAATGGTTTCCACAATGTGAACATCAAACCAGATGTTACTACTGAGACGTTTAAACCTCATCTGTCACAGTTTTAACCGAATGACACACAAAAAAAACTTATGAATTTGGAGAAACAACTCATCTATTACTTTTGCAAACCATACGCAATGCCGCCCAGCACGTGCCAGGACTCAGTTCACCCCAAACCGGTCAACACTGGAGCGCCACAAACACACCCAGCTACACCACAGGCACACAAAATAAACTTTAACTTTAGTCCCGCGACATAGTCTATCCGAGTACATTATGCTTCACATGTCGACACTGCACGCGAAAAATCAAATCACGGTCTGATTCGAGTTTGTTGCGTCATATAGCTGCAAAGCGTATTGAGGGATCACAGCATCTGTGGTCAGTGTATAATCCAAATATACAGGTCAGCGAATGTGCAGCATGTATTCAGTATAAACAGGTGAACAGGAGCGCATGTGAAAGACGCATAAAGAAGAAACCTGAGAAATATGGATGCGCTAAAATTAAAACGGCTACGCATAACTCGACTGTCACTTCCACTAACATCTCCACCTCCATTAGCACTGTCACTAGTTTTCAGCCAACAGTCACATCTACTCCCATACGAGTCAAGGTAAAAAGGCGACTTCTACACTTCTTGGGAAAGAAGTGAGTGACATCTGATAGAGAAAGACAAGCAACAGATAGAGATAACTGCACATTCAACTCATCTGTCACTACCACACAGCAGTGTCCGACACCTGAGCAACACACAAGTACAGCAGACTCTGCATCACAAACGGACAGTGAGCAAACACAAACAAACTCAATCCGACCTCTTAAGCAGCTAGCAGCACCACTGACAAGAGAAGAAGGGGCCTATTTAACATGTTTGGTTCAGATCAAAATGAGTCAATCAGATGACAGACGAACCGTTATTTGTAAAACCAAAGGAACGTCCATTGTTTTGAAAAAGATAGTAAAAGCTAACAAGACATCTTCATTAGCAAGCAGCCCTTTAAGAAAAAAAGGGCAGCTGAGATCAGTAAACTCAGAAAAGACATTTCAGGATCCACACATGAAGACTTGGAGAAACAACAGGGGACAGAACTGAAAGTTCAAGCCACACAGAAAAAGACACAAATTCTTACACACGCCAAATGTATTGCACCAATTATCTCTGCAAAACAAGCAGCACGTATGAGGTCACAACTTAATTTGCCATGGAATAAGCAGAAAAAACTTAGTCAATTGAACAGATTACATGGGATTTCAATGGCAAGTGAACATAGAGAAAGAGAGTTTCAAAAGGGGGCAATGTGTGGTGAGATCGTTGTAGAAGATAAACAAATCAAAAAGTACCAATAAATCAGGTAAGTGTGAAGAAAAGGAAGAGCCTGTGGCGTTGATCAGAGACATAATCCAATTCGTGTTAAATTTGCTGGAAAAGTATCATGAAAAGAAAATGCTAGACTGGCATGATGGCAACATCCCAACAGATGAAGTATGGATAAAACTAGGTGGAGACCACGGGGGCAAAGCTTCAAGATGGTTTTGCAAGTTCTTAATGTAGAAAGCCCCAATGCCAAAGACAATGCACACATGATTGTTTTGGCTGAATGTAAAGACACCAATGAAAATCTTGCATCCATTCTAGGCCCATTAAAAGGAGAAACTGAGAGGCTGAAATTGGGAGTTTGGAGGGACAAACAGCTTAGGGTCTTTATGTTTGGTGATCTGGACTTTTTGCTTAAGATGTATGGTATTTCATGGCCATCAAGCACACATTGTTGATTATGGTGTAAATCGTCAAGAGAACAAATGCAGTCATATCCAGGAAATGAAGCAATGCCAGAAAGACACATAGGCACTTTGAAGAGAGATTACAGAAACTATGAAAAACAAGGCTGCCACAAATCAGATGCAAAGCTAGACTTTAATGTAACACGAGACCCCATTTGGAACATAGAAATAGACCATGTATGTCCACCCTACCTGCACATTCTTCTAGGTGTAGTCAAGAAACATCATGACGCACTTCTAGTTCAGTGTCACAGTCTAAATAAACAACTTGCAGATGAACTATCAAAACAGAAACCAGCAGATCTTCCAGATATAATGGTTAACACAACCAGCGAATTTCAAAGTTGTGTCAAAAACATGCATACGATGCGAAACCGATGTGATAAAATAAACTATAGTCAATTAGAATGTGAATCATATGAAGGACCAGAGACAGGCCTACTTCAGCGGCGCCATGATTGGCAATCACTGTAACAAGTATATGCAGAAGGAGGTCATCAATGATATTGTCGACAGCATCCCAAATGCAGCAGTGCCACTGTCATCGGTGGCAGATATCCATACCAAAGCATGGCAAATTCGTACAGATTTTTTAAGACTCGACATGCAATATTCAATACTACACGAGCTGGTTGCACATAACAATTCAATCCAAGAAACTGAAATCCCTGAAATTGAGGAAGCTATTGATCTGTACATGTCTACATTCCGAGAAAAGTTTAGCTGTGAAAAAGGTGTAAATGTCACACTCAAGCAACACATCTTAGAAACGCACATCACAGAGTGGGTAAGGAGGTTGGGAATGGGAATGGCGTTCCATGGCAAACAAGCAGGCGAGCAAGTCCATGCTGTTGTTAATTTGCTGAAAAGACGAGCATGGAGCATAAAAAATAAAAAAGAAAGTGCATTATCTTATGCAATAGCAGCTGACACAAACAGCCCCAGACATCATTGTCACACCAGAAAAGAAGGCAAAATAAATCTTCTCACTTGAACTGTAACGAAAAGTTACGGTTTGAAACTTGACAAAATAGGATTAGTCATTATTTTATTTAACGGCAGTACATGTAGTAGCGGTAGGTTTACATATGAGATAACAGAAAACTAATTGTAGGCATTCCGTGACTATTATACATTATCATGGGTTCATCAGCAACAACAGCCGGAGTGGTAGTACTACTTGCAATTCCCAATTAGCACCTTTTGCATTTAGTGAGGTATGTGTGCATTATATAAATTCTCGTATTAGTAGTAATATTAGATGGGGTAGTAGTAGTAGTAATAGTGGTAGTGAATGTTGTAGCAGAAGTTGTTTGTCATAGTGACGTATGGAATATGAAAATGGATAAAACATCTGTATCTGCATTCTGATGGAGAAATTCGCCATATGTTTTGGAATGTCCTCAACCATGCTTACTGCACTGTCCTGTATCTATCAAAACAATTAGAAAACACAGACAATTGCATTTCTGAACTGCCTAGAACACTAGCTGCTTTGAATGAATGTCAGTCATCAACTGGCTTCAGGAAGTCTCTCAAGACATTTTTCTTTAAAACGTTATGCTGAACTCGGTCCTACCTGTATAATTATAGTAGCGTGTATACATTCGAACTTTTTAAACATATGATGGCCACTCTCTCATTCCTCCTCAAGTGCAATGGATACCTGCATTATATTTATACAAAACTACATCTTCATCATCGTCATAGTTATAACCATCATCACCATTATCATAATCATCTGTGAGTACTATTTATTTATTTACACAAACAAGACACGAACAAAACACCTTCTCAGACACACTTTTTGTCTGTGTATTTGTTCGCATTTTTCTCACATGCACATAAAATGCTAATGCATGATCGATTTTGCTTATTAAAGTGGTCTTTGTCCTGCATGGATCGTGAAATGATTGTAAACTTTGTATGTGTTTTGTTTTCAATAGGCCTAATCAGTATTTCTTTAATTTCTTTATCGTCTTTGTAGCGTTTGTGAATTCCGCATTATTGTATTTTATCCGCTTTCTGATATCTTCTACTTGTAACTTTATGTGTTTATGATGTTCAAGCGTGCCTTGTATCATCCGCAGGCTTGTTTTTTCTTCCTTTTAATTAAAAAAAGAAGAAAACTGTAAGCAAGCAGGAGTTTACTTTTGTCTAGTTATTTGTCAAGGATTCTGAATTCATTTTGATTCCTTTATAGTGGCTTGTGTATTACTTTTTCTGCCATTTATCTTTCTTCCTTTCTCTCCCTCTCTTCCTTCCGTTCACTTCCTCTCCTTCCAGCTTTCCTTCCCTCTCTTTCTTCCTTCATCTCCCTTCCACTCTCTCCATCTTTATACCCTTATCTTCCCCTCTTTCTTCCTTTCTCTCCCTCTTTTTCTCCCTTTCTCTCTCTCCCCTCACCTTCTTTTTCTTTCTTTCCCTTAATATCTTTTTCTCCCTCTTTAATTTTTATATTCTTTCTTCTCTCTATTTTCTCATATGTACTGCCTCTATTTCTCTGTAGTCTTTTTCATTTCTGTTTCTTCTTTTTATTTATATCTGTATTTTCTTTTTCTTCTGGTCTCCTCTGCCTCATCTCTTTTAGTAGGTCGTTTTCTTTGGATGGTTTGTTAATGTTTTGTCCTGGGGCCTTTCTTGAGTGCTCTTTATGTGCGGGGAAATTACCTTACTTGTCAGTAGACCTACAGACTAGTGCAGTATACAGTGCCAAGTACTTGTAGCTAGCAGCTTAGGCTTGTGAGAAGGCGGTTTAGTTATGCTACATGCGCGTGCCAAGCGCCTGTACTGTACTTGGGAAAGGGGAGAAGGCTGTGCGAACCTTTCCACAGCGAAGATATTTATAGCTGGCAACCTAGAAGCGTTCTCGGAGCTACCGTGGTCAGAGAAGATTTAATTGCCAAAGAGCAGTTCACTGGCGATTCAAAAGGGACACTCATGGCCGACAGCAAATGTGTGATAGCGCCAGTTGCGAAGATTCAAGTAAGTACCCCTTTCTACATAGGCAAAGTGGAAGTGGTTTGCCTGAAGAAGCCGCTATACGATTTGATGATCGGGAATATCGACGGCGCGAGACGACCCGACGACCCCGATTCAGAATGGAGTCCTGCCTCAACCCAACGTGTCGAAGTTGTGGAGGATCCATTGCCATTTCCCGATGGAGACCTTACAGACTGCTACGGGACAATGTGGCTACTCCGGCTCAGCCCTGCCGACCAGAGATCGTCGGTGCTGTCACTACCAGGGCCCAGGCCAAGAGAGACAAGACGACTACGCCACTGATGGTCGCCGACAACTCCAAAGCTGCCATCGTGGACAGAGATAAACTGATCCAGCTCCAGGAAGCTGATAGTACTTTAAACAAGTACAGGAACCGCCAAGACCACGTGACCAAAGGCAGTGGCACGGTCTACTTTGAGGTGAAGGCCAAGATCCTGTACAGAATCTTCCAACACCCGAGGGTCAACGGAGGGAAACCACTAGGTAAAGTCTTGGTACCGTTACCCCTAAGGCGCCAAGTGATCGAAGTAGCTCACGACTCCATCATGGGAGGTCACCTAGGCATCAAGAAGACGTCGGATAGAATCCAGGCGGTGTTCTACTGGCCAGGACTTCATGCGGACGTCAGCCGTTTCTGCCGATCATGTGACATTTGCCAGAAGACCATACCTCGAGGAAGGGTCCCGAAAGTACCTATGCAGAAAATGCCTGTGATCGACCAACCTTTCAAGAGGGTGTCCTTAGACTTAATCGGCGAAATAAGACCTCCGAGTGAAGAAGGTCATCGATGGGTACTGACTTTAGTGGACTATGCGACTCGGTACCCAGAAGCAGTCCCTCTGAAGAAGATTGACACTGCAGAGGCACTGGTGGACATGTTCAGTAGACTTGGAGTGCCTGAAGAAATTCTGACAGACCTCGGGACGCAGTTCGTCTCTGACTGCATGAAGGAGGTCAACAGACTGCTGAGCATCCGGCAGTTGACTACGACACCCTACCATCCAATGTGTAATGGGCTCGTCGAAAAGTTCAATGCTACGCTGAAGTCCACCCTGAAGAAACTATGCAGCGAGCAGCCCAGACAATGGCATCGCTACATCAACGCCTTACTGTTCGCCTACAGAGAAGTGCTGCAGGAGTCCACCGGCCTTTCTCTGTTCGAGCTGTTGTACGGAAGAACCATCCGAGGGCCGATGCACATCCTGAAAGAACTGTGGACGAAAGAAGTAGACACCCCAGAGGTGAAGAACAGCTACCAGTACGTGTTTGAGCTACTGGATAAGCTGGAGGAGACTCTCAAGACAGCCAGAGAAAACCTGCAGAAATCCCAGGACTGTGGAAAGCACTACTACAATCGTAGGGCTGTGAACAGGAAGTTCAAACCTGGCGACAAAGTGCTGGTGCTGCTACCTACCGATCACAATAAGTTGCTGATGCAGTGGAAAGGCCCGTAAGAAGTGGAGACCGTGGTGGGGATCAACGACTACAAGATGAAGTTCGGCCAGCATTCCAAGATATACCACGCCAACCTCCTTAAGCTGTACGTGGAAAGGCCGCCGGAGACTGTACACGCAGCAACAGCAGCTGAGATCGACGACAGCTTTGACAGCGAGGAACTGTTGGAACTTGGAGACTTCCACAGCAAAGATGGCATCGATGATGTTAAGCTAGGACCGAGCTTGACGGAAGGTCAAAAGTTGGAGCTCAAGGACCTCATGGGCGAGTTTCCCCATAGCTTCAGTGATGTCCCAGGCTCTATGACTTTGGTCGAACATAAAGTCCACTTCACTTCAAATATTCCCGTTCGATCCAAACCCTTTCCGATCCCTTTCAAGGCCCGTGAATCCTTGAAAAAAGACATCGATGAGATGCTGAAGATGGGCATCATCAGGGAATCCAGTTTTCCCTTCGCGTCCCCTGTCGTGGTTGTGAAGAAGAAGGACGGGAGCAACAGAGTATGCATCGACTACAGGAAGGTTAATAAGATCACCGTCTTCGACCCGAGCCGATGCCTACTGCAGCAGACCTCTTCCGCCAATTTTCAGGGAGTAAAATCTTCTCAAAGATTGACCTCAGCAAGGGTTATTGGCAAGTCCCCGTGCGTCAACAGGACATACCAAAGACTGCTTGTATAACTCCTAATGGGACGTACGAATGCCTAAGGAGGCCCTTAGGCATGGTTAACAGCGGTGCTACCCTGAAGAGAGGAATGAGGAAGATGCTCAAAGGAATGGACAACGTCGTGTGTAACTGGGACGACCTGCTAGTCCACACCCAGACCTGGAAGGAACATCTGCAGACCTTGAGGGAGCTGTTCCACCGTCTCGCAGAAGCCAACTTGACCGTGAGACCCAGCAAGTGCATTCTGGGATCTGACAACGTCGACTTCATCGGACGTTCGATGGAAGAAGGAGACAATGGAGGATGCACTGACTCCAGGAAAGCCCATGAGATCACTGTCTTTGACCCTGGGCCGATGACAACCGTAACGGATGAGGGCGTCGTTTCCTTGCGGATGAAAGAACATTGACTGTGTGGATGAACTGAGAACATTGATAGTATCCAGACAGACTGAAATACATTTAATTTTGGACTTTGTTCATTGCGTCTCAACGTTGTTGAAAGAAATTAAGTACATTTCTTCTTGAGTGAAGGGTTATGTTACGTTGGAGACGCGTGCGATGGTAGGCTTACGTGTGAAACGCGTGCTATAGTAGGCTTGCGTGTGAGACGCGCGCGATAGATCAGATCGTTTTATTTTGCTAAGCATGCAGTAATAGAGTGTATTTATCTTTGATTTGAGTTTGCGTTGTTATTTGAAGAAGCTTTGAATAAGTTGATAATTTTAGTTGGTCGATATTATTTGAGAATTTTCTAGAGTTGGCTGTTTACTATCGATAGAAGCGTATGGATAATTCTAGTGGTAACTATAGAAGCTTCCATTCCAAATAAGGTTGTATGACGTGAGACAGTGATGATGAAATTACTTCTGATTGGTTGTGGTGTGTTATGCGTGGGGTATTCTCGCCTGTTCTGGAGTATGTAGAGACTATATATGTGCCGCACTGTTTCAAAAGTGGATTGAATCGAGAGAGTTGAAAGTAGAGAGAGTTGTTGTGTTAGAGTTGAGAAAGTTGTTGAAAGTGAAAAGTTTGTAGTTCAGAATTGTAGAGTGGAAAAAGCGATTGAGCGATTGTATGCAGTTGTTGATGTGTGCTGAATGAAAGTGGAAAACTTCATACGACGACTCCTAACTTGTGGCTGAGTGAACGGGTTGCGTGGATAAACGAATATGAGTTACACCTATCAGGATTTCAAGCATCGGGGCTGAATCAACTACTGATAGAAAAACAACATCCAGTGTAACATTGTGTGTGCGTGCGTGCGTGCGTGCGTGTGTGTGTTTAGTTATTCATTGCTTAAAGTGCTCAGCGGACTGCAAAGAGCCGAATCAGGACCACAAAATCAGGACCACAACTTGGTTGAAAGAGGACTCACCCCTGATCCCTACAAAAGATCTGCTGAAACAACCCTAGTGGTAACACTGAAGGCACTCCACCTGCCGGTTACTTTACAATAAAGGCATCCCACGCGGGGGACTCTGAGGCTAAACTCAAATTTATCGAACCCCCGTTTACAAAACCAAAATAGAATATAAACATTATTATAAAAACAAACAAAACACATACATATAAAATGCCTTCATTGCTAAATAATAATATCATAGGAAGCCCTAGTGTCAATTTGGCAGAAAACGTCCAATATTCCCAAGGCTGACCCAACAGACCAAATACACAAATGAGGTGGTTTGGAAGAGTGTTCAAGAAAAAAGGTTGGTGACTGGTCTAGCGAAGAAGATACTAAAGTAGATTGATAGAACAGAGTAGGAATGAGAAAGAACAAATGAGAAAAACAGCGACAGTGGGAATTTAAAGCACTAACTTTCAAGAAAGTAGGGATACTATCAATACAGAAACCCCCGGCAACCCCACGGTGTGTGTAGTAGTAGTAGTAGTAGTAGTAGTAGTAGTAGTAGTAGTAGTAGTAGTAGGGAGGGAGAGGGACATGCTGGTATATTTGCATGTGTTTGTTTTAGAAGTTGGTTGTTTTTAATACCCTTGTGTTGGTTAATCTTATGTTCGAAAACGTTAGGCGCGTGTGTGTGTATATATATATGTGTGCGTATGTGTGAGAGAGAGAGACAATTGAGACAATTTAATAATATTTGTCAGGCCACAAGGCCCACAACAAAGTGAGTTCACAGTTACAAAATTACAAAGCCGACATCACAAACGTTTAACTAACAGTCAAAGCATATACAAAGCAAAGCAATAGCAAAATTTCACAATAAGTAACGAATATATTACTCAGGACTGAGTGCCAAACATTAGTAAAGAAAACATATTTCAAAACACATACATCCCCCTCTCACACACACAAACACACACACACACCCACACGACACACACATACACTGCAATCCACTGTTCTATGCAGAAAGATCATCACAGATTTGCAAGAGCTGGAGCTCTATCATTGTATGCTTTGTATACATAGTTGACTGATTACCTTCTGACTTGTGTTGTTGAGAAGTAAAGACATTTTAAACATACAGGGTTGTCTAAAGTTGTTTTTTTGTTTGTACAGCGTACGTAGATCCGAGTACTTAGGACAAACAAGCAAGAAATGTATTTCAGTCTCAGGCACACCCTAACAAAAGGGACAAAAAAAATTTGGATCCTTACGTAAACCCTCTTACTGGAGAAAATGATTACGTAGTGTTACGTTGAAACGCGAAGGATAGTATGTCTGAAGCGTGCACGATAGATCTAATCGTTTCGTTTTGCAAAGTATTCAATAATAGAGTGTATTTACCTTTGATTTGAGTTTGCATTGTTGTTAGAAGAAGCTTTGTTTAACGTTGATAATTTTCGTAAGTCGATATTATTGGAGAATTCTCTAGATCTGCGTGTTTACTTCGATAGAAATTTCCCGGTAGTTGTGGAAGTTTGAGAACGTTCCGGGAATGTGTATAGAGATGTATGACGTAAGTCAGTGATGACGATCTTTAGTTTTATTGGTGGTAGTGCGTCATTTCTACCGTGTTCTAAATTGTTCGGGAAAAGAGAGAGACTATATAATTATGTGCCGCACTGTTTTGGGTGATTGTTGATAGTGAGTTGGAAAGTAAAAAGTTGAGAGTGGAAAGGCGATTGAGCGATTGTATGCAGTTGTTGATGTGTGCTGAATAAAAGTGGAAAACTTCATACGAAGACTTTGCCTTGTTGCTGCTGAGTGAGCAGGCTGCGTGGATAAACGAATCAGTATGACTAGAAAAGATTATTTTCAAATTATGCATGGAAATCATATTGCTAACTATAATATACCATGAACAATGAGGGGACGTCTTTATAAGCCACGAGGCTTTAGGCAGCGATGCCTGTCCTACACTACTACTACTACTAGTTAAACCTATCAGGATTTCAAGCATCGGGGCTGAATCAGATACTGATAGAAAAACACCAACATCAAACAGAGTGTAACATTTTGGGGGCCAAGCCGGGATTCACGCCATAGCCAAGGGCTCAACTGCTACGACAAGCGAGTCAACGTTACGAGAGGCAGTCATCGAGGGTAGCCGCCAACGAGTTGCGTCGGGAGGGGCCAACATACTGGGACTACATCACCGATAGATTCGGGTTGACTGCAAGGGCGTGTAGTCGCTGAAGAGTTGCTTCGTGAGCGAACAACAGACCGGGACTACGTGGCTGCCGCAAGACTACGTCGAGGGACAGTCTCGGAGCTACATCGCCAGTGTTACAGAGAGCGCCGAGCGGACGTCGCGTCTACTTCAGCACAGGAGCGTATACATCAACACCAGCGTGGTGCAGCGTCGCATACGACGAGGAAAGCGGGGCCTGCGTCAGCAAAAGCGACTAGTGACAATCAGCGCTACTGCAGAAAGAGTGCTGTTCTAGAACAGTCTAGAAGGGTGCAGCACAGTCAAGAACTTTCCAGAAAAGAACTTTCCAGAAAAGAACTTTCCAGAAAAGCATTAAGATGGCTGACTTCTGGCAGAGAGGGATTGAACTGAATCTAAAAGGCAAGCAGCTGACGGAGTACGTCAAGTCTCAGGAGAGAATACAAGAACGAGAATTAGAAGAGCAGCGTCGCCGTGAAGAAAGAGAATTAGAACAGAAGCTTCTAGAATTGGAAGAGAGACTACTTCAGTACCAGCTAGAGTTGGCGCGTATCCAAAACAATCAGCATGCGCCACAAGTTATCAGTGACAACAAAGCTCCAAAACTGCCAGCGTTTGTCGACGGGAAGGACCAGATCGACAGTTATTTGGCGAGATTTGAAAGGTTTGCCAAAAGCTCTAACTGGCAACCTCAAGACTGGGCGATTCGACTAAGTGCACTTCTGAGGGGGCAAGCACTCGACGTCTACACCAGATTGTCGGACGATGACGCTAAAGACTACGACGTCTTGAAAGAGGCACTATTGCAGTGCTACAACTTTACAGAGAAGGGCTACCATAAACGCTTCCGTGAATGCCGGCCTAAGTCACACGAGACGCCAAAGCAGTTTGTGGAGCGCCTGTCGTCATATCTACACAAGTGGGTGGAATTATCAGGCAAAGGGAAGACTTACGAGAGTCTCCATGATCTGATTGTATGGGAGCAATTACTCAACGCCTGCCCTAAGGACCTCGCAATCCACTTGGAAATACAAAAGTTGCCGACGCTAAAAGACGTTGCTGAAGCTGCTGAAAGATATCTCATCGCTTATGAGAAAACGCTGGGGCCACCCAAGGCGACGAAACCATTTCAGAAGACTGGAAACCATGGGAACCAGATCCAGGGTAGTCAGGCGAGCCAGAGACAGACGGACTCCACGCCACCTCCCAGGGAAGGGCATTCAAGAGGCTGTTTCACTTGCAACGCTACAGACCACAGGGCGGCTAATTTTCCTCAAAACAAAAGTAGCGGACAGCGGAGCAGTACGGACAACGCAGCGGCGGGCAACCGGCAGAGGCGGTTCTCCAATCAACGGCAAACCAGTAGATCTGACCATCAAGTGTGCGCGGGAGCGTCATTCTTCCGAGTGAGACCGAGCGCGCAGCTACTCCCGCGGACGTGCAAGAGTGCATAACCGATGGCCAACTTCTCCTTGCCAACGGAAAATCCATCCCCGTCGTCGCCAGCGCAGCTGTGACCGTACAGAACATGACCGTTTCCAAGGGACGCGTCGGAAATCACGAAGTGACTGTTCAAAGAGACTTTGGCTGCAGTGGGGTCATCGTCAAAGAAGACCTAATCGCTAAAGAACAGTTCACTGGCGACTGTAAATGTCGCTCATGGCCGACAGCAAATGTGTGAAAGCGCCAGTTGCGAAGATTCAAGTCAGTACCCCTTTCTACATAGGCGAAGTCGAAGTGGTTTGCCTGAAGAAGCCGCTGTATGATTTGATGATCGGGAACATCGATGGCGCGAGACGACCCGACGACCCCGATCCAGAGTGGAGTCCTGCCTCAACCCAACGCGTCGAAGTTGTGGAGGAGGATCCATTGCCATTTCCCGATGGAGACCTTACAGAGCTGCTACGGGACAATGTGGCTACTCCGGCTCAGCCCTGCCGACCAGGGATCGTCGGTGCTGTTACTACCAGGGCCCAGGCCAAGAGAGACAAGACGTCTACGCCACTGAAGGTCGCCGACAACTCTAAAGCTGCCATCATGGACAGAGATAAACTGATCCAGCTCCAGGAAGCTGATAGCACTTTAAACAAGTACAGGAACCGCCAAGACCACGTGACCAAAGGCAGTGGTACGGTCTATTTTGAGGTGAAGGCCAAGATCCTGTATCGAATCTTCCAGCACCCGAGGGTCAACGGAGGGAAATCACTACGTCAAGTATTGGTACCGTTACCCCTAAGGCGCCAGGTGATGGAAGTAGCGCATGACTCAATCATGGGAGGTCACCTGGGTATCAAGAAGACGTCGGATAGAATCCAGGCGGTGTTCTACTGGCCAGGACTTCATGCGGACGTCAGCCGTTTCTGCCGATCATGTGACATTTGCCAGAAGACCATACCTCGAGGAAGGGTCCCGAAAGTGCCTATGCAGAGGATGCCTCTGATCGACCGACCTTTCAAGAGGGTGTCCTTAGACGTAATCGGCGAAATAAGACCTCCGAGTGAAGAAGGTCATCGGTGGGTACTGACTTTAGTGGACTATGCGACTCGGTACCCAGAAGCAGTCCCTCTGAAGAAGATTGACACTGAAACTGTAGCAGAGGCACTGGTGGACATGTTTAGTAGACTTGGAGTGCCTGAAGAAAGTCTGACAGACCTCGGGACGCAGTTCGTCTCTGACTGCATGAAGGAGGTCAACAGACTGCTGAGCATCCGGCATTAGACTACGACACCCTACCATCCAATGTGCAACTTGCTTGTCGAGAAGTGCAATGCTACGCTGAAGTCCACCTTGAAGAAACTGTGCAGCGAGCAGCCCAGACAATGGCTTCGCTACATCAACGCCTTACGTTTCGCCTACAGAGAAGTACCGCAGGAGTCCACCGGCTTTTCTCCGTTCGAGCTGCTGTACGGAAGAACCATCCGAGGGCCGATGCACATCCTGAAAGAACTGTGGACGAAGGAAGTGGACACCCCAGAGGTGAAGAACAGTTACCAGTGCGTGTTTGAGCTACGGGAGAAGCTGGAGCAGACTCTCGAGATAGCCAGAGAAAACCTGCAGAAGTCCCAGGACTGTGGAAAGCACTACTATGATCGTAGGGCTGTGAACAGGAAGTTCAAACCTGGCAACAAAGTGCTGGTGCTGCCACCTACCGATCATAATAAGTTGCTGATGCAGTGGAAAGGCCCGTACGAAGTACCGTGGTGGGGATCAACGACTACAATGTGAAGGTCGGCCAGCATTCCAAGATAAACCACGCCAACCTCCTGTACGTGGAAAGGCCATCAGAGACTGTGCTTGCAGCAACAGCAGCTGAGATCGACAACAGCTTCGACAGCGAGGAACTGTTGGAACTGGGAGACTTCCATAGCAAAGAAGGCATCAATGATGTTAAGCTAGGACCACGCTTGACGGAAGGTCAAAAGATGGAGCTCAAGGACCTTATGGGTGAGTTTCCCCATAGCTTCAGCGATGTCCCAGGCTCTACGACTTTGTTCGAACATGAAGTCCACCTCACTTCAAATATTCCCGTTCGATCAAAACCCTTCCCGACCCCTTTCAAGGCCCGTGAATCCTTGAAGGAAGACATTGATGAAATGCTGAAGATGGGCATCATCAGGGAGTCCAGTTGCCCCTACGCGTCCCCTATCGTGGTCGTGAAGAAGAAAGACGGGAGCAACTGAGTATGCATCGACTACAGGAAGGTTAATAAGATCACCGTCTTCGACCCCGAGCCGATGCCTACTGCAGCAGACCTTTTCCCGCCAACTATCGGGGAGTAAAATATTCTCAAAGATTGACCTCAGCAAGGGTTATTGGCAAGTCCCCGTGCGTCAACAGGACATACCAAAGACTGCTTTTATAACTCCTGATGGGACGTACGAGTGCCTAAGGATGCCCTTTGGCATGGTCAACAGCGGAGCTACCCTGAAGAGAGGGATGAAGAAGATGCTCAAAGGGATAGACAATGTCGTGTGTTACTGGGACGACCTGCTAGTCCACACCCACACCTGGGAAGAGCATCTGCAGACCTTGAGGGAGCTGTTTCACCGTCTCACAGAAGCCAACCTGACCGTGAGACCCAGTAAGTGCATTCTGGGAACTGACAATATCGACTTTATCGGCCATTCGCTGAAAGAAGAACAAAAGGGGCTTCTGCTAGAAAACGTCATTAAAATTCTGAACGCTCCACGTACCCAAACAAAGAAGCAGATGCGATCTTTCCTAGGATTGGCTGGGTATTATAGGGAGTTCGTACCGAACTACTCAGCCATCACAGCACCTTTGTCGGACCTGGTGCGGAAAGGCTGTCCAAACCAAGTGCAGTGGGGACCGTCTCAGGAGAGGGCATACCAGACTGTGCGCGACCTCCTTTCGAAGGATCCGGTGCTACGACTGCCCGATACTTCCAAGGAATTCGTCTTAAGAACAGACGCAGCGGACGAAGGCATCGGCGCCATACTGATGCAGGAACACGAAGGGAAACTATTTCCGGTCAGTTACGCCAGCAAAAAACTGTCGAGGGCCGAGAAGAATTATTCGACCATGGAGAAAGAGTGCCTCGCCATCATTTGGGGAATCCGGAAGTTCGAACTATACCTACAAGGAGTGAAGTTCGTGCTACAGACTGATCACAAGCCGCTAACCTACTTGAACTCTGCCAAGTTTGTGAACAGTCGCATCATGAGATGGGCTATGTACTTGCAGAACTTTAACATGCGAGTAGAATCTATTAAAGGATCAGACAATGTTGGTGCGGACTTCCTCAGCAGAGTGTGTGAGTAAAGAACATTGACTGTGTGTGGATGAACTGAGAACATTGGCAATATCTAAACAGACTTGCAGATGAGAAACATTGACTCTGTGTGAATGAACTGAGCACAATGACAGTATTCAGAAAGTCCAGAATTAAGACTTACTTTGTGCATTACGTTTCAACGTTGTTGAAAGAAATTGGGTAAATTTCTTCTTGAGTGGGGGGTTATGTTACGTTGAAACGCGAAGGATAGTATGTCTGAAGCGTGCACGATAGATCTAATTGTTTCGTTTTGCAAAGTATTCAATAATAGAGTGTATTTACCTTTGATTTGAGTTTGCATTGTTGTTAGAAGAAGCTTTATTTAACGTTGATAATTTTCGTTAGTCGATATTATTGGAGAATTCTCTAGATCTGCGTGTTTACTGTCGATAGAAATTTCCCGGTAGTTGTGGAAGTTTGAGAACGTTCTGGGAATGTGTATAGAGATGTATGACGTAAGTCAGTGATGACGATTCTTAGTTTTATTGGTGGTAGTGCGTCATTTCTACCGTGTTCTAAATTGTTCGGGAAAAGAGAGAGACTATATAATTATGTGCCGCACTGTTTTGGGTGATTGTTGATAGTGAGTTGCTGAGTGAGCAGGCTGCGTGGATAAACAAATCAGTTACACCTATCAGGATTTTAAGCATCGGGGCTGAATCAGATACTGATAGAAAAACACCAACATCAAAAAGAGTGTAACACGTAGTGGTAACATACCAATTCTAAATCTAGTGAAAATTGTGGGTGCGTGAATGCACTGAACATAACTGAAGTAAAGACGGAGTGATAAGGAAGAACAAAAAGACGAATAAACACTATAAAACGTGTGGGACTGAAGCGCAGCAGGTCAGTCCTGATAAAAACAGTCTGTAAGGCGCTGCTTAAACTCAGCAATAAACAATTTAGTACTCCCAACCGATTGCGCTTCCCACATCACTCCAGACCCATACCTGTACAAAACGTTTCTCACATTGCATGCCCAAGTTGCGTAGTTTTGTCTTTGAAGAAAGAGTATCGTATTATAGGCTTTTTTGGGGATTCTGGTATCATCCATGGAAACCACACGTAACCAGAACCTAATACATTTAGCGTAAGTATTAATAAAGAGAGGATACCTGCCTAGTTCGCCATAAATGACATGTTTTGGCGCTCTTTGAGTGACACACATGAATCGTTTCATTGCAGAAAGGTGCACACGCTCAATTTTAGTCTGGTTAGCAGTGAAACCCCAAACTTCTGCACAGTAGGTGAGAATAGGCTGTATCTGACAGTCGAATAATTTAAAGAAAAATTCTGGCGAATGTTCTCCAATTGACCACATAAGTTTTATAAGGGTTGCGACTCCCTTTCTTGCACGTTCAGACAAGTCTCATAAAGTTGGTTGGAACGAAACTCTTGTAGTAATAATAATGTTAAATACTTATACACATTAACAGCGGTGAGGCTTGCGTCTCCAAATACCCATCTCTCATTTTGAGCAAGGAATCCTCCGTTTCTAAATACAATAACATTCGATTTCTCAAGATTTACAATCAAATCTAGGCGTCTAGCAACATTGTACAAAATATTTAGCTGGGTTTGAAGACCAATAATACTATCAGATAAAAGTGTTACATCGTCAGCGCCCAATAAAATTAATATTTCCATAATGTCCGGAGACAGCTGTATTCCGTGTCTGCCGTTTGCATTTTATTTCCTTAGTTAACTCATTAATTAGAAGTGAAAATAAAAACGGTGAGCAGCAATAGCCCTGCTTGAGGCCACGAGGACATAGAAAAACGTCAGCGAGGTCAGCACCAGCTCGTACTCGGGTCTTAACGACGTTGTACATGCTCTTAAGGGCGTTTAGACACTTTCCGTTGATACCATTTACGTGTAAAAGTTTCCATAGCTTATCCCTGCACACAGTGTCAAATGCTTTTTTAAAATCAATAAATGCCACGTATAATTTACGGTGTCTAACCAATTGCTTTTGAATACAAGCAACAAGAGTGAAAATATGATCCGTCGTGCAACGCTTTTCCCGAAATCCCGCCTGTTCTTCGCCTAACACATTGTTACATTCAATCCAATCTGTGATGTGCTTATTTAAAATAAAACTGTATAGTTCGCTGCAAATGTTCAGCAAAGCAATGCCTCGGTAATTATCGGGTTGGTTCTGGTCAATTCAATTCAATTCAATACAATTCAATTCAAGATTTATTCGCCAAGTGACATACATACAGTTATAGTATACATGACACAAAGAATGCTTTAGATCAGCGGCAGGCATTGACAAGATACATAACAAACAAATAAAGCATAGATTTAGTGCGACCTATGTAGCCACCAGTATAGACTAGACAGCAGACCCACGCCTGACTAGAACACTCATGTAGTACATATATAGAAATACAGACATCAACAAACACAACCGAATTACAGTTAACAAAACAGGTGCATGATTTTTAATGTACATCATCAGACACAGCAAATATACAGATGACGAAAATAGATTCGCACGCGGAAGCACCCTCCCGCAATTCAGGACTAATATGACTATGAATATGACGCAATAAGGAGCAGCCTAAATAATTCTTATGATTGATTTAAGTGTCTGATAGACCACGGGAAGAAGCCATTCAGTGAGCGTGTGGTTTTGCTGGGGAGGGAACGGAGTCTACGGCCTGAGGGGAGCATCTGGAAGAGCACGTGGGCGGGGTGGGACACATCATGGATAATATGTTTGGCGCTGCGTGTGACACGTCGCGCGTGTAAAGCCTCGATGGACGGGAAGGCCCCACCAACGCATCTTGAAGCCTGGCGCACAACACGGTCTAAACGCTCTTTATCTTGGATGTTTGCGTTGGAATACCAAACAAAGAAAGAAAAGGTCAAATTGCTTTCTACAGTGGCGCGGTAAAAATTGGCCATGATAGCCTGGCTAACCCGAAACTTCCTAAGCTGGCGGAGAAAAAATAGTCTCTGATGGGCCTTCTTGACTGCGCCAGTGATGTGTTGTTGTTGTTTGTAGATTATAGTCACACGACACTTTCGCATATAGGTGACTTCTGGACCAATTTATACTGACACCAGCGGGCCAGTTGTTGGTAAAGGGGAAAATAATATGATCACACGTTGACCAATCCGGGATTCGAACCAGCGCCAGTGATGTGCTTTTCCCATCCTATATATGAGGAAATTGTTGAGCCGAGAAACCTGAAACTGTCTACTTGTTCTACTACTTCCCCGTTGATGGACAGGGGTTGCATGTTGTTTCTGTTTTGACGGAAATCTACCACGAGACGTTTAATTCCAGATTGTAGTCTATGCACCAAGCTACTAGCTCCTCCACTGCTTGCCTGTATGCTCCCTCCTCATTGTTAGAGATCAGACCTTCTACCGTGGTGTCATCCGAGAACTTTAATATGACTACCTTATCATAGTGTGACACGCACTCGTTCGTGAATAGAGTGAACAAAAGGGGAGATAATACGCATCCCTGTGGTGCACCTGTACTCAGGGTCAGTGGGTCGGAGAGCTTGTTGCCTACTCTTACCGATTGGGGGCGGTTAAGGAGAAAATCTAGTAGCCACCTACACAAGGCCTGTTCTACTCCCATGCTCTCTAGCATGCTATACAGCTTGTGAGGAATGATCGTATTGAATGCCAAGGAATAATCCACAAGGAGAATCCTAGCATAACTTTTGGGAGTGTCAAGATGTTGCAGAATGTAATGCAATCCCAGAGCCACTGCATCTTCTGCGTTTCTATTCTTCCGGTACGCAAACTGATGTGGGTCAATCCGGCTCTCTGTAGCCCGCTGAAGGTGGCGGAGCACCAGGTGCTCAAACACCTTCATGATCACAGATGTTAAGGCCACGGGTCTGTAGTCATTTAGCCCACTGATGGTTTCCTTTTTAGGAATCGGGACTATGGTGGAGGTCTTAAAGCACCTAGGCACTGAGCACTGGTGCCTTATGGTTCTTATGTAATGGCTGCAAAATCGATGCTGACCAATCCTCAGGAAACAAACCATAGTTAAAAATATGACTAAACAGTTTCACCAGGAAAGGCATAACAGTAACTTTACTATTCTTGTAGAACTCTCCGATAAGACCATCTGGGCCTGCAGCTTTCTCGCTCTTTAACACCCTAATGTCACACTCAATTTCCTCAGGAGCAATAAGTTGATTTAGCTCATCACCATCCTATCCTGTCCTATCCCGTAACCCTGAGGTCGTAGGGGCACCACAGATGATCGTTTAACTAGCATACTCCATCTTTCTCTGTCCTCAGCAGCCCTGATGGCTTCGCTCAGTGTCAAACCAGTCCATTCTCAGATGTCCTCCCACCTCTTTTTCGGTCTCCCTCTTCTTCTACCTCCTTGCACTGTGCCTTGCAGAATAATCTTTGCAAGGCCTGATGATCTGGTGACGTGGCCATACCATCGGAGTTTCCGTTTCTTCACCACTGTGAGCAGGTCATCGTGTTGTCCAATGGCTTGTGTGATGGTCTGTCGGACTTCGTCGTTGGTGATGTGTTGGGTATACGAAATGCCCAGAAGTCTTCTGTAGCACCTCATCTCCATGCTTTGTATTCTTCGTTGGAGATCTGCTGTGAGGGTCCATGCTTCGCAAGCATATAGGGAGATGGAAATGACAAGGGAGTGCAGCAGTCTTACTTTGGAATGTGTGACTGATGGTCCTGTCTTTCCAAATGGGCTTCAACGTTGTCAGGGCAGCAGTTGTTTGTGCGATCCTGGAGAGGACTTCCTGTCGGGACCCATTGTCTGATACAATGGCTCCTAAATATTTGAAGCTATGCACTGTGTTGAGGGATTGGCCTTGGACGTTGATATCCGTGTTGATGCCATTGGTGTTGTTGGTCATCATTTTGGTCTTCTCTGCACTTATTTCCATTCCATAAGCTCTGGAGGTGGTGTCAAGCCTCTGTACCAGCTGTTCAAGTTCTTGGTCCTCTCCAGCCAATCCATCAATGTCATCCGCAAAACGAAGATTGGAAATTGCTCTACCTCCTATGCTGACTGTGCCTTCATGATTTGCAAGAGCATCTGACATGATGCGCTCTAAGAAGATGTTGAAGAGTGATGGAGAGAGTAGGCATCCTTGACGCACACCGATTGTTGTTCTCAACCAGTTCCCGATCGGTGACATTATAAACTTGTCTATTTTCATAATAATCATCAAACTCGCCGGACGCTTCTGCATTAGACATGTTTTCGTTAAAAACATCATGGAAATGGTGAAACCAATGGTCAGCTGTTATCGAGTTATGTACATTAGTTCGAACCCTCGCTGACCGGACAGCGCACCAAAATTGCTTAGGGTTTTTAAGATTACTTTGTAGGGTTTGGATTAAATTTTCCTTGTGGGATTTCTGCTTCAATAGTTTTTTATACTCTCTCCTCTTTTGCGTATAAGCTATACGATCCACATCGGCATCGCTTCTGTTAAATCTGTGTTACTGCCTACGTAATACACGTCTACTCTGCCTACTTTCAAGGTCGAACCAGATACGACGACTTTCGTTACCGAAGAAAACAGTCTTTTTCATGCACTCACCCGCATGCAACAGACACTCATTAAACTTCCTCAGTGGTTGATCAACGTTTATGTCAATTAATTCACAAGCTTCATTGAAAACATTGATGCCATAGTTCGAGCACACGTTTTCACGAAAAATATCTTGCTTTTCTGCAACCCATTTACATTTTGTACCAGAGTCAGTTTTATTATTCGTCCCTTGAGCCTGTACAGTGTCTGAATCAGGCGCTCCGGTACACACCTCAAGTTCAATTGCTGCATGTTTTGCTTCTATCATTGTGATCGTCTTAAATAACTTGCAAATAGAAACAAGTGAACGTGACACGATAAAGTAATCGATTACACTACATCCGTTCTCCGATATAAAAGTATAGTCCGCGGAACAGTTCAGCGCTTTTAACCCGTTTAAAATAACATGACTAAATTCCTCACAAACATTAAGCAGGTATCGACAGAAGGCATTTAGCAAGTTATCTTTAGATAATCTTGAATAACAGTCACTCTCATCTTTTTGCTATAACGAAACTCATTGTTTACGAAGTCACATATTTTATTCACAGGGTCGTCATTAACAATATTCATGGAGCCTGTTCTAGAGTTAAGGTCAGCACACACGATCAGTGGCAGATCACCACATTCTCTAAAGGTTTCTAATAAGGATGCACCATTATAAATATCGGTTTTCTCATAATACTTCGCATTTTCGGGTGGGAGATAAACACCAATCAGCAGGCAGTCATTTGGTAAATTAAACAATGCTGCCGCCAGACGTAAAACTATTATATTATCAGTTTCTATACATGCTTGATGGACATAACGACATAGGTTTGGCCCAGTCACCCCAAGGGTCATCATTTGAAAACCTGGGCAGAGGTTCCTGGCACCCATCCACAGTTGTAGTCTGGCGTTCATTCTGCTCTTCGCGTGACGCTCGCCCGTCTCTCAGAACCTTCCCCTCTACATTCACTTCCTTTTTAACAGATGCGCAGCTGTCCCTCAGTAACAGCCTGCTGTTATGCGGTGTTTCTGTTACCTCTGGCACCGCTCACAGGCACCACTCGGCCGTCTTTTAGATAGCCCCTTTTGCCTTCATTTCTGATTCGTTCCATCTCTTTTTGCTGTGAAGGGGTAAGATCTGGTCCCACTCTGATGCCTGACGTTTGTGCCATCGTTCGTCGCCCCTCCCAAGTCAAGTCAAAAGCGCTTTATTCCATAAAACCCCTTGGGGCACTTGGATACAACGAAAATGAATAAAAATAAAAATACATGTAGAATAACCATACAATTCATAAAATACAATATAAAATACATATGTACATATATTACAAAAATAAAAGTTAATCTTTCACACTCGCGTTCTAAGAGACATAATAAACATTTACAAAATACACATTCATTATTATCACACAACACAAGCATACTACATAAAACTTATGTCCACACAAGCTGATCACAAATCGCACGCACTCTCTCGCAAGATTGATAAAGAAGGGGAGAAGGGGTGGGGGTACACACTGGTATTGGGTATTTATATTGTCATTATTGAAAAAAAAAATCCCTATTATTACTATCATTAATATTACAAATCATTATATTACGTTCTAAAGCTATCCATTATTATTTTCATAAACCTAGCCAGTTTCAGCAGAATAGTCTTATTTTTCGTTGAAAATAAATTAGAAAATGTAATAGCATTGGGTCGCACATAGAAAAACCTTTTAAGCAGCTCTTTTCTATCATCGTCGAAAGGTGGACATATAAAAATAAAATGAAATTCATCTCCTAACTCATTAAAAGTACATTTATTACAGATTCTGTCACATCTCTGGATTCCAAGAAACCGTCCCCTTTGCACTGGTAGCTTATGGTTTAAGGTTTTACATTGTATGACAACAGCAGCTAGGCTGGCGGGCAAAACTGTCAAATATCCTTCAAATTCAAAATTTTCTATGAACATTCTATAATTATAATATAAATCATTTGTGCTAATTTCTGAGTGCCAGTTTTGTACATGTTGATCCTGCAGCCTTTTCTTTATCTCTTCTTTAAACCCTTCGGCAGAAAAATTCGAGCCTTGAGACTGATCATACCAAACATTTCCTAACCCTAGTTTTTCCAGAGAATTCCTGACACAGTCTAAATAATTATGTTTGTACAAGTTTAGTTCGTACATCTTCAGCAGAAACCTGTAAACCACACAAGATAATTTAGTACTATTTCTGTCAAAAGCAAGCTTATACCAAAAAATTTAACATACGGCATTTTGCTAAGATATCTATAGGGAACTGACCTACTTCTCCTAAAACCATACATGTCGGTGTACTTTTACCAAGCTTTAAGATAACCTTATAAAAACGTAGTTGCAATTTGTTTACCAGGTCAGTCATCTGAGGACACCATACTTCCGAACCATACAATAATATAGGTACAACAGTTTTATCAAAGAGTTCAATTTGCATGTCAATAGGTAAAGCCAATTTTCTAACTTTGCGGAGTAAAGCAAACATCGCCTTGGTGGCTTGGTCATATAGGTTTTTCTGAGCTGGCTTAAAGCTTCCATAATAATTGATTTTTATTCCCAGATATTGAAAATCGTACGTAACCTCAATTTGCTCACCATTGTACATGAAAATTGGTACATTTCTTACTTTACCTCTGGAAAAAAATCATGACCTTTGTTTTTGCTACATTAACTTTAAGTTTCCAGAGCTAACAATAATCATACGTTGAATCAAGTGCTGTCTGTAAAGCATCAGGCGATTCAGCAAAAATAACAGTATAGTCTGCATATAATAAAATATGTAACTTGTACAAAATATCAATATCTATTTGACCTAATTGTGCCTCCTGTGATGCTAAATTCAAAGTTTCAAGTTTGGATCCAGAGTTACCAATAAAAGATTTTAAATCATTCAAATACACTGAGAACAACAAAGGTGATAGATTTTCTCCCTGACGGACCCCGGTAAAACAACCAAAATAATCAGAAACTTGGGAGTTACACTTTACACATGATTTTGCTTTACTGTACATATCTTGGATAACAATTAACATCCTTCGTTTTACACCAGAGTTTAACAATTTCTGGCAAAGCATAGCTCGACTGACAAGATCAAAAGCCTTTTCATAATCAACAAAAACAGAATACCATCTTTTTCTTTTAAACAGAAATAAATCAATAATAGCTTGTAACGTAAAAATATGGTCCATCACGCTATGTCCTGATGTAAACCCTGCTTGTTCAATCCCTATTGTATGTCTTAAATTAAAAAAGGTAGTCAACCTATTATTAAGTAAACTAGAAAAAACTTTACTAATACAACTCAAGATTGTTATACCTCTATAATTGTCTGGAGCGCCGTCAACACCTTTGTTCTTGTAAAGCAGTTTAATTACACCTATTGTCCATTCTTCTGGCACCTTACCAGACACTAAAATTAGGTTAAAGAATTTAGTGAATAGAGGAAGAAGTCTAGTATAAGCAGCCTTTAATAATTCATTAGTTAAACTATATAATCCACATGCTTTATTATTATGTAGACCTTTAAGTACATATTTTACTTCCTCTTCAGTAAACCGGCCATTTAAGTATGGGTCATTGTATTCAGGCTGATCATCTAACTCATTAGGAGGAGAGTGGTCAGAGCCATCATTTTTAACATCAACTGGGTCACTAAGCTTTTAAAAATGTTGTAGAAAGACCTCGCAGGAGATTTTAGAAGTTACTTCCGCCTTTTCACTAACACATCAGTTGATGATTTTCCAAAATACCTTAGGATCAGAACTCTTTAAATTATGGATTTTCTTTATAAATTTAGTCTTATATTTCTTGAAGGATAATCAAAGTTTGTGTTTTGTATTCTCTAGTAGCTTTTCTTTGTTGCTCTTTATAATAGTTTGACCTAAATCTTCTCGTTAATGTTTTAGCTTTGAACAATTCTTTTCTTCTTTTCTCACTGTCAGGTTGAAAGTGTTTATGTAAAAATATATTAAAGTTAAAAATGTGAATGTGTCCCTTTAAGTGTAATTCTAGAAGTCGCTGTAGCAAGAAAGTGAAGCGCACGTGCGAAACGATCTTAGCGTTGCACCTCGTGCTGTTATTGTTTAGCTACGGGCTGAGTAGCGTGTACAGCTTTATGAAATTTAGTAATAATATAGAAGGGCACAGCAAAGTTTGACTTTGGTTTTAGAATTATCGTAGTGAGTTCTTTTATTTTTCTAGAAAGTTCGGGGTGGGAATATATATATATACGTAGGTTAGCGACATTGAGGCAGGGAGACATATTTTTTGCTGCGGTTGTGCGACCAACTTGAATTTAGTCTAGCACTGAAGTCAAGGACAGTAGACATCTTAGGTCTGTTGTGACCGGTCTATAGGTGTGTTTATATCTAGGTATAAGCAGACAGTCGAGTGTCCACAAGTCAAAAGATTCGAACACGGACTGGTAAGTGAATGCTTTGTTTTCTTACAGCCGTTGCTTCTTGTCTTGGTGTAAATGAAAGATAGTTTGTTTGTGTTCCTATTTATTTCTCCCGTTTTGCTTTTTATTGCATTTTGTTAGGTTGAAATGTTGGGTCGGGAGCAGGTAGCATTTTATATGTCCCCAGGTTATGTGTTGTGAATGTGTTGGAATGTTTGAGAATGTATATATTAGACGTTGTATATATATATGTATGTATATATATATATATATATATATATATATATATATATATATATATATATATATATATATATATATATATATATATATATATATATATATATATATATATATATATATATTCCGTGATTAAGAAAACATCATGTTTATTTGTAATAGAGATTATCTTTCCCGGGTTATATATCGGTGGTATATATGAACATTCTTTGGTATAATAATCGGCAGGGGGTAAATAATTGTATATTTGCAATGGGACTTATACTCGTGCCTGATTACAGGATGAGTCTTCTTCGTTCTTCTTCTTCTTCCTCTACTTCATCAATGACATCTTCATTAACCACATAGTCCATTGGTCATCTGGGCCATCACCACGTTTACCCGGTCGGCTACTGAGCTGGGTGACACCGGGCGATTTCAGTCAAGACAGAGCGGCATTGGCAGTTACCGGTGTGACTGGGTCTGCGTCTGGAACCGTCTCAACCTTCCGCGCCGTCGGTACGACCGGGTGCAGCAGCGGTTGTCAGAGAACCCCGAGGGTGGGCAGGTTGAAGCTTTCCTCGCCGCCTTCTGCGGACAGTGCCTTACCCCCCTCGGGGTGTTCTTCCCTGGACCTTTGCCAGCGGTGCCGGCTCAGCGGTCTTCTGCCACGTGGTCTACGTTATTTATTTAGTCATCCTTTTTGATTATCAACTGGTTTTATATTAATTCATTTAAAACAAAAAAGGCACCTATTAACTCTAAATGAACGTTTGACTTTTGTGCCTTGTTAATAACCAAAGACGATTTTTGGAGTTTTCTTTCCTAATGGTATTTTTTCTGGTCTATGCAGTTTAAAGTGTGAAATACCATTTGATTTACTTTGTTGTTTTTTTGTCATGTTTAAATAGCACATCCCAATCCAGTCATTTATCATCTCATTTCATTCATTTTCCATTTCATTTTTGTTGATGCTTTGTTTATGTATGGTTGGTATGATTGTTGTCTTGTGCGTATGAAAGTGACCCCTTGGGGTCATGAGCAATCTTGCCACTGTAGATTGTTCAAACCTATAAAGGGAACAGTGAAAGCCACAGTTGAAAACCTGTCTTTCCTTTATAGGCAAGACAGATTCACTGCGGCAACAGTACCCCCGTTGGAGTGCCGGGGGTTTTCAGTATAAATAGTATCCCCACTTTATGGAAATTTAGTGCTTTAAATTCCCACTGTCGCTGTCTTCCTCATTTACTCTTTCCTATTCCTGCTCTGTCCTTCACTCTGCTATACTATCTTCTTCTTCGCTAGATCAATGACCTACCTTTTTTCTTGAAAACTCTTCCTGGACAAGACTCCTTGTTTGTGTATGAGGTCTGTTGGATCAGCTTGGGAGTGTTGGACGCTTTCTGCCGGGTGGTCACTAGGGCTTCCTATGATTGTACTATTTAGCACTATAGGCATTTTATATGTATGTGTTTTGTTGATGATTTATAATGATGTTTGTATTCTATTTTGTTTTTGTAACCGGGGGTTCGCGTAGTTGAGGTCAACCCTCAGCCGTCCCCCGCGTGGGATGTCTTTATTGTAAAGTGACTGGCCGGTGGAGGGCATTCAATTTTCCCACTGGGGTTGTTTCAGCAGATCTTTTATGCGGATCGGGGGTTGTCCGGTCCTGATTTGGCTCGGAAGAGTCCGCTGGACCTAAAGCAACAATAAATCAATCAATCAATCAATCAGTATGAAAGTGTGTGTGATTTTGGGAAGTAAAACTTGTTTTTTTATTTTAAAACTTCATTGACGTGTTTGTTACTTATTTTTGTGTGTGTGCGTGTGACTGTTTAGTTTCGGGTAGGTAGTTAGATAGCTGAGTTGTTCGGGAGGGATCTCTGTCCGACAGTAGGTCGTGACACTCACACTGTGCATCGAACCAAGGGAAATTCTCATTACTTCGATTTGTACTCTTATGTGTGGGCGTTGTCCTAAACAAACCTATTTATGAAGCAGGGTTTTTCATAATATTTCCTAACTGAGTACATATCAAGTCTATTGTGGCTTGAGTGGCCTCGTCTCTGTCATGGCTAAACTGTGGAAGAGGGGTAAAGAGCGGCATGCGTTTCAACGGACAGTACAATGGTCAAAGCCAAACTGTGAGAGTACAGAAAGGGCAGCTTTGTTTTTCACTAAACGGTACAATAACATGATGTTATTGTCGAGTGTGGGTCAAGGAATAGGATAATAGATTATACAATTTAGCACGTGCTGACAGCGAGAGCATGTTTGTGCCGATTCTGTGAGCCAATCATTAAGCTCAGTTTTGGTTGCACAAATGCAGTAAACTAGCTGGGATAAGTCATTCGTTGTCTGGACTTGGAGGCAAGCGGGTCGTTAGAGAGGTGCAGGGAACAAAGCCAAGGGGGAGACATTAAGCTGGAAACCGGATTGTGGTCGAGTTGAGACACCCGGGAGACTAATGGGGTATCGAGAGCTGGGTAGCTGTCACCCATTTATGGAGCGTCATCGGACGTGATCCATGTGATGTCGTCAAAGAGAAATTCTCTTATCATAAGTCGGTAAGTGAGATTCGACCTCTGGAACCTTGTCTCTAGCGATTGTCAAAGAGAGAATGGGGAGGAAACTATTTAGGGAGGGCTGGTAACAAAAATGTGTGAATGAGAATGTATAACGTGAAATTGTGTGTCATTAAACCTTTATAAAAATATGTTAATTATTACGATATTGTGCTTAGAGATGTTTTTATGTTAAAAGTATTTTTTGTTGTAAATAATATGATGACAAGTGGAGGCGGTCGATCAGACTCAACTGAGAGAGGTGAAGAGAAAATTGTATATGCATGATAAAAACGGAACAATGGTATGTTAAATATGTGGAACTTTTATGATGATTGTATTGTATATAAATCGTATGAATATAACGAAATTGAAAGAAAATTGTGGATATATGTATTAGAGAAATTATGACCATGTAATTTTCTTCAGGAGGCGAGCAGACCAGGGCAGTTTAAAAGTAATAGATAGAGAAGTAAAAGTTATGCCAGAATAGTAGCCTGTACCATTATTGATTTCAGGTTGGACTTATTGTTGGACCTATCGTCGACGTTATGGTTGGACGTGTCGTCAACGGACGTGTTGATGTTATCCGACTCGTTGTAGTCGTCGCTGCAGCGGTGGTTGCTGTAGTGGGTATTCCTCGGTCATCCGTGGAAGTGGGGGTTACTGTCGTGAGAGGGCGGTGCCTGCCGTAGAAGTCATCTGAGGTGGCGGAGAGAGGCAGTGAAGGAAGAGGGGAGAAATCAACGGAACTAAGGGGCCGTCTGGCGAGTGAATTGTTAGTAACAGAAAGAGCCACGGCGTCCTTTGGTAGTTATAGCAAAGAAAGAACGGTATCATATGGGTTTTAAATAAATTTACCTTTTTGGACTCATGGACAGACAAAGACATATATTAGCCAGAGACTCTAGATAATATTGTGTGCGATTCTACATGGACAATATCTACATCTACATCGGCTTTTTGGACTGTGTGTATGAAAACTTTAGTTAGGGAAATCTAAAGAGAAGTACACAGTCGAACCTCATCATCTACGACGGTGCACATAGCTTGTATATATAAGGCTGGACTGGGACATCAAAGGTTTTTTTTTATATTGTTATTTAACTTATCATTGTGTATATAATATTTTGTGTGTGTTTAAATTAGAAACGACCAGGTGAGAGAGTGATTTTTATGATTCATGATTATACAAATGTGTTGATTGTAAATGTTTAAACCGTTTTATGTTTTAAATTTTGCTTTATATTTTTATTTGGTTTCATTCTTTTGTTTCTTAATTGGGTTTTTAATTACATGTTTTATTAAATAAATGTTATGTTGTATTTTACACCTTATTTCGCTAGTTGTGTTTCTTAGTTTAGTTTAGTGGGAGAAAGGACGCTCGCACACGCATCACCCACCCCTATCTACCCTATCACTCCTTGCATGAAGGAATAGTCACCTGCTTTAAACACCAGAGGGAGGAAGTAGGCCTGACAAAAGTGGTGGACCTGCGTGGTACACAGGTGTACGTAAAAGGATCCGGGGGATAAACAAAAACACCGGGTACATACAGGGAAACATCAGCGTGTGGCGTGAGCGTTCAGGGGAAAGAGGGTAGTAGTTTAGGGACACAGAACGTAGTAATTTTGTGTGTGTGTGTTAGGTATAGATTTTATAGGTTGTTATTATGTTTGTAGCGGGGGGGTGTCTGTGACGGGGTTTGTAGTGCGGGACGGGTGTGTCAATCCTTTGTGGGGGGGTCTCATTGTGGGATCGCAGGGGACAGGGTGCGGTGGTCGAATTTCGGTTCACGGCTAGTCGCGATAGCCAACCATTCGCATCGACAGCTCTGAACGTACAAAACAGCTCCAGGGGATAGGAGGGAGGAACCAGTCCACGTACGAAGGAAAAATACTTGAGTAAATCGAAAGTGCGGCCTCTTCACAGCAGTATTTAGCCTTTTATAGTCCACACATATGCGGATACTGCCATTCGGTTTGACCACTGGCACCATAGGAGCGCACGAGTCTGCTGGCTCTTTTACTTCACGAATTATTCCTGCCTCCTGCATTCGCTTTAATTCTGCTATCACTTTCTTCTGGTTCGGAAAGGGAACTCGACGAGCCGTTGGCAGACAATACGGAGTTACACCCTCTTTCAATTCGATGTGTACTGGCTCTGTCTTCAAAAGTCCCGAAGCTCCGAATACATCTCTGTGTATTTCTTCTACTCTCTGAATCATGCCCATCTTGACGGCTGCGTTTCGGCTCAACAGGTTGAAGCCCACTCTGTTGGCTACCACTACTATTCTGAATTTGTAGCGTGTTTTGTTGTAGATAGTTCTGGCATAGAACTCGCCACGGACTTCCAATCGTCCATCCTGGAGATGTCAGTACTGCAGTTGACTTGGACAGCTTGGTCTTTCTCTTCAGCTTCTGGAATGTCTGTTCCGACATTATGGACACATCGGCACCAGTGTCGATTTTGAATTTGATCTCCGTGTCTTTGATTTTCAAATTCACTGTCCACGGTTTACCACCATCTGACACTATCGAGTCAATCACAAAGCTGGAATCTTCTAAGCAGGAATCACTGTCACTGTTCTCATCATTGTCACTGACGACCTCATGCACATTTGTGTGGCACTTCCTTTCAAAGTGGTTCACCTTGTGGCATTTCCCACATCTTTTCCCAATTGCTGGGCATTTCTTTTCACTGCCATGGTTATACCCGCATCTTCCACACTCTTTCCTAACAGCATTCTGTCCACAGGCTTCTTTCTTCCCTTTTTGGGGAGATCCAGAGCCGTGACGTCTGTTGGTACCCGTGTGCGACTGTCTCACACTACGTCTACCTCGCGCCTGTTGCTGCTGGTGTTTGTAGTGGGCTTCATCTGCTGCACTGCTGCTAGCATCACCTAGGATCTTCATCTGGCTTTTAACCTGCTCCTGCTGTCGGGCAACCTCCAGGGCTTTGTTCAAAGTTAGATCTCGGATCAGCTGTAGCTTTTCTTTTATACGGCCATCTACAAAACCTACCACGAGCCTGTCTCGTATCTGGTCATCTTCATCTCGGTACTCACAGTGCTGAGCAAGTTCCTTCAGAGCACGGTAGAATTCTTCCACTGTTTCTCCTTGTTTCTGTCGTCGTTGCTGAAATTGGGATCGCTCGTAGATCACATTTCTTTTGACCACAAAATACTCGTCGAATTTTCTTACCAGTGTGTCAAAATCTGTGTCTGCCTCGCGAATCTCCTCGTTGTTCGGACCTCTCACTGTGCCGAAGTGGAGCGAAACAAAGATTTTCTCAGAGTCATGACCCATAACATACAGCAAAGTGTCTCTCTGGACCTCTCCGCTGACTGGGAAGCTCTTCGTCGTGCAGCGGATGACCTGTCCAACTCTATCTTGGCTTCCTTTGATGAAAATAGCAACACTGAAGAATTATGGGCAGTACTAAAAGACGGAATTGAAACAATTACAGAAGAACATATCCCTCGCAAGACCCTCGGACGGAAGTTCAATAAACCATGGGTCGACCCTGTCACACTACGACTAATTAAGAGGAGAAACAGGCTCTACAAGCGATGGAAAAAGACAGGAGAAGAAAAGCTGCAAGAAGAAATCAAGACCCTAAAGCGGACTGTTTAGAGAAATCTGCGCCGTTCTTACTGGACCTACACTGAAAACATGTTTAAGGACAACCCGTCAGACCCAACAAGACGGACAAACAACAAACAGTTCTGGTCATACATTAAGGCACAGCGAACTGAAGCATCTGGAGTCGCACCGTTGAAAGTTGACGGCAAGCTGATAACAGACGCTAACGAGCGCGCAGAAGTCCTTAACAATCAATTTCATTCGGCCTTCAGCCCCAAAATCTCCTGCACTCCACAAGAATTTATAGCGAGGACCAACCTTCAACCCCCTAGTGAAAACTCCCCCACCTGCAGCTTCATTGACATCACTGTCCCAGGAGTCTCGAAGTTACTTAAAGACCTTGACCCCAACAAAACCCCAGGCCCTGACGGCATCAGCCCTCAGAGTCCTCAAAGAACTTGCCACTGAACTCGCCCCTGCACTTACTATCCTCTTCCGAAGTTCCCTAAACTCTGGAGTAGTTCCTCAAGACTGGAAAACTGCCAACGTTACACATGTTTTCAAGAAAGGTGAACGATACAAAGCTGAAAATTACCGCCCCATATCCCTAACAAGTGTTCCCTGTAAGATCATGGAACACGTCATCACCAGCTCCATCGTGTCCTTCGCAGAGGCACAAGGCATCATCACGGATGCGCAGCATGGTTTCCGACAACGCCGTTCCTGTGAGAGCCAACTTGTTGGGCTTGTGGATAAAATTTCGGATAACCTTGAAAAGGGAAAGCAAACAGACGCCCTAATAATGGACTTCTCCAAGGCCTTTGACAAGGTGTGTCACTCGCTCCTAATCCACAAGCTCAGCCATTTTGGCATCTCCGGTATAGTGCTCGGCTGGATAGAAGCCTTACTTGCTGATAGGCAGCAGCGCGTAGTGGTGGTCGGGGCTGTCTCAGGACCTGCTCCTGTAGAGTCTGGAGTGCCTCAAGGATCCGTACTGGGCCCAAGCCTCTTTGTACTTTACATTAACGACCTCCCAGAAAAAGTGAAATCAACAACCCGACTATTCGCTGACGACACTATGTGCCATAAAACAGTCAACACCACTGCTGATCAGTCCGTCCTACAAGATGACCTCAACCAACTGGCAGAGTGGGAGCAACGGTGGCTCATGAGCTTCCATCCTGACAAGTGTCAGACACTCCGTGTCACGAGGAAAAGGAAGCCTCTGCCTTGTGCACACCACCTCCACGGCCACACTCTATCTACATTTGACAAGGCCAAGTACCTGGGGGTCACCATCGAGAGCAATCTACAGTGGGACACCCACATCACCAGCGTAACCAACAAAGCCAAAAAAACACTTGGATTTCTGAGAGGAAATCTCAAAATCGGCTGCCAGAAGATCAAGCGCCAAGCGTACATCTCACTCGTCCGCCCTATCCTGGAATACGCGTGCCCAGTGTGGGACCCTCACACCAGCAAGGATATCCAGCGCATTGAAGCTGTACAGCGCCGTGCCGCCAGATGGGTGGTGCGTCGCTACCGCCAGACTTCAAGTGTGGCTGAAATGCTTGAACACCTACAATGGCCCACACTCCAGGATCGCCGCCGCCAAGCCAGACTCTGCCTGTTCTATAAGCAGCACAAAGGCCTTACTGGGATCACATCCTCCAGGAAACCCACACCTGCTCCGCCCCTGAAGACTACCCGTCAGACGCACTCTGAGCAGTACCAGCTGCCTTCTTGCAGAACTGCATACAGGCAACGAACCTTCTTCCCACGCACCATTGCCGAGTGGAATGCTCTCCCAGAAGAGGCTGTTCGCAGCCAAACTCTGGAAGAGTTCAAATCCCGGATCTAGCCCTCACTTTCCTCTCCCCTCCTCCACCCCCAACCCCCTATCCCTGACCCCACAAGCTGATCACCCGGGCAGCGATTTTCATATTTCCTGTACAATAGTCAATATACCTAAGCGCAAAATCCTTAACGTCTACGTAATCTTCACAATGCTGAAGGTGGTAGTCAATAAGAAGAAGAAGCAGAAGAAGAAAAAGATCTCTCACCACATGATTTGTTTTTTAGGTTTTAGTTTCAAGGTGTCATTACCAGAGCGGAAAGATCTTGAAGGTGTGTGGATATGGAGGAGGTCTGACAGGTACCGAAGGGTGTTGTTTGATAGTGCATTGTAGCACATGGATGCAATCTTATATTGTATCCTTCCAGACACTTTGAGCCAATGGAGTTCTTTGAGAAGGGGGGTAATATGTTGGCGCATGTGTGATCTTAAAATCAAGCGTGCTGCTGAATTTGGAACTTTTTGAAGTTTCTTTGTAAGGAAATTTGGGGCTCCCGCGAGTAGACTATTTCCATAGTCTAGTCGCGACAGCACGAAAGAGACAAGTCTTAGTTGCATCAGTGGTGAGGTACCTGCGGATACCTGAAATTCTACGTAACTCATAGTTAGCTAGATGACATACTTTATAAACTTGTTCTTTCATTGACAAGGAAGAATCGAACAACACCCCCAAGTTCATGACACACTCTGAAAATGCTATCGTATTCTCCCCAATCTGCAGTTTTCTAGGGAGGTACTTTTTGGCATTATATTTTGATGCAAGAAGAATTTCTGTTTTGTCTTGATTAAGTTGAAGTTTGTTGACCATCATCCAGTCACGAACATCTGCAGTACAGTTTTGAATGCTTTTAGTTGCAATGCTCAGGTCACACAGCTTTGCAGAGGCTTTCAACTGAGCGTCAGCTGGAAATGACTGCTGCTTTACATTGTGCTGGGAAATGAGGTCGGAAAGTGGCTTTATGTACAACGTGAATAGGATGGGACCCAAAACAGAACCCTGTGGAACACCATATTCAAGAGACACAGATTCTGAGTGCATGCCACCCACTGAAACATATTGGAATCTTTCAGAAATGGAAGACCTGAACTACTGTATAACTGTGCCTCCAACACCAAAGCATGACTGCAAACGTGCCATAAGAATCTCATGATCTATGGTGTCGAAGGCAGCGGACAAGTCTAACAGCGCGAGGATGGACACTTTATTTTCATCAAGATCAATTAACATGTCATTCATCATGCATGTCAATGTTGTCTCAGTGCTATAACCTTGTCGATAGGCTGACTGATAGGGACTGCACACTTGTTAGAAGCAAGGTGAGCTTGGAGTTGTTTCAGAACAACTCTTTCAAGTAACTTACTTAAGAACGGCAGATTTGAGATGGGTCTAAAGGTCTTAAGCTCATTTGGATCGAGGTTACACTTTTTTAATAATGGTCTAACCACTGCTGTTTTAAGATCTTGCGGAACAGTGCCTGAGGAAAGTGACTCATTCACCAGGCCTGAAAATGGCGACTAATTTAGTCGCCATGGCTAGTGAAAAAAAAAATTGGCGACTTAAAAAAAAAATTTAGTCGCCAAATGCGAGTGCGCTAAACGGAACTTTTTTTTTTAGTTTGGCTAGTAAAATTTTTAGTTTGGCTAGTAAAATTTTTAAGTTACTAGCCAAAGGCTAGTGGGAGCTTTTTATCATTTTCAGGGCTGTTCACAATCTCTGTAATTGCAGTCAATACAGTGTCGATGTGTTGCGAAAGGAGACTAGTGGGAATAGGGTCACGTTCACAAGATTTGGGTGGCATTTTCTTCAAAATCTCACCGACTTCGGTCTCAGAGACTGGGGTGAAAGACAGAAATGGAATGCCCATGTATGGTTCGACTTCTGACTGTGGGCTGCCAACTGCAGTACTATCAAGGTTGTGACGAATTTTGGCAATTTTGTTTTGAAAATATTTTACAAATGCATCAGGAAGCTTTTCAGGTTCAATGGAGGTGGAAATGTCAGCAGGACCCGTCTTATTCGTCATTGTATTGACAATGTTAAACAACTCTTTGTGTGATTTAGCTGATGATACTTTCTCACAAAAATGATCGTGCTTTGCTCTGTCAGTGAGCACCGTGACAGCATTCCTTGCAATTTCAAAATTCTGTCTATCAACAGTTAACCTGGTCGTAAGCCATTTGCGCTCAGCTTTGCGCCTTGCACGCCTCAGGGCTAAGAGCTCCTGAGCAATGGAGGCAAACCAGGGCGTTGACTTGTGACCATGAAGCCTCCTGTGTTTTAGGGGAGCATGCTTATCAAGCAGGGAGCGCATCAACAAGTTCAGTTGCTCACAAGTAGGAAAGGGACATGTAAAGAATTCGCATAAATCTGCTTTAAATTTCCTAAAGTCAATTACCCGTAGGTTGCGGGCTTGAATGTTTTCTGGGACAACTTTAGGCTGAGGAATTTTAAGGGAACACAGGACGGTGGAATGGTCAGAAGTCAGCACATGAGTCACTTTTACAGCATCCAAATCACTTCAAGTAGTTTTTAGAGACAATCGCAAATCATGTTTAGAAAATGGTGAATCACAATGACCTTGCCCTTTGCGTTAGTACAAATACGAATGATCGATCATACTTAGCAGTAGTCTTGTATTATTATTGAGATAAGGCAAAAAGTGTGTTTTAAACTAAAAAAATGATTTCGGACTGACTGATCAACAACCGTGTTAGCATAAAGTAAACCTCAACATTCCATTTCGTTTGTGTTATATTTAAGTCGATTTGACCGTGTGTGCTGATCGCGCCCTGCACTTGAACAGGTAAATGGCTTCCAGTCTAGCAAAACTCCCTTACTATATGGTGCCCCGCAAGGCTCAGTACTGGGGCCTGTCTTGTTTGTTCTCTATACTTCTCCCTTGTCTTCTGTCATTCAACAACATCCCGTCGACCATTTTCTTTTTGCAGATGATACACAACTTGAAGGTACATGCGATCCTGCTGACATCGACACCTTGACTCAATCATTTCAAGACTGCACGACTGACATCAAACAGTGGATGACAGGCAATAGACTTAAGTTAAATGACGAGAAGACCGAAGCTCTTCTGTTCTCTGGCTCATGTTCCTCCTCTGATCTGCCATCAGCTGTCACTGTTTGCTCCAGTAGCATACCTTTTTCTGAGAGTGCTAGGAATCTTGGAGTCATTTTTGATTCTTCTCTTATGTGCCTATGGGCCTATGTGCTTAACGATTTTTATATTCTTTTATGAACATATTTATCTAAAAGTCTTACGTTGTTGTATATTTATATTTATGCGATTATTGCTTGCCAACAGTGATTGCTATGCTGCAATACCTTCTTTAATGATTATGACACTGAACGTAAATCATGTGATAGGTATTTGTTTTCCCCATGTAACTCTTATGATTACAGTTTTAAATGGATAATTTAGTAATGTCTTCTTTATATACTTGTATCCTGTTTTACTGTTTATTGTTTATAGTTATTACACTGTCCTTTATCGTCTTGTAACATTTATATGTGGCATCACGAGTGAATTTCTCTTTGATTGAGATAATAAAATGATAGTATTCGTATTCGTATTCTCTTGACATGAAAGAACACATTGGTAAAGTTTGTAGACAGTATTTCTTTTAACTAAAGAGAATAAGTTCCATCCGTCGCTATCTTACTGTTGAAACAACTAAAACCTTAGTTACATCATGCATCCTATCCAGATTGGATTACTGCAATTCACTCTTGGCTGGCTTACCTCAATCTGCACTTGATCCCCTACAGAAAGTTCAAAACTTTGCTGCACGCATCATTTTCCGTTCAAACCGCCGTGAACACATTACTCCTTTGCTTCACAGACTCCATTGGCTACCAGTTGCTGAACGCATAAAATACAAGATAGCTTGCCTTTATTTCTCTGTTTTTACAGGCACAGCTCCTGCTTATACCTCTGATATTTTATCCATCTACACCCTTTCTCGAGCTCTGCGATCATCTGCTGACACACGTCTTCTTAGACAGAACCGCTTCAACAGACAATCACATGGTTACCGCTCTCTACCTGTCTGTAACAAACAGACCCGTTTACCCCGCACTATTTGAGCTTTTGCTTGTTTAGCAGTAGTAAAACTTAGAAGGTTACTGTAGTCTATAGCAGACGATTAAGGTATAACTGATGTGTACACACACACTGCGAGCTGACGCGAGCCGTTTAGTGACATCATTGCGGCCTAGATGGTGTTTCGAACTTTATAGCCACTTAGATAATTTCAGCCAATCGAGACACAGGTAGAGTGGTTAGGACCAGTTCTGGCCGATTCAGTCAAAGCCAAGTAAAGGGTCAGTTGTGTGGAAAGCTCTGGGCAGTACACAGCTACACTCGAACAGAGAAATATCTCCACTGATAGAACAGGGAAGCAGTGCTTGTTGAATATTTGAATTCAATCAAGTAGCCACGGGCCTGACATTGTCGAACAGGTAAATGAACATACTTCTGTTTCATCGTGATGTATTTATATTATTGTTGAAATTATGTTTGTGGAATTTGTTATGCATAGATTTGAATTGTTAGTCCGACTTCGCCTTACCACGTGGAGAAGCCGACCACATGCCCCCACTGGCTCGGCTCGGCTCGCCGGGGGTGGACCCCATGCCTCTCTCTGGCTGGGTGACAAAGTTGCCTACCCCTTTTTCTTCTCTTTTGTCTTGTTTCTGTCTTGTTGGTCCTTTCATCTATATTCTTTTCACACATAAATTCTCCTACTAAACTGTGCAGTTTTGACTTCCTCTCTTCTGCCTTACCGGACTTTTCCTGTCTTCTTTTTCCCCATCATTTCTTCTTTTTCTACCCTCATTTTTTCTCTGTGGCCTTCTCTTGGCCCCCTGCGTTTGCCGTGCAGGGCAACCTGTGTCGGGGGAGAATGAGATCATGGAGGTTGAGGTCACTGAGGGACTGCGGTCCCTCACACTAACACACCTCTTTGGCCCAGACTTCTCCTAGACGCGAGGCTGGCGTGGACCGCGTCAGTCAAGCGGCTGGTCGTGTATTGCCCTAGCTCTGCTAGAAGGCTGCGGCTCATGGGTCAAACTTGAACAAAACCGTAGTGGCAGTGCGGGATTGTCTGGGTGTATACCCCCCTGTAGCCCTGGTGCGCTCCCTTGCTGGATTTTCCGCTTGGACGCATCCTCTTGTTGGACTCCGTGGTGGGTGGGGAGCAGGGGGGATGAATTAACAAATAATTAACATTGCATTCACAAAAAAAACGACTGCATGACGACGAACTGGACACGGACACGGACAGTGACATAGAGACGAGACAAAAAGCTTGTGCATCTGGGGTGGAAGGGGCCTGGCCTCGTTTTTTGGTTGTAGAGGGGGCGGATCCGGCTATGCCACTAGGCAAGCTGTCTCCGTTCGCCATCCAGAAGGGTTTCCAATCCGTCTGCACAATCGGGTTCAAAGATGTGAACAAACTTAGATCTGGGGCCTACCTGGTGGAGTGCTCAACCAAAAGGGCATCGGATTGTCTTCTAAAGAGGAATTAGACTGTCTTTGTTGACAGACAAATCAAAGTTTCTGTGCATGGACGGTTGAATTCCTCCAAGGGAGTCATCCGATGTCAGGATTTGATCGACATGTCGGAATTAGAAATCCGTGATGAGCTCTCCAGCCAGGGGGTCAAAGCAGTACAGCGGGTCTTCGTCATCAAAGGACCCCAACGTATCCCCACCAACACACTTTTTGTGACCTTCGCTGTGGCCAAGTTGCCGGAGTCACTCAAAGTGGGGTACCTTAGGGTAAAGGTGACGCCGTTCGTACAGTCACCGTTGCGATGCTACCGTTGCCAAAGGTTTGGTCACGGTAGCGAAACCTGTAAAAGCAAAGAAATATGTCGTGATTGTGCAAAAGACAAACATGAAAATGAATGCAAAAATCCGATTTGCTGCGTGAATTGCGCCGGGAATCATTCTTCCAGCTCCAAAGATTGTCCTCAGTGGCAGCTGGAGCTGGAAATCCAAAAGGTGCGGGCCACTGAAAGTTGCTCCTTCGGAGACGCAAGAAAAAAAGTACTTGAAAGTAGGCCGGTTCTTAAAGAGGTCCTTTGCGTCTGTGGCGGGTTCCACATCTCATGTGGAACCTAGCGCACACCCGACAATGGACACTGCCATGAATAAAATGATGCAGATCTTGGAAACGTGCAGACGGATGGATGCTCTAGAAAAAATGCTCACGTTGTTTGCTCAAAAGGGGGGTTTTCCAGCCCCACCGATTACACTGGAGAACGTGCCGACGGGCACGTCCCCAACCGTCACCCAAAACACGCAGACGGCCGTGTCTAAAGCCGTCACACCTGCTGCAAAGGAGGCTAGGCCTCAGGCCGCCGCACCAGCAACGACCGGTTTTAGCGACCGGGTAGTTGCTGAGGCGGCTAAGATTCTAGTTGCTCAGCAGAAGAGCGTCAGAGGAGGAGAGGGAAAGGTTGGAAGGGGTGAGGTGGAGAGGGAAGCTATAAAGTCCGGTGCTGGGGAGAAGGGGAGGAAGTCGGCTGGCAGTTCGGGTTCCGGGGCTTTGACAAAAAATCAAAGGCCCGGACCCCTTTCTTCCAAGCACCATCAGCCTCTAGAAACGGAGAACCGTTTCGGGGGGTTGATGGACCATGAAGAGATATACGAAGGTCCGAAAGATAAAGAGACATAATTGTGCTTTCAGAGATGAAAATTTTAGCATTCTTTTACTTCATTTTTATGGCCATTTTACAATGGAATATCCGAGGGATAAGGGCAAATTATGAGGAGCTCTGTTGTCTGCTGACGGAGCATCAACCTGAGGTGTTAGCCATTCAGAAAACTCTCCTGTCAGAGAAACATCTGATAGATATTACTGGTTATTCATCTCTAGATTGTACATCTTCTAGAGGCGTTTCACTTTTTATTCATAGGAACGTCCCATTTAACCCAGTTTCACTTAATACAAGTTTACCAGCAGTTGCAGCCAGAGTATCTCTTTTTAAATCCCTCACAGTTTGTTCTATATATTTAACCCCATCAATAAATGTGAATAAAAATGAACTTGAGAATTTGATCCAACAGTTACCTGACCTTTTTTTGGTGTTGGGAGATTTTAATGGACGCTCTCCCCTGTGGGGTAGCGATCGTACCGATTCTCAGGGGAAAATAATTGAAGACATTTTAGATTTGTTGAACCTAGTAACTTTGAACGAGGGTGCTCTAACTTTTTCCTGTTCAAAAACTGCTTCCTTGTCCCACATTGATATATCAATCTGTGATCCCTCCTTACTTTTGGATTTTAAATGGACAGTTTTAGAAGATCTCCATGGTAGCGACCATTTTCCGGTTTTATTAAAACATGATTCAGACAACCTTGAGCAAACTCATGGCAGGTGGAAACTGAAACAAGCTAACTGGAGTATGTTTTCTAACCTGTCTGAGGTTCAGTTACGTGCTAAGAAACAGGAATTTTCGAACGCCATAGATCCAATACAGCTCTACACTGACATAGTTATAAACAGTGCTAAGGAGTCCATCCCGCAAACTTCATCAAAACCGTGTACAATTAAAAAACCCTGGTTTGATGATGAATGTAAAAAACTTCAGCAAGCCCGTAAAAAAGCTTTAAGAACGATGTATCTGCACCCGAACTCTGAAAATAAACAGAACCACCAACGTTTGCGAGCGCAATGCCGACAGCTCTTCAAACGTAAGAGAAGAGAATCGTGGAGAGGTTTCTGCTCCACGCTAAATTCGAAAGCGAAACTGTCGAAGGTTTTGCAAACTCAAAAATAAAAGTAACAAACAGGTCAGCCTATGCCTTACTGTGCAGGGGTACGTAATCGGAGATAAAAAGCTAGTAGCTGATCTTTTGGCCTCGTCTTTTGCTGCAAATTCTTCTTCTGAAAATTATTCTGTCTCTTTTCAAACAATTAAAGCACGTAAAGAAAAACAACGGTTAAATTTTACCTCTGATAATTCTGAGGATTACAACATTTCGTTCTCATTAGTCGAGCTTGACGATGCAATTAACAAAAGTGCAGATTCAGCAGTTGGACCGGATGATGTACATTATCAATTTCTCAGACATTTAACAAGGTACTCACGGTCTCAACTGCTGGACATCTTCAATCAGATTTGGATCACTGGCACCTTTCCTCCCTCTTAGAGAAAGGCCGTTATTGTACCCATTCCTAAACCTGGCAAAGACCATACTAACCCAACAAACTATAAACCAATAGCCTTAACGTCTTGCTTATGCAATACGCTGGAAAGAATGGTTTATTCTCGTTTACTGTGGTATCTAGAAACAAATAATATCTTATCCAACACTCAGTGTGGCTTTCGAAGTGGTCGAAGTACTGTTGACCACCTGGTGCGACTGGAAATTTTATCCGTAACGCGTTCGTCCAGGGTGAACATGTCGTTGCCATCATGTTTGATTTTGAAAAAGCCTATGATACCACATGGAAATATGGCATTCTTTCAGATTTACAAGAAATGGGTTTGGAGGGACATTTACCTCTGTTTATATCCAATTTTCTAACAGACAGAATTTTTCAGGTTAAGGTTGGGAGATCTTTGTCAGATACGAGGGAACAGGAGAAGGGAGTGCCTCAGGGTAGCATGTTGTCTCCCTTGCTGTTTAATATTAAAATAAATAACATTGTTCGTTCCGTTAAATGGGGAATTGACAATTCTTTGTTTGTTGACGATTTGGCATTAGTAGCCAAAGGTAAAACCTTGGCATCTGCGGAATGTCAGCTACAGTTATGTGTCAAGGCCGTTGAAGACTGGGTTTTACAAAATGGTTTTAAAATTTTCTGAAGCAAAAACTGAATGTATTCACTTTTCCAAGCACCGGGGAATTATTCAAGACCCTAATATTACCCTCAATAAAACTCCAATAAAGGCGGTCCAACAAGTCAAATTTTTGGGTGTTATTTTTTATCAAAGGCTATCCTTCCTTCCTCATCTGAAAAATCTGAAAATTAAATGTCAACAGGCCTGCAACTTGCTTAAGGTTATCAGTGGTACAGACTGGGGATCTGACAAGAAAACTTTATTGCTGTTATATCGTTCTCTAATTAGATCCAAGTTAGATTATGGTTGCATTGTTTATGGTTCTGCTAGAAAATCTTATCTTAAAATGTTATATCCAGTTGCTCATCAGGCATTACGCATTGCTTTGGGTGTGTTTCGCACCTCCCCTTGTAAAAGCCTTTACGTGGAAGCTAACGAACCCCCGCTGGAGCTGAGACGTACAAAATTGTCCCTGAATTACTATTTAAAAGTAAAAACTGATCCCATGAACCCCGCTTATGACTGTGTTTTCAACCCAGATTTTGTTCAGAAATTTGAAGCCAAACCTAACACAATAACTTCGTTTGGCATCAGAATGCAGGCTCATTTGGAAAAAGCAGGCATCGATGTTGCTTCCATCAACGATGATGAGCTTAGGACTGACGCTCCTCCATGGAAATTATGTACCCCAAACATTAATTGGCAATTGTCCGCTTTCCTCAAAAACAATACATCTGAATCCATCTATAACCAACTTTATTTAGAACAGTGTGCTTTATACCCAGGATATCAAAAACTTTTTACAGACGGGTCAAAGAAAGGAGATTCAGTTGCTGCTGCGTCGGTCTCTGGGAGACACTTAGACCAGCCTTTGCAACAGCGTTTACCCGATTTTTGTTCTGTTTATACAGCTGAGCTCAAGGCAATTCATCTAGCTCTGAAACAAGTTTATCAATCCAAAAGAACCTCGTTTTTAATCATGTCCGATTCACTGTCAGCACTCCAGACTCTTTCCACGAGAAAGATATCACACCCTTTCCTGGCAGAGATCCATGACCTCCATACACAACTTGTTTCTGAGGGTAAAAAGATAGTTTTTATTTGGGTCCCTGGTCACATGGGCATCCGCGGCAACATTGCAGTGGACAAAGCGGCTAAAGATGCTCTGTATCTCGATTTCCCTTCAGAGATTTTCAAATTTGTGCCCTATTCTGACCTACGTTGTATGACTGGATCTTATTGTAAACGACTGTGGCAGACTGACTGGTCTAACCATATCAACAACACCTTATTTCAACTTCTCCCGGATTTGTCAGATTCTTTGCCTAACTTTGCATCCACTCGCAAAGAAGAAACAGTTTTGTCTCGCCTTCATATTGGGCATACTTATGTCACCCACAGTTTCCTTTTAAAAGGAGAAGAGCCACCATGGAGCTTTGCGTGTGATCAATCCTTTTCCGTTTGCCATTTCATGTCTGAGTGTGCTGATCTGATAGAGGAAAGAGAAACATATTTTGGTTCAATACCTTTCAAAGAGATTTTTAAAGTATGTAATGGTCAACATCTGTTTCAATGTTTACATGATGTTGGTTTGTTTTATCGCATATAAATCATATCGACATGTTTTGTTTAGTTTGGATTTTATTGATTGGACTGAGTTTAGTGATTTGATTGAAGAAAGAGAACATATTTTTAATACATCAGTTTTAAAGAAGACTTTTAAAGAGGTGTCATGTGAAAGTTTGTATGAGTATTTAAGTGTAACAGGCTTGTTTTTTAAGATTTGAAATAATTTATAATATCTTAAGATAACGTCTTGCTGGTCCTGATTTGGCTCGGAAGAGTCCGCTGGACCTAAAGCAATAACCGTGTAATGTAATGTAATGTGTCAAGCCAGACCGGTTTTGACGCCATGTTGTATACCTGACGGAACCACTGTTGTTTAACCTAAATGTATGCTTGCAGACCAGTGGCTATACCAGTGAATGTTTATAATATTATTAATTCTTTATGTGTATAGTTAGCCACAATTTATATTTATGTATATACATGTATAGGAAATTAGAGTGGAGATTCCAGCGGACCACCGACTTAGCAGAATGTTCTTCGCTTATGTATAGAGATGTAGAGCTATCACTGAGTGCTACTTTGGCTTTCAGTGAGACGCTCTGCACAGACCTATTATTCAGGGTTGTGCAGAATTTCGTCTCATTATGTTACAGACTAGCAGGCGGGATATCGTGAGCCCAACTCAACACAGAATAGAACCTAATCTACGATTCGAGTTGGCTGCCGAGGCATCTATAACCTTTGAGGGAAAGTTATACAGGGGAAGAAGATAATGGTAAGGGATGATTATAAAGATTGCTTAGCTCGGCTTGGATACAGCAGTGAGTCAGAACAGAAGTGTTTAGTTGTTATCTAGCACATGCGGAAAGTTAGAACTTGCATGGTCAAAGTATGACACATACAGATGCGCACGCAAGCAGGTCGGCAACCATTGGTCTCTTGTATGTAGAGAGCGTGGTCAATTCTGACCTCGTGATAGGTACAAGTCCCAGGGATTTTGGGTGGGGCAGTGACGTAGTAACTAAGGCATGACCTTATGTAGAGAGGTGCGTCTTTGCAGAGTTATGCTATAAAAGCCGGAGGAACAAAGGAATCTTTCTCTTATCTTCCTCTTCTGCCAGACTTCGGACAACTCTGTTCTGCGGGGTTTCATCTCGCCTAGCTTGTAGTGCGTAGGGTGGTCAGTTCATAATGTATCAGAAACCAGGGCCAAACTTATAGTGTGCACAATCTTTAGCTATAGAATGTATAGAACGAGGCTTGGCTCTCTTTATGCAAGGTCTTCTCTTTCTCTAGTTTAGTGTATAGAGAGACTACAGGTTCCTTCTTCTCTTCTGTGCATAATGCTTAGAGTTAGTGTGGTTAGGGCGGAATGTTTAGTGCAAGGCTTGGTTGCTTTAGCTTAGCAGTTGGTGAACTGGTGATTTTATTATTCAGATGCAGAAGTTAGTCTGAAAGTCAGTCAGTCAGTGAGTTGGTAAGTAAGTTAGGTTAGGTCGGTTCTTAGGGTGTGTGTATAATTCAGACTGCTGTTTTAGTTTTATTATTGTTAGTATAGGGTGAAAGTTCGTGTTTTCAATGGAGGAAAGAAGGGCGAAAAAGAAACTGAAAAGATGCGGTAAGAAACAATGAGTTTATTTGACTACTATTTGCATTGTTAGTTAGAATATATGTGCATGCGAGTTTTTATGTTTCTTGGTTGACATGTATTAGTTAGATTATTAAAATTGTATAAAATGGAGACAAGCTGTAGTTTATTGTTATTTATTTGAGCGCATGATGAAACCATTTGGACGGCAGTGAGACTGGTTCTGTTTTGTGTGTCTTACGTGCTGTTATGTGGTTAGTTATGCCCGATCCCCGTACAAGTAGAAAATTAAGTAGTTTAGATTAACTCTCACAAGATAACGCGAATATAGGGGACGCGTTACACATCTACAGCATCGTGCGCAGATAGCCCCAAACGTCGTACCAAAAAGTCAAAGACTACACGACGACCCAGCGTGTACCTGAAGCTACCTCAACGCAGCGCTTCACTCATGCATCCATTCAATTAAGTGACCAGGAAAAAGTGCACTAAAACTGTATCAAAAGGACCACAGTAGTCCACTCTTCATGAACGCTAGTAGCCAGAGCCCTATGAAGAAAAAGTAGGTGCCTAGGTTATCAGCGAGCGAACCATTCGCATTGACAATTGAACTTTAAAGTTAGATTCGTACTTCGAAGATCGTGTATAGAGTAGAAGAAATAAATGTGTGATTTTGACTGTTATCAAGTGGCTGGACTACATGTGATTCATAGCCGTGTGAAAGCTAGTGTGACAGTGATCTTTTACCATTTTTCTATCTATCTCTGTACCCCAGCCTTAACACAGACCGAGCTAAACAAATAAATGTATTAAAGTAATTCACCGGGTGACTCACTAGCGGCCCCATCGAATAAGACGTAAGGGTTACAGCATTCCATTGTGCAGAGCCCAGCAACAATAAAACCCCGCGTCACACTGTCTTTGGTCCTCAACACTGGAATTCCCTTCCATACAACATTATACATTCTTCCTCCATTTGCTCTTTTAAATCACAGTTGAAAACATATCTCTTTATGGAATGTTTCAATTAATCATATACAAGAGAGTGTAAGCAGGTGTGTGTGCTTGTGTTTTCATAGTTGTTCAACTGTATTTCTACAATATGTATATCATGTATCTTTTGTCCAGTTTTGCCTGTCTTGTCTTCCCATTCCCCCAACCCCTTGCGCGCCTTGATCCTTAGGCTGATGAATATTATTATTATTATTATTATTATTATTATTATTATTATTATTATTATTATTATTATTATTATTATTATTATTATTATTGTAAAGTGACCGTCTGGTGGATTGCCTTCAGTGTTACCACTAGGATTGTTTCAGCAGATCTTTTATTCGGATCAGGGGTGAGTCCTCTTTCAACCAAGTTGTGGTCCTGATTTTGTGGTCCTGATTCGGCTCTTTGCAATCCGCTGGACCCTGTAAGCAATGAATAACTAACTTAAGCTTTTGTTGAATGTGAAATCTAGCACAATTTTATTGTATGATTTTTGGTGAAGTCGCTCAGTTCTCTGTGTCATTGTATGTCAAATGTATGATGATGTTGATGAACATGATGATGATAAACACTTGTATAGCGCGATGTAAACTTCTTAGATTTTGGTACAGACTCTGTGTTGAATCCTTCGTAAAACGGATTATGTAAAATCTCACTGCTTACAAGTCTATGCCAGTTTTTTTTTATAATAATCCTCAGTACAAATCGCCATGGCTAAAAAAAGGTGCATTCAACTCTAGACGATCTTAGTATTTCTTACCTATGGTTAGATATTAAAGGTTCACTGTGCTTTTTTTCAGTACATCAATGTAAATGTTTAATTAAACAAAAATTAGAAGAACAGTATTTCAGTCTTGGCAGCATGATGTGTTTAATAAAAAGATATGTGTAACCTATAGGATGCTCAAACATGATTTTTGCTTCGAAAAATACTTTACATGTTAATTAAACAATATGTGGAAAACTTTCATTAAAAAATAGATTATGTTGTAACAAATTGCCAGTGCAGCAGCTAGGATATTCCAATTGATTTTAGGGAAGAGTGAATCTGCAGGTTATGTAATTGAAACGAAATTGGCGATGAGTTTCACTATATCTTTTCTTGCTTGTAGACAACCGCAAAATCTTGCTACCAACTTATTATAAGTACCACCCAAATATCCATAAACTTAATGATATTACGAACACACATTCTTGTAAGAGAAAATATGTATTGATATTATTTTTTCACTGTTCAAATATAGTTTGATTGGACTAAATAACTTCTTTTTGTAGATTTTATATTATGATCTCACTTTCTGAGGTGTGTGTGTTTGTGCCTGTCGGAATTGCTATATTATTTGTATTGTGTATATATTGTTTTGAATGCATGGAAAGATGGGAACACAGCTTTTTGATCTTGCTTAGTCTATGAAGCTATGTTTGTCTGACTTGCCTAAATGCCCCTCAGAAGGCTAGAGGACTGAATAAACTTCTAAACTTGTAAACTAGATATTGAACAAAACGTGTTTAGGAATAAAATGATTACAAGGACCGTGACCTTTGCAGTAGAGCAAATGTGATGGTACGAGATGCATGTAATTAACTTAATTAATGTTCCTATGAAATGCAGTAAACATTCGTTCAGTTGAGAAATGGCTTCCAATGTAAGGAGCTACCGACATTTGACTTGTTCTGATTCCTCCACTATTTCAAAGTATTAATAGATTCAGTTATTTTTTTCAGATAGGACAATCAGTGTTTTGAACCAAAAAGTGAAAATCGGAGCAACCGACAGGCCAGCAATCGGACTGCCACCTTATGATCGGCCCTCGAAGTATCTGTATTTCAACGCTCAACAAAATCGGTTTCAGGCGTTTCTTTATTCTTTTTTTTAAAAGATATATATTGAGCAAAACGTGTTTAGCAGCAAAGTAATCCCCGAGACCTTGACCTAATTGCGATAATATTCCCGTGCCTATGAAGTTTGGTCAAAATCTGTTCAGTGGTTCTTGAGATATGGCGGGCAATGTATCGACGGAGGGACAGACCGACCCACATTGTGCTCGTTCTGATTCCCGACTATTCCAAAGTATTTTTAGATATTACAACACGCAGACCTGTAAATGTCTTTTTTTGTGCCATGTCGAACACAAAACGTCCATTTGCCCATAATGGTGCCTTGCTGATCGCCCTCTTATCCCAGGACTCCATACGGCTGATTGCCTCATTCACGCACAGCAGATATAAGTACACCGTGTCATGGAAGTACGGGGCGTACAAAGACCCCTTAAAAAATGAAATAATGCAAACAGCATGTCATATGTGAATACTCAGTGCAGGATGCCTACACGAATTACATGGATGATAGAATGCTGGACTTTGGAATCTGGGGATTCGTTGTCAACCATGCGGGCGAAGTTTGGGTTGCTTTCTCAGCCAAAGCGCGGCGTCCACAGAGCAGTGTAACCCCAGACGAAGTGGAACAGGTCGTAGCGAGTGCTTGTGCGCGTGGTTTTGTATCTGGCACTCTCCCGACTAGGACATGAGCGTCACGATCTTTGAAGTTCGTGCGATGGAATCATCACGCATACACACACTGACAAAAGGCTTTGGTTTATGCTCTCCTCAAAAACTGATTTTCACGGTTCGGCAAACATATATAAAATGTATTCGTATGTGTGTGTGGAGGGGGTGGATGGAGAGGGAGAAGGATTAGTAAACAATGAAAGGAACGAACAAAGAAGCAAACAAACAAAGAGATAAAGAAAAACAAAAACAAAGACGCTAACTAATATCCCTCAAACCAAATTTGCTATCACGATTCCATCTCCAGATTTAGATTTAGTGAGCATATCAGACAAAACAAAGTAAGAGTATTTTTAATTACCACATCAGACAAAACAAATTAAGACTATATTTATGACCATATCAGACAAACAAATTAAGATTATTCTTGCCAAAATAAGATTGTCACATCCTCACATGCAGAGAAAACCATGAGACATCTCTTCAGTGTGAAGCGTAAAACTCAGCTGGCCTAATACTCCATGCGAGGTCTAGAGTGGAGACATGTAATCGAAACACAAAGAAGTTATTGAAGGCACTACATATTGCTTTCCTCAATACTATCATTGCTGGACTTGCTTTGTTTTGTAATCACATAAATTGTTTTATCATTACACCCAAACTCAAGTCATGTCAAGCCAAGTCAAAGCATAAATACCTGTTTTCGTGTACCATTGTAGTACCAAGGATATTCGGTCATTCGGTCAGGGATTTCGTTTTTGAACTGTTCAGCTTGCTCACCCTCAGATGGAGTAATCTGAATCATAAGTCATACCTGTACCTGTATATATTTCCTCATAAAACGGATTCAAGCGCAGCAATTTGCAACCAACATTCCCGCTCACATGTTATATGCGCTCTTACATACTGTTACACACAAACACCTCAGTACTCAAATAGGTGTTGTAGAGGCGGTTATTAGAAATTGACCTTTGTTCTTTTAGTAAACAAACAATGGAACAACAAATATTAAATTAGGTGCCTGTCAGAGGGGGGTGTGGAATGAGGTCGGAGTAGGGCAGGGGAGGGGGGACGGATAACCAGACAAGGGGGTAAGGCGGAATGGGGCCCTACATAGACATAAGACAGCATGAACGGAATTATATTATATAGAAAGTAGGCTTATACTAGTACATGGCTACACGACAATTACATATACTGAATGAAAGAACAGCAAAGAGAACACTGGAATCACATGGCAATAAACAGAATCCACATATTTGTGGCACCCAGTCCACACATAAAAATCAAAATTATGCACTCAAAGAAGACGGAAATGAAATTAGGTTAGTATTTTATGCAAAATTTAGATTGACTGCCTCCAATTCCATTATTGACAAGAAGCCTACCTGGAACACATATTCGTAGGCTTTCTTAAGGTCCTTAAGGTCCTTAAGGTCCATATCACTCTGAGTACCATTCTGAGTACGATTCACCCAAGGGTTTTGAATGTTGCTCGGTCGAAGATGGTGTGGAATGAAGATGACATATCTTCCATCCATCATGCCTTTCGCGTGAGCACGCAAAAGAAATCGGCGCTTTACAGCATCAATCTCTGTGCACAGGATGATGACTAGGAATTGAAAAAAGAGTGCAATAAGTAGCAAAATGAACGGATTTATTCTAATGGATATAAATGATTAGTTCACAGTTCATAGGATGTGTTAAGATTCAATTTTCAATAATTACTTTCCTCAAGATCCAAGAAACATATATTGATCTAATAAATTTCAAGGACATTTAGTGTGTGGCGTGACAATTTCCAATCAACAAAACAAAGACAATAATAAACACAAAAATGCAATAAACCATGTACATAATTATTTCACACGTACACTAAATGTAGTACAGCAGTGTAGTCAAATCGCGTTACCTTTCGCTTCCACACACTCCACAATAAACGCATTAGACCATTAATAAGCAAGCTTCCGGGTAATCAGTCAGCAACTCACAATTTTACACCACCTTCTGCAGTTCTGCAATCTCCCGCCAAACAAGCTAGCACACATACTTTGAACATAAAGCTATATACAGAAAATCAAACTGTAAAATTAGAACAATTTAAATACTAGAAGGGCAATGTTGTTGTTGTTGTTGTTGTTGTTGTATCAAATTTTATTCATCAGATTAACATAAGTTGTACTGATGGGCAAAGCCCATGTTACTCACATGCTCATTATGGAACTTGCAATATTTAACATGCAAATGAGTGCACAGAAAAAAAGATAAGAAAAAAAAACCAGTGGCATTAAAATGCAAAGTAATACCGCCTTTGATTTTTCTATGCTCGTGACCTTTAGATGACCTTCACCTCCGGCGGCTCAAAATACACTCATGCAATATGAAATAAACTACAGCAAAAGTTGTATGATGCCAAAAAAACTGACCTTGAGATGACCTTAACCTTCAATGACTTTGACCTTGGAATGACATTGACCTTCACGTGAACTTTCATGCAAGTCTGATCAAATAACTCAATGTTGTTGCATACTGTGTTTTAAATAGAGCCATTCAATTGTACGATTACATTTTTTTAAAAATGTTCTTGCGAGGCCTAAAATAACATTGACCTTCAACATCAAACGAAAATGGAACATATATGAAAGATCAATCTATCATTGCTAATACAACTAGTTTGAACTTTAGATCTCTTACACTTTAAGGTCAAGGTCACTTAAAAATGCCTAAAAGAACCGACTTTGGACAACGCCAGTGACCATGATTTTGGAGTAAGGTTGACCAAATTTGCACAGTATGTTTGTCTCATTAATATTTATCATGCCAAAAGAATCATAAGCATGTGTGTCTCATTAATATTTATCATGCTAAAAGAATCATAAGTTCATAATTAATCACTTAGAGAAAAAAGTTAAAGTTTGTTAAACAAATTTGTCATTTTGTTTATAACATTTGCTGACCTCGTAACCGTTGATCTTGAAGTGAAGTCATTCATTCACTGATAATTTTTTGAGGTCTCAAACACACTCTCCAATCAAGTTCGATTGCAATAGGCGAAAGAGGTTCTGAGAAATTCTAACAATGGCATGTTTTGCACGCCCAGGCGGCGGAAGACGGGCAGACAGACGGAGGGACGGACAATATATTTTTTTTAAATGCCATTTTTGGGAGTATTTAGGACTCACCTCGAGCAGCTTGGCAAAAATGTGTTTTTTAGGTGGAAGGGGAGGAAGAAAGAAAAAGGAAGGAAGGAGGGAGAGAGGGGGGGGAGGGGGGAGTACATTGCTATGCACGAGTCAAAAAAACAAAATAAACTAAAAGTAGGCAAGACAGAGCTTAGCTGGTAAATTGGCACTGTGTCGTTTTCTTGTTTTTGCCAAATTATTAAATTAGCTTTTCTTGGGGGGGGGGGGGGGGTTGAGGGTGGATGGGTGAGGGGTGGTTTATGTACACATTTGTTTCTCATTGCCTGACTTAAACTTTTCCTCTACGTTGTCCTTATACTCTAGTTTAGCATGCCTAATTTCATCTCTAAGTTTCTTCTGTAGGCCTAGATCTACTCTTATCCTTTCTTCTCTGTCACCCATCTGAAATACTACCTTTTTCTCACTAATTGTACTCTTCAGTGACTTTGAGATCCAGGGTTTGTTGTTTGGATACATTTTTATTGTTCTATTAGGAATAATCATGTTTTCGCAAAAGGTAATATAATCAATTATAAAGTCTGTATCTACATCATCTTTGGACTCCAAGAACACATTTCAATCAGTACACTCAAAGCAGCCTTTCAACCTTTCACTCGCATCTTTCGTCCACACTTTCACTGTCTTGCTCACAACACTTTCAGTCTTTATTTTCGGTTTATAGGAAGGGACTAGGTGGATAGCGTCATGGTCTGACTTTCCTATCTTTGGCAGATGGAAAGATTTGTATGCGTCTTTGATATTACCGTAACATAGGTCTAGCGTGGCATCAAGACGTGTGGTAACATTCACATACTGCTTGAATGATGGAAGGGCCCGAGGCAGATCGGAGTGATTAAAGTTTCCCAGCACAAAGTTGGTTGCGTCAGGCGCTATCAGCTGTAGGGAGCGCACAGCTTCAGCGATCGCACCAAAGAAAGTACAGCTACGCAAAGAAGGTTCATTTCGACTCTTACTGCGAAACGGAAGTTGCGAGCGCCAACTAGCGGAATAAGTGATAACTCGCTTCGGCCTTAGCGCTTAGCAATGGAGGAAAGCGTATCAAATCAAGTAAACAAACCTAGAATCCGTCCTGGTGGGCAACACTGCAGCGCTTTTAACTGCACAAATGGACGATACAAGTGCCCTGGACTTTCGTTTTTTTAATTTTCCAAAGGAAGAATCAAACATAATTATAACCAAATCTAACAACGTTGATCTAGATCTACCACTCGATGTAAACTGTATTTTCTTTGTTGATACTGAAATTTATCATATCCCAATTTCTTACAAATGGAAGATGAGGGGAGGGGCAGGGGAAGGCGTAGTTTTAATTGCTGCTTAAGAGTAATTTAAAAAAAAAAAGAAAAAGAAAAAATAGTAGGCCTAATGAAATATTATTGCATGACTCATTGACTGGATGTGTTGTCTTGTAAAGAAAAACTATTAAAAAAAAAGTAATTTTTAAGCAAATAATTCTTCATAAATGCATCTAAGAATAAAAATCCAAGAGCAAAAACTATTAATTATTATCCTTTTAATGTATAATGCTACTAGTTAATTGTCTAGTATTATCAGATTTTGTTGTTGTTGTTGCATGTGAAATGTATGCAGAAAAAATACCAAATGTGATTTTTTTAAATCTTTCAAATGTAAAATACCATTTTCTGTGTGACTGTATTCCCTTTCCATTACATTTGGTTTAAGCAGACAGGAAAAGGGTTAATTGTATTTGTTTTGTCTTGCAAAACTTCTGTTTCTTTGTAGGTATGTCTTAATCTTGCTAAACAAAAAGTAAACAACAGATTTAATTATAAAAACCTAACATTCTTACCCTTTTCATTATTTTAAACATACATTTATTGAGATGACAGTACTTTACAAAAAATGATAATTGCTGAAGTTTCCTTTATATGAGAGAGAGAGAGAGAGAGAGAGAGAGAGAGAGAGAGAGAGAGAGAGAGAGAGAGAGAGAGAGAGAGAGTCATCATTGTTGCTTTTTGTTGCTATAATATTCATATTAAATGTCAGAAAAAGAAACACAAATGTTTGAAGCTATTTTTTTCAGCTTTTATAAATGCATGATGGTTTAACAATAAAGTAACATAATTGATGCAGCCTGCTGCAATGTACAGATCTAATATTATAAATGACTACAAATATTTCTTATTTGACTATTTTTATTGTTGCACTTTTTGGTCTTATCTAGGTGCAATTTCCAATGTAATGATTCATGCAAAAAAACAATGCTTTTAAACGTTAAATGTGTTTTCTTTAAAAGCTTCACTGTTCACTCTTCTTGTTGCATTGCTTTATTTCTCTACTTCTATAGTCTTGATGTCTGTTGGTTTATATATTATTTATTTCTTCAGAATACATATAAAATATATACATCACAAGCAGCAGGGACAAGCAACAAGCATGCTTATATAAGCCTATCCCTGTGCGAGTAAATTTCAGAGTTAAATTTGGCAGAAGAATATTAACATTGTGCAATATATACATATACACATACACACACATGTCTGTTCTTTTTCTTTTGTCTATCTTAACCTATCAAATTTCCTTTTGCAACTACAGTTCTATTATAGAGATAGCCTATATTAAACCATAATGATGATGATGATGATGATGATGAAAATGATGATGATAAACAGTAGGCCTAATAATTTATAGGCTTATTTACACAGTTGATCGAAACAAAAGCAGTAAATATAATTTTAAGATGAGAGCCTAACAGTAGGTTAGCAGCGATTAAAATCAGAAGTGCAGTGTAAATGAGATAAACAGTAGATTGGAACACAGTTATTAACTGGAAATGCTAAATCAAGCAATGTTCAGAAAAGCTATTACCGGTATTCAAGCTTACTTTTGGGTTTGAGTTTTGACGGATCTAGGATGAGTACAGGCCGAGTACAGGCCTACTGAATCATCAGCATTGGTACGGTAATTTAATCGGCTGAATGCATAATTCAAGCAACTTGTTGGCAAGCTGTATTTACATTATTAAAATCAGACACTTATTAACTTACTTTCAAAAAAAAAAAAGCAGAATCGCTTGTTAATTTAAGCAAGCGAGTGTCCGGAACATAATCTACTGAAGCGGTTTGTTTACATAGCGCTAAGAACAAATTATCGCCCTTGGAATCATTTATCACGAGAATCGCTGGGGGGCGCTACGAGTGGCTACGTTTTGTAACTTTATATAGGCACTCGCCGAGATGAACCTTCTTTGCGTAGCTGTACTTTCTTTGATCGCACTTATAGCACTGTCACGGTTGGCTGCCGGAAGGGGGTAAACAACAGTTAGGAAAATTGCCCTAATTCTCGAGGCAGATATTTAGGTCTTAGTGCTATAGACAGAAGGTCAATGTCATGCGTACTTACAAACTTACTTCTTGCGCGATAGCTAAGAACGGTCAAGATCTCCTCGATTTCTTTATCGGTGGGGTCATCGCCAATACCTATGGTTATAAATGTAATTCCGCTGCCTCGGAATTTGGCTTCTGCATCCGAAGACGAATAATGACAGAATACATTCCTGTAACATATATGCATGTTAATGTAAGATAAAAGTTGATTTGTTATATTTATTCATGAAAAAAAATGTCAACACTTCAAAATGCCATCGTCGTCATCATCATCATCATCATCATCATCATCATCATCATCATCATCATTATCATCATCATCATCATCATCGTCGTCGTCGTCGTCTTCCCCCGTGGGGGTGTCAGAGATTTCAGTATAAATAGTATCCCCACTTTCTGGAAATTTAGTGCTTAAAATTCCCACGGTCGCTGTCTTTCTCATTTGTTCTTTCTCATTCCTACTCTGTTTTATCAATCTTCTAAACTATCTTATTCGCTAGACCAGTCATCAACTTTTTTTTTGTTCATAGATTTATATCAGTACAACTTATGTTAATCTGATGAATAAAATTTGATACAACAACTTTTTTTCTTGAAAACTCTTCCAGGACAAAACTCCTCATTTGTGTGTGAGGTCTGTTGTATCAGCTTGGGAATATTGGACGCTTTCTGCCAGATGGTCACTGGGCTTACTATGATGTTATTATTTGGCAATGTAGGCATTTTACATGTATGTGTTTTGTTGATATTTAATAATGTTTGTGTTCTATTTTGTTTTGTAAACTGGGGTTCTATAAATTAGAGTTGTAGCCTCAGCGTCCTCTGCGTGGGATGTCTTTATTGTAAAGTGACCGGCTGGTGATTGCCTTCAGTTTTACCACTAGGGTTGTTTCGGCAGATCTTTTATGAGGGTTAAGGGCAAGTCCTCTTTCAGCGAAGCTGTGGTCTTGATTTTATAGTCCTGATTCGACTCTTTGCATTCCGCTGAACCCTGTAAGCAATGAATAACTAACTAACATCAGTGTCTTCGTCTTCGTCGACGTCGTGATCGTAATCAGATATTTACTTGTCAAGTTTGCGAGGAAATACCAAGGCCACTAAGCGCCAATGGAAGTGGTTGAAGATATGGACTACCGCAGATCCAAGCCTTTCAACAGAAACATGATCATTATCAATACTTTCAGATAAAAGCTCTCAAGCAGTGTTTATATATATATACATGATTATTGCTTTAGGTCCAGCGGACTCTTTCGAGCCAAATCAGGACCATATATATATATATATATATATATATATATATATATATATATATATATATATATATATATATATATATATATATATATATATATATATATATATATATATATATTGTAATGAAAAGTTATTTCATTTTTGGACATATCACTCGAGATAATATAGAATTATTATTTTCTTCTAAACTGAGAAGTAAAGAATAATTGTAGTTGTTTATATTATGTGAAGTTACTGTATATTAAATATGAATGATAGTAAAAAGACATCTAGTCAAGAATCTATGACCTCACAATAAAAGTGACGTATTCTTAGAGCAGCCATTTTTTGTTGTGAAGACTTTTGACGTAGTACTCTTCTCATATTGGTGAGACGTAAAGTTGGTATTGACAACGAAGTACACAGGTATTTCATCGTAGGCATATTTGTTTACCAACACTTGTGACTCAGACTTCAAAGCGAGAGGACCACACCCTCCGAGCTCTGCTTTTTAACGGTCGAAAACCGTCATCCAAATATTGGGAAATCGGAACGTTCAAGCTAGGCTTCGTCATCTTTTTTTCCTTCGGCGACGTGTTGTTGAGGATAATATCACAGAGAACCGTTTGGACACATTTTGCTGGAAGAATATTGACAAGATTGATGCCAGAGATGGAAGACAGCCGGGAGCAGACGATGTCGAACGTAGACCTGTTGCAGCCATAGCCACTGTCTACTTCGATGTCCTGTAACTCGTCTTTGAGAGAAGAGCGCTGATCACATTGTCCACTGACGATCTGAGGGTCGAATTGCTACGAACTGAAGAGGTCTTGTAACTGGTGGGTGAAACTCTAGGAATAAAATAAATCGTAGAGAGTCTAGTTCTATACTTGGATACTATCATTTGTAAGAGAATTGTTTCGTCTAATTATGGGTAATTAATTAACGGAACGATTTTTAATGTGTAGGTATAATTTTGGTTGCAGAAGGTGCAACACAAAATAATGTGTCGTTCTTTTCGTACGGGAATCGCAATGAAAATAAATTATGTAATTTTCTAGATCATCTAAGTTTCGAAATGTTGTTGTTTATATTCATTTAATTTATGCATTAAGTGAGGGATCCTTGCGGGTAAATAAATGGTAATTATTTACACAATGACGATGATTATAATTGAAGAAGTTGTGATTGCGAGTTGCGCAATACGAACTGTTAGCCGGTTGCCATGGAGTAACCGTTTTCTTGGAGATTGCGTCTTCGATAATCGAAATACATTTGAATGAATTATTAATGGTCTGTTCGCGCAATGCTCTTGTGTTAAATGTAAATAAATAATTGTTGAGTTGGATGATTTGATAATTTAGGGCCAGGATTTTCATTTTCATTGATTATCGCCAAGAGGCTGATTGTAAATAATAAAATCGCTTTCCAAGCGAATAACCTGGCAACCGTTATAATAGGGGTTTCGTGATACTCACCTGTGCTTCGATAATACAGGTGGGACTTCTTACCTTTTCTCTTCTCACCTTTATCCTGGAACTTCACCTTATTTCCACGGGTGTGATGTTACTATCTATTTGGAAGGGCTACAGTCAAGTCACCTATGAAGAACCACGACTGTATCCGTTCCAAGTGTTGAGGAACTCTACCAGAGACTAACCTGTGTGTGATACGATCGCGTGCACAGACTTACCCTCGTCGAACTGGGTTATGTATTTTTTAACTTGAAATTGCCTACCTTTCGAGGAAGGGGATTTTATTATGACTAGTAAATATTGTTCATTTTCTGTGACAGTATTTTATCTTCTTTTTATATGTAAAAGAAGAGTTTGATAGCGAGCGGAAGTTTATGTATTGAGCCACTACACGCATTAACATCTTGCAACATAACATCTTTAAACTTTCTGCTTATAACAAAAATAAATCAAACAATAAACGCAACATATATATATATATATATATATATATATATATATATATATATATATATATATATATATATATATATATATATATATATATATATACAGAGAGAGAGAGAGAGAGAGAGAGAGAGAGAGAGAGAGAGAGAGAGAGAGAGAGAGAGAGAGACTAAAGAAATCATAGCTGAAGAACAAGCAGGATTCAGGGCAACACGAAGTACCACTGAACATATTTTTCAACATCAAAATAATCTGCAAGAAATACCTACAGCACCAACAATATCTGTATGAAGTGTTTGTAGACTTCAAGAAAGCCTTTGACGGAGACTGGGATGCAGCTCTCTGTGCAACCATGAGAGTGTATAACATCAGCCCTAACATTATTGAAGTCATCAAAAGCATGTATGATAAGGCTACCATTGCAGTCCTCCACAACAGCGCCATCGGGAACTGGTTCAGAACAACAACAGTCAGCAAAGAGGATGGAGCAATCTCCAACCTCCGTTTTGCGGATGACATTGATGGATTGTCTGGAGAGGAACAAGAACTTGAACAGCTTGTACAGAGGCTTGACACCATCTCCAAAGCCTATGGAATGGAAATAAGTGCCGAGAAGACCAAAGTGATGACTAACAACACCAAAGGCCTCAACGTGGACATCAAAGTCCAAGGCCAATCCCTCAACACAGTGCATAGCTTCAAATATGTAGGAGCCATTGTATCAGACCATGGGTCCCGACAGGAAGTCCTCTCCAGGATCTCACAAACAACTGCTGACCTGGCAAGGTTGAAGCCAATTTGGAAAGATAAGACCATCAGTCTACATTCCAATGTAAGGCTGCTGCGCTCCTTTGTCATCTCAATCTTCCTGCGAAACATGGACCCTTACAGCAGATCTACAACGAAGAATACAAAGCATGGAGATGAGGTGCTATAGAAGACTTCAGCAGGGCCCAGTTTTACGAGTATTTTGCAGAGAATAGCGAGGTCATAGCGAGATTCGTTGGGCATAAAGTTATTTACTGCTTCGGCTATATGCTAGTCGTTTTATGAAGACTTGATGGTTTATGCCCTGGCTGCAAGCGAATAGCGGATGCATAAACTAAGTCAAGTAGTAGGGTGGCATAGCGGTTCGGTTGCACTACTTAAGAACCTCGTGTTCGCGATGTTTACTTCAGGCCCCTATACGCTGTTGTGTCCGGGGACGGTAATCTACATAACGAAACGAAACGAAACGAAACGAACGATGTTTACATTTCGCTTTCAAAATAGCTGCTGGCGCTAACCGACTGATCCGTCGCCTTAGACCACAAAAACTAAGAATTGTCCGAGATCGTAAAAATCCACTTCATGTTTTCGGTGACTTGAGTTAGGCGTGCATTGCTAGAGATCATAGATGAATTTTCAGTGCTTTTGAGATACTTGTCCACTCGACAGGGCAGTTTGCGTGCTAGTCTGCAAATCCTCATACATGATGATGTCCATTAATTTTATAATACGCGTGTCTCCATCCACTGTCGAATGCTAAGTGCGCGATAAGGAGAAATAACAAAACTAACAAAAAAACACAGGAAAGATACAGTACGGTATGGGAGTGGGGTGATGGAGGTGGACAGCACATAAATTAGAGAGATGCTTGGTTCACGAAGTTACTACCATGTATACAAATGAGTCTGGTACTGACTCGACACAGTCTGCCCTTTTGATGATATATCGATATAGCCGTTCGCTATTTTCATACTGGCAGTTTTCAGCTGACAGTTGGTGATTTATTGGATGTAAGCACATCGACTGTCCATCTGTATAAAGCGAGTGTCAGATGGCATGCCATCGAGGCTTGACCAGCGTGTACACCTCCCTATCTATATATATATACTGGATATAAATATTTACTGGAAAAATTACAAAGCATAGATCTATCCTATCCTATCCTGTCCCATAACCCGAAGGTCGTAGGGGCACCACAGATGATCGTTTAACCAGCATACTCCATCTTTCTCTGTCCTCAGCAGCCCTCATGGCTTCGCTCAGTGTCAAACCAGTCCATTCTCGAATGTTGTCTTCCCACCTCTTTTTCGGTCTCCCCCTTCTTCTACCTCCTTGCACTGTGCCTTGCAGAATGGTCTTTGCAAGGCCTGATGATCTGGTGACGTGGCCATACCATCGGAGTTTCCGTTTCTTCACCACTGTGAGCAGGTCATCGTGTTGTCCAATGGCTTGTGTGATGGCATAGATAGTCGAGCAATTAAAGCCGCCTTAGGTGTTCCAGTTCATTCAAATACGTTAAAATCGTATAAAGAAGCTTGTTGTTTAGGTTTCTTAGAACAACTAAAACTAAATGTCTCACAGTTTTTTATTAGAAGTTTGTCAGTGTCTAATTCAAATAGAGAAGAAATTCTAATAGACTGTAATTTGGATTACCCAAGTAAAGCAAGAGAAATTCCGTACCTTCTACCTATTAGAAATTATGTTAGTGCTATTTTTGAAGCATGTCACATCAATTTAAATGGCATTAAAACGCCTGCATTATTTCCTACAATTCCTTCTTGGGAGCACTTTGGTGCAAACATTGATATTGATTTTACTTTAACAAGAAAATCTGAAAATATCAATCAGTTGGTGAGTGAAGTTAGGGAGCACTTATCTAATACATATAAAAATCACTTAAAAATATATACAGATGGTTCTGTTTTAGAATCGTCTGAAGCTGGTGCTGGTATTATTATACCTGATTTAAAATTTGAGAAATCTTTTTATATTGGTAAAAATGTCTCAATATTTACAGCAGAGTTGTTTGCCATACTAAAGGCATTGCAATATATTTCTGATTATCCTATTACGTTTTTCCAAATTTTATTATGTGTTGATTCCAAAGCTGTTCTTCATTCATTGCAAACGTGGCATTGTAAGAATCGTTCTGATTATTTATTTGAAATTAAAGCGTTAATTCATATTTTGCGGGCAAGATGAACTGATGTCTATTTCTGTTGGGTTCCATCCCACTGTGGTATGTTCTGGAACGAAAAAGTAGACATTCTAGCCAAGAACGGAGCACAGAAAATTAAATGCATCTTTCAGCATCCTGAACTTGAGCTCTCTGCTCATGAAATGATATCTTTAATTGAAAATTACATGCGTTCAGCTTTAAGTTGTGGAGCTCCAGACTTTATTTGTTCAAGACACATAAGTAGGATTATTCACAAATTGAGGGTGAATTCGTGGAATACCAAGTTTTCTAAGAATATTTTGTGTGTTTGCTCGCAAAGATTATCTGTGGAACACATTGTACGACAGTGTCCTGTGTTGCTTAATACATATAAGGAAAAACAAATAGTGATTGGCAACGACAAACCATTAGATTCTATATTACATCATCATGTAATAGTTGACGTTTCTACGACTATTAGTGAATCTCTGATCAACAAATTGTTATAGAATTTTATTTATTTATTTTATTGTTTATGGACCTTTGTGTTTGTTTGTCTGTGCGAGAGAAAGTGTTTTGGTCTAATATCACTCAGCAAGTGAAGAGACGTTAAATAAAAGAATTGAATTGAATTGAATTCACCTCCCTATTCAGCCAGAGACTGACCTAACGAAAGCCAGCTTCGTAGCTTCTTCCGATGACCCCATATTCTAAAATTATCATCACGTAAGCCTCACCTACTGATGGCGGGCGCGATGCGGGCTGTTAACAAGGAAATAGTTATTCACACACCAGTTTTTGGCTCGTCAAACAGCTAGGGCATAACGAAGGTGCTTGTCTTAACTATTACCTCGGGGGAAGGAGTAAGCCATTTAAGTACTCTGTGACTTATGCTCTCCACACAGACCTTCTGTCGCGTCACCCGAGCGGGATCCGCGACGTTCAGCTCAAAGAACGAGTGGAAGGATAGAAACTCAAATAAAAAGAACTAACACAAAATGCCAGATGGACAATCACACACTTTTATTCACCAATGTCACACACACACACACACACACAGGATATGGGATACTAAACCCCCCTCAACCCCTATCAAGACCCCCAACCCAGTATTTACTAAACAATTACCTCCCTTGGCTAAATGAAAACCCCAGAACTATACACAACAGAGTGCCCACAACAATATGCAACAATAATGACAATCAGTTAAATTTCAAATAATCACAATTCAAAATTAAATCCACAATTAGAAAAAACTTGAAATTCAAACATATGGAACTAGCTGGCTTACAGTTCAAAGTCAATGTTCGAAACCTAACTATCGATTAATTGAGCTCAACGTAATAACGCGGTTAAATACTCAAGTGAAGAAAGTAATTTACACTAGATTTGTTTTTAGGTGTGTGAATGCGAGTCTGTATGTGTGTGGATGCGGTGTAGTTGGGATCCTGTAGCTGAAGGACAGCCTCGTCCGAAGCAACGGCGGTCTGGGCGGTGATGGAGGGTCACTCTCAGCAATGGCGCCGACAACAAAAGGGACGTAACGGTGGTGGCGGTGAGCCCAAGCAACATCCACACCCCTCAGCGGCAAGGGTAGAGGTCTCAACGCTGACGTCACCCGTCACAGTGGTACTGCAGAGCCACGTAGGCGTCGCAGAATTACACCAGTAGTAGGGCGTAACAGTAGTGGTACCAGTAGATAAAACAGGAGAGAATTACATTCGAAGCCCAAACCTGTGGACAAATAAGGAATCTCACTAGCTTGTCCACAAAAACTTAAACACTTCATAACAGAATACACCTTTCGCCATCCGCCATCTTGACCTGTTTATACATGCATCTCAAAACACAATGCATTTCTTAATTCTATAATTCTATCTCTTCCATGATACATGGTTCTTTATATAACTATACATGATTATTACAAATGCAATCCCATTCACAATAATTTATTGTTTCTATCACACTATAATACAAACACGCTTCCCTCATATTCATCTCCTTCATCACCCCTCTCCAACGCAGTACATTGTTTCCCTTTCATCACCCCTCTCTCTCCCTAACATGCATACTTCGTTGTCGCCCTTTGACCCACTTGGCAACAACAGCAACGACATTATTTATACAAACGTTAAACCAAGAAAATCATATGAAAATCATATAAAATCGATAAACAACTATTTACCAAAATACATCCCTTTCCCCCTAATTCACCATCATTCATTCACATACGCAGACTCAGAGCACAGCCACTAAGGAAAAGAATTGCAGGATTTACACTTACCCCTTAGGTCCTCGGCTTGTGGCACACAGTACACGATACTGCACAACACAACACTATACAACCACAACACAGCACACACTGGTTAGTCTAAGAGTTCAAATCCGTTTCTGGCTAATGCTAGCTATGGCTGGGACATCTCAATACTGGCGAAGTACTTGAGCATTAGCAGGTGCCCAATAGAGGGCCACACAGCTGTAGAACAGAACTCTACACCTATATTATACAATAGATGGCAGTCACAGTCCTCCCACTACAGACTTTTTAACAACCTTGTCCCGACGAGGGCAACAAGACCTTGGGTGGTTCGAAACACTTCGAATAAAGACCCTTCCAGAAGACGTTACGCTAACCTGACACACAGTCACAATGCTACTTCTGTCAAAAGTCCGACTGCATGCATAAGCAACCAAAATGACTCTGCTAGCTAAATCGCATACCAGCACACAGGATAAACTCGAGTCGAGCTCAGTAAACCCATTTCCTAATTCCGCATATGCCCTATCCGCGTTATGCTCGTGAAACCACAAATACTTACATCTTTCATACAAGTAAAAGAAAACTGCTGATATCTATGTACACTGTATATTAGAGATGTGCAACTATGCACAATATATAGCTGTCTCTAGCAGGTGTTAAAAACTCTTGTCGTCGCACCTTCGTAAAACTGGGCCCTGGGCATTTCCTATACCCAGTGTCACGTCGTCAAAGTTCCGGGTTTCTTACTTTAGCCGGGCGCCTTTGCGCATGCGCCATGTGAAGTTGGGCCGGCTTTTTCACGATGTTCTTAGGCGTCGTAACCATAACCCTAATCCTTACTAAGACTACGATAGCACTGTGCGCATGCGTCGAATTTTGCAATGCGTCGACCAATCAGAATGCTCCCAGTCGCACCCAGCCCAAATAAGATACTAGGAACTTTGACGATGTCACACCAGCACATCACCAACAACTAAGTCCGACAGAAGCCATTGGACACAAGCCATTAGATAACATTATCACATGCTCACAGTGGTGGAGAAACGGAAACGTCGATGGTATAGCCACGTCTCCAGAGCATCAGGCCTTGCAAAATCCATCCTGCAGGACACGGTGCAAGGAGGCAGAAGATGGAGACAAAAAAAGAGGTGGGGTGACAAAGTTCGAGAATGGACCGGTTTGACACTGAACGAAGCCTGAGGGTTGCTGAGGATAGAGAAAGATGGAATACGCTGGTTAACGATCATCTGTGGTGCCCCAACGATCTTTGAGTTACGGGAAAGAATAGAATAGGATATCATATATTACAACTTCAGCGTTTTCGTTGCGTCGGTACACAAGTAGCGGTTTTGGTCTAGATATATAAATAGAAGGGGTTTGATATCAAGGGGCAGTCTGTTATTTTGTACCACAGGCGCTTGTATCTGGTCACGCGAGCGGTTATACCTGTGACGCGTCTCTCTTTGGTTATATATAATACATAACCAAAGGGAGACGCGTCACAGGCATAGGCGCTCGCGTGTCCAGATACAAGCGCGTATGTTTTCTACATATAAAGCGATGTAAACCTTTGCACAACAAAGGAGAACTGGATAGAACATCAATGCCAGGAAATTGAGAACTGTCTAAACAAGAACAACAACCATAACGTCTACCAGACCGTGAAGCGGCTGACAATGGTTAAAAAGCCCAAGATCTCCCCGATCCATAGTAAGTCTGGCATACGCCTAACAGAAGAAGAAGTCTTGAATAGATGGACAGAGTATTGCTCTGATCTTTACAACAACACACATCAGTTTTAGCATGTCCCCAGAACATGGAAGAAGAAGAAATACTCCCAATTCTCTGAGAAGAAGTTGAGGCAGCAGTGCAATCGCTGAAGAAGTGGAAGTTAGCAGGAGTGGACAACATACCAGCAGAATTGCTTCAAGCAGAACTAAAGCGATGATTGACGCCATCACCATTATCTGTAACAAGATCTAGCACAGTGGTGAGTGGCCTGTAACAAGAGGCCAGTTTACACAGCACAGATTAAGCTTTTGCCTTGTTTAGTCAGTTGCAACATTAAGGGTAATGTTATGCTGAAGCAGACGATAGGAGTATTACTGTGTGGGCTACACATAGTTGTATAGTGACGCCCGCGCAGTGTAGTGACATCATCGCAGCTACGGATTGAGCGAGTTTACAACCAATCCGAACAGAGAAAGATTAGGTATAAAAGTTTTACCTGGTTAGGCCAAGGCTAGGTAGAGAGTCATTCAGCGTTCGAACTGTGAGCAGTACACAGCTACGCTCTAGAAAATCTCTCCACTGAAAGACTAGGGCAGCAGGACTTGTTGAATATTCGAATCAATCAAGTTAGCTATGGCCTGAAATTGTCAAAAAGATAAATGAACATACTTTTGTTTCATCATGATGTATTGATATTATTGTTAAATTATGTTTGTGAAATTTGCTATGCTTAGAATTGAATTGTTAGTCTAACGTTGCGTGGCGAACACGACCGGGTCCGACGCCATGTTGTATCCCTTATGGACCCACTGTTGTTTAACCTATATGTGTGCCTGCAGACCAGTGGTTGTACCAGAGAATGTGTATCATATTAATTATTTCTCTATGTGTATAGTTAGCCAGGATTTATATTTATCTATGTATAGGAAATTAGAGTGGAGATTTCAGTGGACCACGGAATTAGCAGAATGTTCGTCGCTATATATATAGAGATGTGGAGCTAATCACTGAGGGCTACTTAGGCCTTCAGTGAGACGCTCTACACACCCCTATTATACAGGGTTGTGCAGAATTTCGTCTCATATGTTACAGACGAGCAGGCATCGTATCGTGAGCCCAACCAGGGGAAAGACAAGAACAAGTCGTCACTGAACGTTGGCCTGCCGAGGTATCTCAAGCAATGAGCCAAGTCTAGCAACAAGGAGAAAACTGACTCCACAACAACACAGCGCATCACGGAATCAACCACAACACAGCGCTAACAACAATAGCGAAGTGCTTATCCACTAAGTGCACCAAACCTGTATCCAAGGACCACAGTAGTCCACTCTTCCAGAACTCTGAACCTGAGAGCAGAAAGTATCCAGTGCCCGATGATGATAAAGTAGCTGCCTAGAACTATCAAGAGTGAACCATTCGCATTGACATTTGAACTTTTAAGTTAGTATCGTACTTCGCAGATCGTGTATAGAATAGAGAAAATAAATGTGTGAGATTTACTGTTATCAAGTGGCTAGACTGCCTATGTTTCATAGCCATGTGAGAGCTAGTGTGACAGTGATCTTTTACCATTTTTCTTTCTATCTCAGCCTAAACACAGACCGAGATAAACTAATAAAATTTGTATAAGTAGAGTCACAGGGAGATTTACTAGCGATCCCCATCGGCCTAAGACGAGTGGGTAATAGCATTCAATTGTGCAGAGCCCAGCAACAATAGACCCACCATCACAACTTCATTGGCGAGCCTTGCCAGGATCTGTGTATAATAGGAACTGGGGTTAACCGGATCTAGGTACAATAGAATAGGATAACAGTAATAGTAGCAGTAGAATAACTTAGAATAGTGTAAGTGTAGGAAGCAGACAGTTTTGGTGCACTAGTCGTTTGTTTGAAAAACTTTTTTGCTTCAGTTCTTTGTGTGCCTGTATGTTGCATAGTTTTCTTTTGCAGGTTTTGCTTAAGTAACTGTTGTATGCCATTTTACTCTTGTTTTATTCTATTATTGATTACGAATTTGTTGCCTTTGCATTATCTTTCTTGAATTGCAATATTGCTAGTGTTTTTGTATTCCACGTGATTCAGAGGTTGGTCATAGACACGTTTGACAATGTCAGACCCAGTAGCCTTGAGATTGCGCTTCAAGGTATTAGGAGAAGCTTTACACTTAGCAGGAGGAGAACTAATTGCATATATCAATGAAGAAGTAGAGAAGCAGGAGGCCAAGGCAGAGAGAGAACAGAAGAAACTCGAAGCGGCAGAGAGAGCAGCGGAGAGAGAGAACAGAAGAAAGCAGAATTAGAAGCAGAGAGAGAACAGAAGAAAGCAGAATTAGAAGCAGAGAAAGAACAGAAGAAACTAGAATTAGAGGCAGAACAGAAGAAATTAGAAGCAGAGAGAGACCAGAAGAAACTAGAACTAGAAGCAGAAGGTAGGCGATTGGAGTATGATCGGGCAGAAAAAGAGAAACAGACAGCATGAGTTAGAACTGAGAAGACTGGGAGCCTCAAGTTCGGCCACAACCCCTCCCCACTCAGATGTAGCCTCCAACCCCGTACTAGGGATGTCATTTCCAGTGGGACCACCCAACGAAAGAGAAGACGGTCTAGATCTCTATCTGACTAGGTTTGAGCGCCTAGCAACTGAGCATAAACTAGATCCCACCCATTGGTCTTTTAAGCTTAGTCAAGGGCTTAGAGGAAAGGCATATGACATCTACAGTAAGCTACCGACTGACAGAGTGACTGACTATCACAGAGTAAAAGAGCCACTCCTAACGGGATTCGAACTCACCGGAGAATGCTACCGGCAAAAGTTCCGCACCAATCGGAGAGTGAAAGTAGAAAGTTATGCGCAGTTCGCGGATCGTCTTTCCACAATGCAGGATAAGTGGATTAGCCAGTCAGCCACGGCTAATACATATGACGGACTGACAGAACTATTAGTGTGGGAACAGTTACGGGAAACCATGACCCCCGAGCTGAAATCATTCTCAGTAGAGCAGGGCGCGGAAAGACTGGAGGATCTGGTCAAGGTCGCAGATAGGTATGTGGCCGCCCACAGAGAAGCCAAGAGCTTCAGGCGAGACTTTAAGCCTAACGGGAAAGAGGCACAAAAACCAAGCCTTCACCGGAAGGAGCGCACCGCGAATCGGCTGAATCACCCCAGACCTGGGCAAAATAGAGGACCCAACGCGGAACTCGGAAAAAGAGGTCCAGCAGAACAGAAACGGTATTGCTCGTTCTGCAACAGAAATAATCACTCCACAGCAGAATGTTTCAAGTTGGCCGCACAACGTAGGGACGAGCGCAAAAGCCGGCCAGCTCATATAGTTCTAACTCAAAGCAGCGGTACAAAGCCACACCCCATCGGACATCATCCATCGGTGACAGACACGGTCAAGGTCAACGGTAAAGAAGCAAACTGTCTGTAGGACACCGGTCTATCATACGACGCGATAGTTTGCGAGTCTTTTTATCGCGCGCGGACTTGACGGACAAGATAGTTGAACTACAAGGAGCAGACTTGACGAAACCGACGACTACTTGCCCTATAGCTTGGATAGAGGTAGAGAGTAGATACGTCAAAGGACGAATCCAAGCAGCAGTTTTACAGAAACCCCTGTATGATCTGGTGCTAGGATGTAGGTATGTGTTTTTAGGCACGCCCCCTAAAACTGTAGAGATAGCTGCAGTGCAAACCAGGGCCCAGGCTAAAACCCAACCACCCCAGCCCGAGTTAGCCCCGAATCCAGGACTCGAAGAGATCAAAACAGCACAGAAAGCGGACGCCTCGATAGCCAAGTGCTTCCAGAAGTTACCAAAGGCGCACACACCCCCGCACAAAGGAGACTTCTACATGGAAGATGGAGTTCTACATCGGCAAGGAGATGGAGATGACACTCAATTAGTACTGCCAGCCACCCTTTGAGCCCAAGTACTAAAATTAGGTCACAGCATGCCACTCAGCGGACACATGGGACTTGGAGCCACAGTACAGAGAATCAGCGCACACTACTATTGGCCAGGAATCACTGAGGATGTCAAGCGCTACGTGAAATCTTGTCAGCAATGTCAACGATATCCCCGCGCCATCACACCATACCAGTCACTTTAGGACCATCTTGTTGTATCAAATTTTATTCATCAGATTAACATAAGTTGTACTGATTAGGACCATCATTAGTAGTCGGTGTGCCATTCCAACAAGTCTCAGTAAACATTGTAGGACCACTGCCCATGACGAAGAAGCGGAACAGATTTCTCCTCACACTCGTCGACGCCTGTTCGATGTGGTGCGAAGCAGTCCCGTTGCCAGCGATCGACACCAGGAAGATTGCAGATGCACTCATCGCCCTATTTACCAGGGTGGGATTCCCGGACAGCATTAGAACGGACAACGGATCTCAGTTCACCGGCCGCCTGATGCAAGAAGTGTTCGAGTTGATACAAGTTCATCACATTCGCACACCACCGTACCACCCAGCCAGCAACAGACAAGTAGAAAGACTGAATGAAACCCTTCTCACCATCCTCAGGAAAGTTGCCGACGACATCCCGGAAGCGTGGGACACCCACGTGAATGCGGCACTGTTCGCATATCGAGAAACACCCCATGCAGCCACAGGTTACACCCCGTCAACATTGCTCTTCTGAAGCCTTACGCAGAAGTTGGACGGAAGCCAAGATAGACGACACACCCAGAGGTGCCACCAAGTACGTCACAGACCTGCAGGAAACCCTCAAAGCAATGTGGAAGAAAGCTGGTGAAGCACTGAAGAAGGCAAGAGCCCGTCAGGCGAAGTACTACAACCGCTACGCGAAGGACTGAGAACTGCAAGTCGGCGATCAAGTGCTACTCTTACTCCCAAGTGGAACCAACAAGCTGGACATCGCTTGGAGAGGACCGTACCGGGTGACTGCCAAGAAATCCAAGACAGTCTACCAAGTAGAGGTAAACGGGAGAGCCCGATACCACCACATCAATCTCCTCAAGAAATAAATCGACAGACCCACGACCCCCAGCACTCACACATGGATGGCCATCGCCAACGCGGAGGAAGTTAGGCCTCGGAGCAGTACTGATACAGCGCGATCCCAAGAACACAGAGACGCTATTCCCTGTCGCCTACGCCAGCAGACAACTGAGCCCCGCCGAGACACACTACGCCACGTTGGAGAAAGAATGCCTTGGACTAGTCTGGGCCATACAGAAGTTTCAACACTACCTGTATGGGACTCACTTCACAGTTCAGGTGGACCACCATCCACTATCGTTCCTGGCAGCCTCCAAATCCTTGAACTCGCGCCTGATGAGATGGGCACTCACCCTTCAGGCATACTCTTTTCAAATCGAGTACATCCCCGGCAAAGAGAACCACGGAGCCGACTACCCGAGTCGTCATCTCGTGGAGGACACATCCGCTGGCGCCCACTTAACACCTCTAAGGGCCACAGCACCAGAATTCGTCCCCGTCCAGTAGAACCCTGTCACTAGTAGTGTCCATAGCTACCTGGCATTGCATTGCAGCGCAGGTAGAGCAACTTAGCTAGTTTTTAATAGGACACTAGGATAGTGCAGTGTTAAACTAGGCTCTGTAGTAGAAAAAGGTCGAATCTAGTAGTCATCGCCTTTTTTCAGTTGAGGGAGCCTGTAACAAGAGGCCAGTTTACACAGCACAGATTAAGCTTTTGGCTTGCTTAGTCAGTTGTAACACTAAGGGTAATGTTACGCTGAAGCAGACGATAGATGTATTACTGCGTGGGCTACACACAGTTGTATAGTGACGCCCGCGCATTGTAGTGACATCATCACAGCTACGGATAGAGCGAATCTACAGACAATCTGAACAGAGAGAGATTAGGTATACCGGTTTTACCTGGTGTCACCGCCACGACTCTCTCCGGGCAGACGCCACAAACAGACAACTTCCGCACGCAGACAACCCAGAAAGAATGGCGATTACCCGCAGACGGAAGTGATGAAAACACAACGAATATATATACAACTTTCAAGCTATTTATTCATTCTTACCACACACTCATACACATACAACATTTACACGTGAAACGAAGAAATGGTAATGAAACAATCAATGGGTCAATGAAACGATGCGATGGTTTGTGGGAGTGATCGGGGTCGCTAATCGACCAACGTCCTAGTATCGAACGTGCACAGCCAAAGTCCGAGGCACGCGTTCACAAACAGACAGGGGGGGTTGAGTGTAGGAGAGGGACAACACAAAACGGGCCCACCTGGCGAAATGCAGTCCCTGGTAAAGTCTCCTCAAAAGTATCCACCCCCTTCCGTTGACGTCCAAACGAAGGAGCGTTGCCACCCGCGGTCGCCACTGACGATGATGAGGGAGTGATGATGATGGCGCTGATAACAAGGATGTGTAGACAAACGAATGGCGGTGTTGATGATGATGTTCGGTCCACCCGACCAAGTGTCGTCGTCGTTGCTGCCTCACGTTTTCCAGCGACGAACTGGCGGATTGACGAACGTTGAGCTGCGACCTTCGAACTCGATCCTCATACTCAAGCCTCGAATTCAATCCTCAACGACAATCCTCGACGAACCTGTAACATGCTTGTCGCATCGTAAATGTCATGTTCACTCGATTCTGTCCCCCTCCCTCCATCACACTTACCCCCCCCCACTCTCACTACGCTACTCCACTAAACTTCTGACACTTGAGGGGTCCAACTGCGGTCTATTTCCCCGTCCCTGACTCTCTCTTGCCTTCTATTGTTATCGTCACTTGAAACAAATACATATTATACAATTCAATGAAATCATGAATGCATGGAATGGACGACGCTGCAAATAAACACATGTAAACATCAACACATTATTCAAATCAAGCATCCCCAACGACAACAACAGCAACCACTTCCATCCTACCTTCATCACACTCCACCCCCTTTCTTCTCCCTCATTCTCCCTCCTTCAGTCGCACTCTTCCTTTCTTCTGCCTCTCCTCAGTGCAACCTTTCTCATCCTTCCTTACCCTTACGTACCAGCTATCATACAACACCCCAAACAGCCGGCCCTTGGTTATTGGCACAGTGAGGAAAAACCACCATCCACTCACCCAACGGTTCGCATGTAATTGCACCCCGTAGCCCTTCTCCACTGCCCTCCTACGAAAGTACATCCAATTAGGGTAATCCAGTAGTGCTTAGTTCTCGTAGTAGACAATACCTCGATACTACCTACCACACTACCACAGACTTGCTTTCCTACAGCTGCACTCCAACTGAGCGTATCACTTCAGAAATCGGCAATCTTTAATCTAGTATACATCTCCGGACCAGATATTATTATTCGTTAATACCCGTCCTACCCTAATTCCAGAACACAGCAAAAACCACAGAGCATTAGACAAACCCCGTCTACACTGTACTGCTGACAAACATGTTCTGACCATAGTGAGCAAATTCCTAAACTGGCTTAACCGGCATACGCTGTTTACCACGCTTTTCACGCTTCCGAGACAACGATAATCACGCATACAGCAACACGCAGTACCACCCCCGCCCTTGTACTCTTCACACACAGACTACACGGCTTTCTTCACAGGCTGCCCTGTGACACACACCCCTCCCAAGACGAACCCACGGAGAGTTCCAAACCTAAACTTCCACAGGGTCAGATCTGCTGAGGAAATCCGCTTCTATGTTGTCTCTCCCTGGAATCGGTCGAACTGTGAAGACGTACGCCTGCAATTGCATAGCCCACCGGGTGAGTCTGGCACTGTTGAGGTGCGTTCGCCCTCAAGATGAACTCCCTATCCAAGTTTGGTAACTTGACCACTGGCTCACTGGTCAGCGCCTCCTTCAAATCGACGAAAGCTTTCTGGCAGTCATCCCTTCTGTTGACCTCTCCCTTCTTCCTTACTCGCACGATCGGTGCTCTGTACGGCGACGTACAAGGCTCGACAACCCCCGACTCCAGCATCGGTTCCACTTCACCCTTGGCGACTTCCATCTGTGAAAATGGTAGCGGATGCTGACGTACACGCTCAGGGTTGTCGTCGGTCGACACCACCCCGCACTCGTCCAGGTTGGTGAGCGGCAGTGCTCTCTCATGTAGTGCAGACAGCTCCGTGTCCATCTGTACGTCCACTGGCCCTTCGCTCGCTCGTAGCGGTATCAGTGGTACAGTGCCCTGGCAGCTGATGTCTGATGTCCCCTCTGTTTCGGCCTGGTCCAACACCACTGCCACCGTCGCCTCTGGTTCCGCTCTACGGTCTACGTAGCGTTTCAGCACGATCGTGTGGTACGGTTTCCTGTTCTTGCCGACTCTCTGCACTGGTACCTTCCTGGCTCTCCCCTTTGGCGTCGTTCGCTGGCATGCGTCGCATGAAGCACAAAACCTCCTCACGTCACGACACATCCCTGGCCAGTAGTGCTCGGCCCACACTCGATCCAGGGTCCGCTTGGCTCCCAGATGTCCAGCCATAGGCGTGTCGTGTCCCCTGTGTAGCACTTCGGACCGAAGCTTGGTTGGCACCACCAACTGGCTGCGATCCACTTTGTCTTGTCCTGTATACTCGCGGTACAACAGGCCCCGCTTCCAGACAAATGCCACTTGCCCTTTGCCTCGTTGCTCCTTTCCTGCCTTCCGGTCTGCTAGCTGTCGCACCTTCGCAAGTTCAACGTCTTCCAACTGCAGTTGACGAATCTCCTTCGGCGTTGCGACGACGCTCTTGCTCGGTCCGACTACCAATGGTTCTGCAGCGACTTGCTCCTTGGCTGCTTGCGCTCGCGTCTGCATCGCACAACACTCCGCGTCCCCCTCGACGAACACCGGCAGTGCTGTATCACGTTGCTGTTCCGTCCTCGCCCAGTTGCCGATCACCACTGGGTAGATCAAGTCCGGCACCACCACCACCTCCACTCTCCCGGTGTAGAATGGCGACTCAAACTGCACCCACGCCGTCGGCAGTGACTTGGACAGCTGTCGAATGGCGAATCCGACGCGCCGCGTGCGTCCCGTGTAGACGAGGTTGGCAACTTCTCCCTTCCGCAAGCATATCAGGTCGGCCCCCGTGTCCCTCACAGCCGTCAGCGGAACACCTTCCACTACCACTTGGCTCTGGAACCGAGGATCTCCCCTCTTGCATGCCTCCTTCAAGATGCGCAACGCTCCTCCACTTCGCTCGCTGCGTTTCGGACAATCCCGCTTCAAATGCCCTTTCTGTCCGCAACTATAGCATTCCCGCTTGTCCGGCGAGTTGGGTCGTGGTCCCGCTGGCTTGCGACCCTCGCTCTTATCCCTGGGTGTAAAGGGTTGACGTGGTGGGAAACGTAGGTTGGTTCCCGCCCTGGCGTCGACGTACTGCTGTGCTAACGTCGCGGCCTCCTCCACCGTTGCTGGGTTGCGCTCGCGCACGAACGTGACCAGTGGCCGAGGTCTTGACGAATACGTAGCTGCGCAATGACTTACGAACGCGCAAAGCCTACGTCTATCGTAGCTGCGCAAATGCGTATCTTGGTGGTCACCACGCATGCTTTGTCGCTTGCGGAGTAACGTATTACGTGTGGTCTTACGTTGAGAGTAAAGTTGGGATATTTTTGGCGCAAATTGGGGAAAACCCGGTAAAACACGCCATTCTCCTTCTGTCGTGACGTCACGAGAAAAATAGAAGACGACAAAGATGGAAGGAAAAACTAAAGTATCCCAGCCAAGATCCGCCAATTTTACATAAGGAGAAGTTCACTGCTTGCTTGACCTGATCAAGCAACACTCAGACGACGTGTTCAGCAAGCTCAACAACAAAATTACGGCAAAAACAAAGCAAACCCTGTGGAATGAAATAACCATGCGTGTTAACGCATATGGGACAACACAGACAAAAACTCCCCAAGTGAAAAAGAAATGGTCAGATTTGATGCAGGCTGTGAAGCACCTTCAGAACAAAATAAAACACCCTCCGACAGGTGGAGGACCTCCTCACGCGATACCATGGTGGCATGATTTTGTGTTAGATATTCTGCGACAAGAAATATGCCTTCTGGAAGGAATTACAGGCATGCTTCTCTCTCTCTCTCTCTCTCTCTCTCTCTCTCTCTCTCTCTCTCTCTCTCTCTCTCTCTCTCTCTCTCTCTCTCTCTCTCTCTCTCTTTCTCTCTCTCTCTCTCTCTCTCTCTCTCACACACACACACACACACACACACACACACACACACATGCGTGAGTCATGTACTGAACCCGGCCAGCAGACAACACAGTTTGTGATGAGCATTTCTGCATTGCAGATGCCTTTGCAGTTGACATATTCAAATTCATTGATGACAGGTGCAATTATCTGAACATGTGTGCAATCAATGCAGCCCAGTACGTTTGTGAAACCTGCTAACTGGTAAAAACTCTCAATCACAACATGTGCTTCCCTTTGGGTGGCTGGAAGCTTAACGTATTCCCCCAGCCTTCGAGACAGAATTGAGGAGAACCGGGCAATAATTCTACCTACTGTTCGTCGGTCCACATTGAATATGTCTCCAATAGTTTGTTGAAATGCTCCTGATAGAAAAAAACGTAATGCGATCAACACTTGCATCAATGGAGGCAGAGAACTTTCCCTCGACAGTGGGTGTTGAAGCTCGTCTCCGGACAAATAATAATAATAATAATAATAATAATAATAATAATAATAATAATAATAATAATAATAATAATAATAATAATAATAATAATAAATTGCATTTATACAACGCATTTTTCATTAGAATAACAACTCAATGCGTTTACACACATCGTTCGTACGCATCGTCACAACATTCGCACTACATCATGTACAGATCTACAAGAGTAATGATGTCTCCTCGCCGAAAACGAAATCTAGCAAACAGTTCCACATCATCATATACAACAAATGGGTTGGTTCTATCGCGAAGGATCCGTTGGCACCTGAAATTCCTCCTCAGTAGAATACGAAAGAATAATCTGTCCGCCTTTGTTCATGTTACGCAAAGGTTTACGACAGGAGAGAGCAGTCGTAACTATGCGCTGAACGTCGCAGCTAAATTTAGCCTACGCAAGCGTCATGACCAGCACGTTTCGGAGTTTACGTTGTTCGTAGGCTCTACGCATTGCGTAAAGATGCTACGTATTTGACAAGACCTCGGCCCCTGTTCTGGTGTCAAACCGTTAACCATCTGCTCCATCAGCACTAAGTCCAGTAAGTCTCCATACGTGGCCTTCTTGTTCGCTAGCCCCATCCAGCGCTCCAGTAACAACTCTGACTTCCGCAGATACTGCTTGAAAGTCTCCGGTGGCTCCCTTCGTAGCTGGCGAAACTTCTTACGATACGTCTCGGCCGTCAGGTTGAAACGCACCAACAACGCTGCCTTCAGGATCTCGTAGTCGGCAGAGTCGTCCTCATTCAAACCAACGTAAACCTCCCTCGCCTTCCCCTTCAGCAAGGTCCCTAAGCGAATAGCCCACGTGTCCTTGTTCCAGTCCTGTGCCTTGGCGAATCGCTCAAACTGACACAAGTAGGTCTCTAGGTCGTCCTTGTCCTCGAAGAACGGTAACCTCAGCTTGACCGTCTCAAACTCGGGTTGACGATTCTTGCGGTTCCCGGCGCCTTGCAACGTCAGTTGCGCCATCGCTAGTTCGTGCTCTCTTTCCCTCTCTCTCTCTCTCTCTCTCTCTCTCTCTCTCTCTCTCTCTCTCTCTCTCTCTCTCCGATCTGCGTCTTTCTCGCTCGCCTTCGCCATCAGCTCTATCTCCCTCGCCGCTTGGTCCATCGCGTAGTCCAACGCAGCCTGTCCTCTCAATCCTTCACGTTTGGCGAGTCTCAAAATCCTCTCGACCGGCGTCTCGTCCGCGAACAATCCTGTCCTCGGCGTTGGTGCCGCCTCGACCTTGTAGACTGAACGGTAGGGGTTGGTCTCGAACCTCTTTGGCCTCGTTGCATCGCTCAAACGGTCTTGGTCTCCGTAGAAGTCGGTGCCTGCTGACATCCCACCAGTCGCGCCAAATCCCGTCAAAAAAGGGTCACTCACTGTGTCCCTGGCTTCAAACGTCGTCAACTCCTCGTCTGCTGATCCACGACGCGATGACCTGACCGGCGATCTCCGTTGCTCGATCGTGGAAGGTAGATCGGTGACTCCCGCATCAACTACCGCCATCGTCGTGCGCTCGTCCATCGTGACACCCACGCGAGAACGCGTACGAGCCGCGATCGGTGACACTCCTTCAGCCTCCTCGATCGATGCCATCCTGCTTAACGAAGCAACAACAACACCAACAACAAGTCAACAACCCTACGAACCTTACCTAGCCTAGCCTAAGATACTAACTACCTATCTAAGCTATCTTCCTTACCTATCACCCACCTCCTCCCACTCAAACAGTGGAAACTGGCCCGCGAGGTAGCGAACCGGATGGAGAGTGCAATGGCCCCTTCCCTCACGTGTGGTCGAACCCAGGCCGGCTGTGAGCCTCCGCTAAACAGCGACCTGACTCCCTCCAACCACCCGCTGGGGTGCACACTCTCACCGAATCACGCCTCACACACTCGGACACCACAAGACAATCACAAGACAACTTCACGTCTGGGCACACTCATACATACCCTGCATCTCCACCATTTGTCACCGCCACGACTCTCTCCGGGCAGACGCCACAAACAGACAACTTCCGCACGCAGACAACCCAGAAAGAATGGCGATTACCCGCAGACGGAAGTGATGAAAACACAACGAATATATATACAACTTTCAAGCTATTTATTCATTCATACCACACACTCATACACATACAACATTTACACGTGAAACGAAGAAATGGTAATGAAACAATCAATGGGTCAATGAAACGATGCGATGGTTTGTGGGGGTGATCGGGGTCGCTAATCGACCAACGTCCTAGTATCGAACGTGCACAGCCAAAGTCCGAGGCACGCGTTCACAAACAGACAGGGGGGGTTGAGTGTAGGAGAGGGACAACACAAAACGGGCCCACCTGGTGAAATGCAGTCCCTGGTAAAGTCTCCTCAAAAGTATCCACCCCCTTCCGTTGACGTCCAAACGAAGGAGCGTTGCCACCCGCGGTCGCCACTGACGATGATCAGGGAGTGATGATGATGGCGCTGATAACAAGGACGTGTAGACAAACGAATGGCGGTGTTGATGATGATGTTCGGTCCACCCGACCAAGTGTCGTCGTCGTTGCTGCCTCACGTTTTCCAGCGACGAACTGGCGGATTGACGAACGTTGAGCTGCGACCTTCGAACTCGATCCTCATACTCAAGCCTCGAATTCAATCCTCAACGACAATCCTCGACGAACCTGTAACATGCTTGTCGCATCGTAAATGTCATGTCCACTCGATTCTGTCCCCCTCCCTCCATCACACTTACCCCCCCCCCCCACTCTCACTACGCTACTCCACTAAACTTCTGACACTTGAGGGGTCCAACTGCGGTCTATTTCCCCGTCCCTGACTCTCTCTTGCCTTCTATTGTTATCGTCACTTGAAACAAATACATATTATACAATTCAATGAAATCATGAATGCATGGAATGGACGACGCTGCAAATAAACACATGTAAACATCAACACATTATTCAAATCAAGCATCCCCAACGACAACAACAGCAACCACTTCCATCCTACCTTCATCACACTCCACCCCCTTTCTTCTCCCTCATTCTCCCTCCTTCAGTCGCACTCTTCCTTTCTTCTGCCTCTCCTCAGTGCAACCTTTCTCATCCTTCCTTACCCTTACGTACCAGCTATCATACAACACCCCAAACAGCCGGCCCTTGGTTATTGGCACAGTGAGGAAAAACCACCATCCACTCACCCAACGGTTCGCATGTAATTGCACCCCATAGCCCTTCTCCACTGCCCTCCTACGAAAGTACATCCAATTAGGGTAATCCAGTAGTGCGTAGTTCTCGTAGTAGACAATACCTCGATACTACCTACCACACTACCACAGACTTGCTTTCCTACAGCTGCACTCCAACTGAGCGTATCACTTCAGAAATCGGCAATCTTTAATCTAGTATACTTCTCCGGACCAGATATTATTATTCGTTAATGCCCGTTCTACCCTAATTCCAGAACACAGCAAAAACCACAGAGCATTAGACAAACCCCGTCTACACTGTACTGCTGACAAACATGTTCTGACCATAGTGAGCAAATTCCTAAACTGGCTTAACCGGCATACGCTGTTTACCACGCTTTTCACGCTTCCGAGACAACGATAATCACGCATACAGCAACACGCAGTACCACCCCCGCCCTTGTACTCTTCACACACAGACTACATGGCTTTCTTCACAGGCTGCCCTGTGACACCTGGTTAGGCCAAGGCTAGGTAGAGAGTCATTCGGCGTTCGAACTGCGAGCAGTACACAGTTACCTCTAGAAAATCTCTCCACTGAAAGACTAGGGAAGCAGGACTTGTTGAATATTCGAATCAATAAAGTTAGCCACGGCCTGACATTGTCAGTTATTTTGAATTATGTTTGTGAAATATGCCATGCTTGGAATTGAATTGTTAGTCCAACGTTGCGTGACCACGTGGCGAACACGACCGGCCATGTTGTGTCCCACTGTTGTTTAACCTATATGTATGCTTGCAGACCAGTGGCTTTACCAGAGAATGTGTATCATATTAATTATTTCTCTATGTGTATATCTAGCCAGTATTTATATGTATCTATGTATAGGAAATTAGAGTGGAGATTCCAGTGACCTACGGAATTAACAGAATGTTCGTCGCTTATATATAGAGATGTGGAGCTAATCACTGAGGGCTACTTAGGCCTTCAGTGAGACGCTCTGCACACACCTGTTATACATGGTTGTGCAGAATTTCGTCTCATATGTTACAGACGAGCAGGCATCGTATCGTGAGCCCAACCAGGGGAAAGACAAGAACAAGTCATCGCTGAACGTTGGCCTGCCGAGGTATCTCAAGCAATGAGCCAAGAGAGCCCACCAGTCTAGCAACAAGAAGACTCCACAACAACACAGTGCATCACGGAATCAACCACAACACAGCGCTAACAACAATAGCTAAGTGCATATCCACTAAGTGCACCAAACCTGTATCAAAGGACCACAGTAGTCCACTCTTCCAGAACTCTGACCCTTAGAGCAGAAAGTATCCAGTGCCCAATGATGATAAAGTAGCTGCCTAGAACTATCAAAAGCGAACCATTAGCATTGACATTTGAACTTTTAAGTTAGTATTGTACTTCGCAGATCATGTATAGAGTAGAGGAAATAAATGTGTGATATTTACTGTTATCAAGTGGCTGGACTACCTATGTTTCATAGCCTGAGAGCTAGTGTAACAGTGATCTTTCAACATTTTTCTTTCTATCTCTGTACCCACAGACCGAGCGAAACTAATAAATGTATTAAGTAGAGTCATAGGGAGATTTACTAGCGATCCCCATTGGCTTAAGACGAGTTCGTAATAGCATTCCATTGTGCAGAGCCCAGCAACAATAGACCCACCGTCACATGGCCTACACCACGGATCAAGCCGCTTGTCATCACTCTTCTCAAAAAGGGTAACCTTCAGAAGTGTGAAAATTACTGCATTATGTGCCTCATCACCCATCATAGCAAGGTCCTCCTGAAAATAATACCCTACAGGTTGAAACCCCAAGTTAAACAAATCGTAGTTGAACAAGCAGGGTTCAGTGCATGGTGAAGTATCACTGAAAATTAAACTCAACAGTTTGAAATCCCAAACTGAACAAATCATAGCTGAAGAACAAACAGGATTCAGGGCAGGGCGAAGTACCACTGAACAGATATTCAACCTCAGAATAATCTGCGAGAAAAACCTACAGCCACAGCAACATCTATATCATGTGTTTGTAGATTCAATAAAGCGTTTGACAGAGTCTGGCATGCCGATCTGTGGGCAACCATGAGACTGTACAACATCAGCACTAACATTATTGAAATCATTAAAAGCATGTATGACACGGCTTCCAGTGCAGTCCTCCACAACAGCGCCATCGGGAACTGGTTCAGAACAACAATCGGCGTGCGACAAGGATGCTTACTCTCTCCAACACTCTTCAACATCTTCCTAGAGCGCACCATGTCATATGCCCTTGCAGATCAAGAAAGCACAGTCAGCGTAGAGGGTAGAGCAATCTCCAACCTCCGTTTTGCGGATGACATTGATGGACTTGCTGGAGAGGAACAACAATATAGATTTAGATTTTAGATTTTAGATTTAGATTTAGATTTTAGATTTTAATGCTTTATTGTCCCTTTTTATCGGGAAATTCTGGGCCGCCTCCCCATGTGGAAGGCGTAGTCGCAGCCTGTGGCGCGCCCAAACCCAACCTACCTAACATTAGTTGTGATTTTTGAAATTTAGAAATTCTTTAAATTTTTGAAATATTTTGAAATTTTGCTGGGGGAGCAAACCGGAGTACCCGGAGAAAACCCCCGAGACGTTGCCCGAGTCGAAAGTAAATAATATTCGGAGAAACATAACGCCCCGATGCAGGATCGAACCCACACCTGTCAGGCGCCATTGGTTTATACAATACAATGCAATATAACTTTATTGATCTAAAACTGAGAAATTCAATACATGGTCTGCAATCCGACATAAATATTAAGAGCACATGGACAAGAACTAAGAAACGTATTAGCATATTATGCATACATAATTAAATAACACAACATATTAATTTCCTTACTACTTATACGACACATAGACTGGACATTACTTTCAAGTTCTCGCACAGCACACTAAGCTTACTATCACATTTATTCCAGCATTGAACATGCCATTTCTCTAAGATACATAGACTATATATTGCCTTTCACACAGCACACTTATTATCACATTTATTCTAACATTAAACATATCATTTCTCTAAGATACATAGACTAGATGTTGCCTTTCTCACTGCATATTATCACAACGTTTATTCCAAAATACCTTCTCATCCTTCACACACACACACACACACACATTAACACACCCACATACACACGCACACACCCATAGTAACTAGGAGCAAACAATATTAACTAGGATACGTTCCAAATATCACTGAAACATTGCATCGGGAAAAAAAACAAACATATCTCACAATAAACACAATTGTATAGATCATGAACACTCATTCCTACAATCTTGCACACAACATATTCATAACATGAATGGAATTGGGCACAAAACTCTTTCTTGCTCTCACTGTGGACATTTTTGGCATTCGGTGTCTGCTCCCTGACATCATGAGTTCATAGTGTGTAGCAAGAACATGGCTCGGGTCACTCGCAATCTGATATGCCTTTCGCTCAACCTGACGTTCGTACAGCACACGCAATTGATCCTGCCTTTCACCCGTCACTTTCGCACAGACGTGTACAATCCTGTTCAATACGTTCTTGTGTTTCTCACTCAACCCTCCATACCAACACAGGAAGCCAAAGGTCACAACAGACTGAACAAAACATCTGTAAAAGTTGGTTAACACGTGACGATTGACATTGAGGGAGCGAAGCTTCTGAAGGCAATATATTCTGGATTGACATTTCTTGTGTATGCTTGTTGCGGTGGAATTAAAATTGAGTTTATTGTCTACAATGGTGCCTAAGTATTTGTGCTCATTGACTCTTTCCACCCTTTCTCCCCCTATCTCCAAGTCTGGTATGGCAACGGGGTTTCTTCTGAAATCTATTATAAGTTCTTTTGTCTTCTTTACATTCAGGTTGAGATAGTTATTATTGCACCATGCGGTGAACTTAAAGACTTCTTCTACATAGACAGGGTGAGAATTTGAGAGATTTTGTAGAGCGGTGTCATCAGAGTATTTGATGAAAAGGGTGTCGGTGGAGCCAGAGCAGTCGTTTGTGTAGATTGTGAAGAGAACAGGGGAGAGAACAGTGCCTTGGGGAGAGCCAGTGGAGGTGGAACGGGAGGAAGAAAGACAGTGTTGAAAGTGGACAGACTGTGAGCGGTTGACAAGAAAATTGACAATCCAAAGGACAAGTCTCGGGCTAACATTTAGAGCCAGAAGTTTGCGAGCCATGAGGTGGGGTTGTATGGTGTTAAAAGCGGAAGAGAAGTCTATGAATAGAATCCTAACAAAAAACCAGGTTGTTCAAGGTGGACTTGGGCATTGTTGAGGAGAGTGTGTGTTGCGTCATCGGTTGATCAAATGTGCTTGTATGCAAACTGAAGTGGGTCAAGGGGCGTTTGTGTACTAAGGAGGAGAAACTTCAACACAATGCGTTCAAAACACTTCATCACTATACTAGTGAGGGCTACTGGTCTATAATCCTTGAGTTCTGACGGGCTCCTGGACTTGGGAACGGAACATTGAATTTTTCCACACAGATGGAACAACAGAGGTTTTTAAAGACCAAGTGAACAACTTGCTAAAAACCTCAAACAGCTGGGAAGCACAAGATTTTAATAATTTACCACAGACGTTGTCAGGGCCAAAAGCTTTGCCGGGGTTTACATTACGAAAAAGGGACTCAACCTCGTCCGCCTGGATCACACAGTCCAAGCCTAGGTTATCTCCCGCTACTCCATCCACCCTCCCTTGCAGATCAGATACCACATTTAGCAGGTCGTCTGCCAAATTTCAATCCTTGATTCTCATTGGAAATTTGCAATAAACGAAAAATGTCGGACAGCAGAACCACGTGTAGTCGCCCCAGTGTGAAGCGCCCAAGTCTCCGAACAAGAACTTGAACAGCTGGTACAAAGACTTGACACCACCCCCCAGAACCTTTGGAATGGAAATAAGTGCAGAGAAGACCAAAATGATGACCAACAACATCAATGGCATCAACACAGTCATCAAAGTGCAAGGCCAATGTCTCAACACAGTGCATGTCACGTCACCCGAGTGGGTTCAATGACTTTGTGACGACACGAATTTTCAGCACATACTAGAGATAGTTAAATATCGTGCAGAGTTGCAGCACATCTCTAGTGATACAGTGTACCAGTCTGTATCGGCAGTCTCTTTTACTGCGTATGAAAGATAAGTAAGTATGATTTTCACGTGTTAACGCCTAGAGCATAATGCATAGTGGTAGAATGGGTTACTGAACTAAGCTCGATGCCTTCTCCTGTGTACTGGTAGAAGATTTAGCTGGCAGAGTCAATTTGGAAGCTTTTGCGAGCAGTCGTTTTTTGGACAGAAGTGACTTTGTGGCAGTGTCGTGTCAGATTAGAGTTAGGTCCTTCTGTAAGGGTAGATTGTTTGTTGTTTTCGAACCACCCAAGGTCTTGGACCCTCGTCGGGACAAGAATGGCCAAAAGATGCTAGTGGAAAGATTTTAATCGCCATTTATTCAGGAAGGAATAAGTGTAGGGTTGTATCTTAAAGTCGTGTGTCTTCATTTAGACACCCTCCAAAGCGCAAGTACCTCGTTGGTATTGAGATGCTCCAGTGATAGCAGAGCAAATAGCCCAGTAACGAACTTGATACTCTCAACTAATAATCAGTGTGGTGCTGTACTGTGGTGTACTGTTTGGTTTTGTGTTGTGTATGTACGTATATCCGTTATCATAAGCCAAGGACTTTAAAAGGTGTGTGCGAACCCTTAAATTCATTTCCTTAGTGGCTATGCATTCCGGGCATGTGTACGACAGGCTGCATAGGCTCCGGTGGGGTCGAGGGGCAAAGCCCTGGTGGGGGCTTCAGGGGGGTGAAGCCCCCTGAAGGAAAAGAAAAATGGCATTTTTAAGGCCATTTTGTTATCTTTCCTGGATGGAAATACTGGAAAATGTATAGCAATGTTTTGTTGAATTTTTTTTTTTTAATTATGAACAGGTAAAAAAAAAAGTGCAAATTGCAAGAGAGAGAGAGAGAGAAAGAAAGAAAGAGAGACAGAGAGAGAGAGGGAGGGAGAGAGAGAGAGAGAGAGAGAGAGAGAGAGAGAGAGAGAGAGAGAGAGAGAGAGAGAGAGAGGTTCAGAACGCTTGAAATTTACGATTCTGAATTAAATTTCCCGCAAACAATAGTTATCTAATATTTTATCGAAAAATACGGTAGAGCAATGCGAAACTAACAGCAGGACACTAAGTAACCCTATCATATTGAAACAGGTAAGATATCGTCGAAGAAAGTTGATCTTCGAAACTGCGAAGGCGAAAGCAAAACATCGTGCCCCCATCTTGTTCCTCGCGGCTCTTGATTTATTCTGGATGTTGCTTTCATTAAATGTCTCGCCACGATTGACAATTCTAGAAGCACACGACATTTTGAAAAAAAATGTTAATGAAGCGTGTTCATCACAGAAGAAGCGACTTAGTCTAACGCACACAATTTCAATCACAGTTTTACAATGTCTCCGTTGATGTTCACAGATTTAGCGCATAGACTAAAAAATAAACTCAGAGAATAGCATTCGCATGCGCGGGCGGCGCACCTTTTATTCAGTAGGTCAACGAAACGCGCGAAATGTAAAGCATAAGAGGCGCCTGCTAAAGTTGTAGCCTATAACAGTGAAGCAGTATTAGCGGGCGGCGCACCTCTCTGTCAATAAGACGACATGAAAATTTGGATCGGTACTGGGAAAAAAAATTCTCGGGATTTTTTCTCTTGGAATTTTTTGTTCTCTCGGAAATTTTGTTATTCTTACTCGGAAAATCGCGGATTCGTGGAGAGTTCTGCAGCCTGGTACGTGAATGAATGATCGTGAATGAGGGGGAAAGGGATGTAGTTGATAAACAGTAGTTATTGATTTTTATATGATTTTCATATGATTTGTGTAGAACGAATAATGTTGTTGATGTTGTTGCCAAAGTGGGGTCAAAGGGTGACCATGAGGTATGCATGTTAAAGAGAGAGAGAGAGAGAGAGAGAGAGAGAGAGAGAGAGAGAGAGAGAGAGAGAGAGAGATGGGTGATGAATGTGAAGGAAGGGAGACAATGTACTATGCGAGAGAGGGATGTTGAAGGTGATGAATATGAGGGAAGGGTGATGATGCATTATAGCGTGATAGAGATAGTTGCGAATGAAAGGAGATAATGATTGTATTATAACGTGGAGAGGGGTGATGAAGATGGAGGTGAGGATGAGATGAATCGGGATTGTGTGACTGGAAGTACAATTGTAATAATTCTGTATATTTATATAAACAACGATGTTATGGAAGTAATATAAATTATTAGAATTAGGAATTGCATGTATTATTGAGATGCATGTATAAACAGGTCAAGACGGCAGGGTTTACGTTTGTGTGGACGAACTAGTGAGACACTTTATTTGTCGACAGATTGGGCTTGCTATATGTACTACCGCCATTGTTATAGTTATGCGAACTTTCTGCGGTGTTGCCGCTGTGCTGCTGTTCCACTGTGCTTCAGCCTCTGGGGTTTGTGCCTGTGCCACCATGAGGTGTAGACGTCGTCGTGCTTTGCCACTACCACGCCACCAGGGCCAGACCTGGGAAAAGTTGAGGGGGGGGGGGGGGGGTTACAGATTCAGCGAAGCGCCGAGCCCTCTAGGGGAGTCCGGGGGCATGCCCCCCCCCAGAAATTTTTTTTTTCAAGGATGCAAAATGGTGCAATCTGAACCTTGAAAAAGACATTTATGATGGTCTGGGACTTTGAGCTTTTTAAACAAATTGAACTGACAAACTCTGGGGTACAAAAATAATCATCTGCCCGTCCCTTAAAAAAACAACAACAAAAAAACACACACGAACATTTATTTATCAGCAGAGATGTTTTGTATACTATTATTATTCACTACATTTTGTTGATCGTTAACAGTATAAAGCTTTATCTTGTAATTTATGAACATCACCGCCCTGCTTTCACTTTCACTAGGTTCCTCGGCATTAGTACCATTTGTGAATTGTATCTTCTGGCAAAACAGTTCACTGCCTCTTTGAAGTCAATATCAACATCCCTTTGCACTTTCAGTAAAGCAAGTCCATTGAGTCTATGTTGCCCCATTGTAGAGCGCAGGTAGTTTTTCAGGTTGCGCAACTGACTGTTTGAACGCTCACACTCGGCAGTAGTGACAGGCAGGGTGCAAAGGTTCTTTAGCATGATGAACAGGTTGGGATAAAAATCCCTGTCACAATGTTTCAGAGCTTCTGATGCCGTGGATGGGATGATAGCTGTCGCATTCTCAGCAGCACTTCGCCATATGCAAACCCACCTTTGGTATTCTGCATCAAGGGTAGCGTTGTCTGGTAGATCAGACTCCCACAACATTGCCAGTGTCTTCACCCCTTCTGGAACCTGCATGAAACCATCCTGGTTGTCTATTAAAGTGCTTGGCACCAGACAGAGACCATCAACTGCTAGGTCAGCATTTTTTAACCTCGAGTCCAATTCGATTGACAGGTGTTCCAAGAAAGGAATGGCAATGCTAATCTTGAAATATTCTTCTGGAGTGGCCGCAGGTTGGTTGTCACGGAGAGTCTGTCGGGATGCTTGACGAGGAACAATAACTTCAGTTGTCAAAGCATTCGCCATTTTGCTGACTTCACCGAACCAGGCAACGAACGCTGTGTCGACATCTCTTCTAATAGAAGACATGCAGTTACTGACCGCTTTGATTTCCCTGTAGGCATCGACAACATCTTTTGTCCTTTTCTGCAGCTTCACTGTCAAGGGTTTTAAGTAACGCAAACAATTGCGGACGACAACGAATGCAACGAGGAAAGCACTGCTGCTCAAGGTGTGGAGAAAGCCAGTTGCCTTGGTCAGTGTTTCACTGTCCCAATAATTTGTCACTGTCTTCACACATTTGTCCTAAACAGTCGTGAACAACCAGAAAGAGAGATGTATAAACCTCCAGTGCTTCATGTTTTTCTACCCATCTTGTTCTGCACAGATCAACAAGCTTTGTTTTTGTCGTGTCAGGCTGAGATGATTCGATGGTATCTTCAAGTTTTCTTTGTCTCTTTGGAGAGTTTGAGAAAAACAGTGACAGTTCCCTCAGTGCTCCCATGATGTTCTTCCCTGCTGGCAAGCCGCATGCTTTTACAATGCAGAGACTCAAGCTATGGGAAGCACAGTGTCTCAGGTAACAGAATGTAGTTACTTGTGATAAAAGAATCAGTGGTTGAAATTGAATAGAGTGGAAGAGGAATTATTTTTTTATAGTGCCTATGGGAGAGGGTTGAAATTTCTCCCCGGATTTACTTATGATTGTAACGTAGCCCCCCCCCCCCCCCCCTCCCTCCCCACCAAAAAAAAAGAAAAAAAAAAGAGGTACATAGTCAGGCCAGGGGGGGTTACATAACACCTGTAACCCCACCCACCCCCCACCCCCCTAGTCCGGGCCTGCGCCACGTCTTTCCTTGGTTGTTGGCGCCGCTGCTGGGTGTGGTCCCCCATCATCGCCGGGACTTGCCCTGTCACTTCGGATGACCGGCAGCTTTCCATCGGGGTCACAGGAAACCAGTTGCACCACACCGACACACATACAGATTCGCATTCACGCACCTAAACATATATCTATCGTCAGTGATCAACTACTATAGTTTATTCTGAGCTCAGTTAAGACACTGTTAAGTAACAAGCTATAAAGCTGACTTATTCAATACCATTGAACTTCTAAAATGTGCTGATTGGTTTATTCAGTTGAGAATTACCGTTATATTAAATTTAATTGATTATTGCTGTTGTTGCATAATTTTGTGGCATTTTGTTTGTGTACAGTTCTGGGATTCCGGGTTAGACAAGGGAGGTAAGTGTTCAGTAAATACCGGGTAGGGAGTCTTGATAGGGGTTGAGGGTGGTTTAGTATCCCATTATCCTGTGAGTGTGTGCGTTATTGTTGAATAAAAGAGTGTGATTATTCATCTGGCATTTTGTGTTAGTTTCTTTTGTTTGAGTTCTATCCTTCCACTCGTTGTTTTGAGCTGAACGTCGCGGAACCCACTCGGGTGACGCGACAGACTTCAACTCAACAGCGAGTGCTGGGATACAAACTCAAACTAAAAAAACTAACACAAATGCCAGATGAACATTTACACTCTTTTATTCAACATACAATCACACAGGAAAATGGGGAATCTAACCCAATCCCAACCCTTATCCGGACCCACAACCCCAACAATTAACAAACAATTACCTCCCTTGTCTGATCCGTAACCCCTTTGACACTGGACACAAGAAGCTAATAAAATCCAGATATAATAATATGGAACGAAACTGAAATAATACAACTAATGGCTTAAGTATACAAAACAAATCCTTGAAGAAATGTATATATTTAGTGATAGACACCTTATACACAGCTTAACTGTCCAATCTCCGATACAGGTTTAATTAAATTGTCTGAAAGTAATACTTCAAGGAAAATCACCAACTGATGCAACCTATTGCGGACTGTAGAAAATCACTGTTTATGTATGTTTATGTGCGTGTAATGTACGTATGATTGAGGGTGTATGTGAGGCCCTAAGTACTGCGACCCAAGTAGAAGGGGTCCCACAAGCACGTAGCCCTGCCTCCTCCTGCAGGTGGAAGTAGAGGTAGCACGGAGTACGTAGCACGAAGTACGTAGAATGTGGAATGAGGTACGTAGAACGCAGTACGTAGAACGACGCACGTAGAACGAAGACGGAGCAACAGAAGCGGAAGTATGGAACAAAGACCGGTAGAACAATGGTAGTAGCAGCAGAACTAGGAGTAGCAGAAATAGTAGAGGCAGAAATAGTAGGCCCAATTTGGTCAACAAATAAACCCTCTTAATAAGCTACCTCAACATGTAAACAATACATGGGAAATAACTCCTTCCGCCGTCCGCCATCTTGACCTGTTTATTTACACATCATAACAATTCATAATTATTCTATAATTTGTATGAACATCCCATGAACATGATTATTTAAACAAATACAAATGCTTCTTATAATTCAATTTCTAATCAACAATCTTGAATCATCCTCTCTCATATTCATCACCCCTCTTCCATAACATAATAGATAATACATCGTCACTCTTGACATCATTTCTATCACCCCTCTCTCCCATTCATCACCCCTCTGGCCTACTATAATACATCGTCACCCCTCTAGCATGCTATAATACATCGTCACTCATGACCTCATTTTGGCAACAACATCAACATTATTCTTTTTGACATACCAACAAGAAAATCATATACAAAGCTATTTATCAAAATACCACTTTCCCCCTCATACATCATCATTTATTCACTATGCATGCTTGGAGTGTATAGCCACTCAAGGAACTAGAATACTGGGCATCAACTCACCTTCAGTTTCCCAGCCTGTGAAGTACAGACACACCGACACCACAACACAACACAACACAACACTGTCTGTAGAGAGTTGGTGGTTCATTACTGTCCTATTATGATATTACAGGTCACCCTAGCACTTGCAAAATGCTAGGTCTTAGGAGGTCTCTAACACAAGAGCACACACCCTTAGGATGTCACTCAACACAGAGATCACACAGCACTGTGGCAGCAAAAGTCCTCCTCAATTATTATAAATTTACTTTTCTATAATAATCGTCACAACTCATTGGTCATTCTAGGCATAAGACTTTGGGTGGTTCCAAACACAAAACACAACCCTTAGAAAACGGACCCTACACTTATCCTATGATAGTGGTAGTCATAGTCTCTCCAATAGTCGTCTAACCACAAAGACTACCGCCCCAACTTTGCCACTTCTACCGCTTTTTCTCAATCCACAGTCCAAGGCACAGAGCTCCGTTCAACTTATAACAGCTATCGAGCACGTAAAAAACCTAATTCCTGACATACACTAGCATTCCAAAACGCTGAATCAAACTTTGCACATTGCACTCTAAGAAAATATGAAACTATGTACTATATACACTCCGACACAGCATAACCTTAGCCTGCGTCAAAACTCGTGTCGTCACAGTGCATAGCTTCAAATTTTTAGGAGACAATGTGTTCCGAAAGGACGTCCACTCAAGGATCGCACAAACAACTGTGGCCCTGACAAGGTTGCAGCCCATTTGGAAAGACATGACCATCAGTCTACACTCCAAGGTAAGCCGCTGCGCTCCCTTCTCATCTCTATCTTCCTATCCTATCCTGTAACTCGAAGGTCGTTGGGGCACCACAGATGATCGTTTAACCAGCGTACTCCATCTTTTTCTGTCCTCAGTAACCCTCAGGGCTCCGCTCAGTGTGAAGCCAGTCCATTCTCGAATGTTGACCTTCCACTTCTTTTTCTGTCTCCGAATTCTTCTGTCTCCTTGCACAGTACCTTGCAGGATGGTCTTTGCAAGGCCTGATGCTCTGGCGACGTGGCCATAAAATTCGGAAGTTACGTTTCTTTACTACTGTGAGCTTGTCATCGTGTTGTTCAATGGCTTGTGTGATGATGGTCTGTCGGATCTCGTTGTTAGTGATGCGATGGGTATAGGAAATGACCAGAAGTCTCCTGTGGTGTGATGGTCTGTTGGACTCCGTTGTTACTGAAGTGGGTATAGGAAATGCCAAGACGTTCTCTGTAGCACCTCATCTCTTACCTTGGAATGTACACTGATGGTCCTGTCTTTCCAAATGTGCTTCACCCGTGTCAGGGCCGCAGTTGTTTGTACGAATCTGGAGAGGAACTCCTGTTTGGGACCCATTATCTGACACAATGGCTCGTAAATATTTGAAGCTATGCACTGTGTTAAGGGATTGGCCTTGGACTTTGATGTCCATGTTAATGCCATTTGTGTTGGTGGACATCATTTTGGTCTTCCCTGCACTTATTTCCATTCCAAAGACCCTGGATGTTGTGTCAAAACTGTGTACCAGCTGTTCAAGTTCTTGTTTCTCTCCAAACAATCCAACAATGTCATCCGCAAAACGGAGGTTGGAGATTGCTCTATCAACTATGCTGACTGTGCCTTCGTGATCTGTAAGGGCATCTGACATGATGCGCTCTAGGAAGATGTTGAAGAGTGTTGGAGAGAGTAGGCATCCTTGAAGCACGCCTGTTTTAGTTCTAAACGAGTTCCCGATGGCGCTGTTGTGGAGGACTGCACTGGTAGCCTTGTCATACAGGCTCTTGATGTTGTACACTCTCATGGTTGCCACAGAGCTGCATGCCAGATTCGGTCAAACGTTTTATTGAAGTCTACAAACACATTATGAAAATGTTGTTGGTGCTGTAGGTATTTCTCGCAGATTATTCTGAGGTTGGAGATCTGTTCAGTGGTACTTCACCCTGCACCGAACCCTGTTTGTCCTTCAACTATGATTTGTTTAGTTTGGGATTTAAATCTGTTGAGTATTATTTTCATGAGGACCTTGCTGGGATGGCTGATGAAGCTGATGGTGGGGTAATTTTCGCATTCCTGAAGGTTACCCTTTTTGGGAAGTGTCATGACAAGCGACTGTGTCCATGGTGTAGCCCTCTCTCCATTCCAGATCTTGTTACAGATAATGGTGAGGTCTTCAATCCTCACATCTCCTCCTGCTTGAAGCAGTTCTGCGGGTTTCTCCTCCTGCTTGAAGCAATTATGCGAGTCACTCCCCCTGACTTCCCCCTTCTTCAGCGATTGCACTGCTGCCTCAACGTCTTCTCGTAGGACTGGGAGGATTTCGTCATCTTCTCTGTTCCGGGGACATGTTAGAACTGATGGGTCTCCGTTTGGTGTTTGGTTGTAAAGGTCAGAGCAGTACTCTGTCCATTTACCCAATTCTTCTTGTTCTTCTGTAAGGCATGTGCCAGACTTGCTTTGGATAGTGTAGGTCTTGGGCTGTTTTACAATTGTCATCCGCTTCACCGTCTGGTAGACCTGCTTGCTGCTGTTCTTGCTCAGACTGTTCACTATTTCACTATATCTAGTTCTCCTTTGGCCGTGTGCACGCCTTTTCGGATGTCATTCTTGGTTTTTCGGTGCTTTAGGTACTTCTCGCTAAGTATTCTGAAGTTGAAAATCTGCACAGTGGTACTTCGCTCTGGACTGAATCCTGCTTGTTCTTCAGCTATTATTTCTTCAGCTTGTGGCTTCAATCTTTTGAGTATTATTTTCAGGAGGACCTTGCTGGGATGGCTGATGAGGCTGGTGATGCGGTAGTTTTCACACTCCTGATGGTTACCCTTTTTGGGAAGAGTGATGATAAGAGACTGGGTCCACGGTGTAGGCACTTTCCCCTTCTTTTCCAGATCTTGTTACAGATAATGTTGAGGGCGTCAATCATCGCTTATATTCTCCTCCTGCTTGAAGCAATTCTGCGGGTATGTTGTCCACTCCCGCTGCCTTTCCCTTCTTCAGCGATTGCACTGCTGCCTCAACTTCTTCTCGGATAATTGGAAGGGCTTCTTCTTCTCCTCTGTTCTGGGGACATGCTAGACCTGATGGTTCTCCGTTTGGTGTGTGGTTGTAAAGATCAGATCAGTTCTCTAACCATCTATCCAAGACTTCTTGTTCTTCTGTAAGGCATAAGCCAGACTTGTTTTGGATCGTGGAGACCTTGGGCTGTTAAAAAATTGCCCACCGTTTCACTGTCTAGCAGGCCTTCTTGCTGTTCTTGTTCATATTGTTCTCTATTTCCTGGCATTGATCTTCTATCCAGTTTTCCTTTGCTGTGCGCATGCCTTTTCGGATGTCATTGTTGAGTTTTCGGTAGGCATCAGCTCCCTTTGAGGTGTTCTTTTTCATCTCTCTTCGTTTGTCACATAGGTCCAAAAGTTCAAGTGTGATCCACGGTTTCTTCTTTGAGCGGTGCTTGCCAAGGCTCTTAGTGGCGGCATCTGTCACAGCTGAGTTGAAGGTGGTGGTAATGGTGTTGACATCTACGTCACCAGAAGAAAAAAAAAAGCAGTGGTGCAAATTTCCCTCCAGTTGTGGCTTGGAATATTTCTGCCACCTCCGGGTCTTGCAGTTTGCCCAAGTCGAACTTCAGTCTGGTAGACTTTGCTTTGTTTACTCTCTTCATGTGGAGCCGATAGGACACTATCACGAGATCGTCGTCACTTCCGATGTCTGCTCCTGGAAAAGTGCGTGTCCTGCCAATGTTGAAGCTTGATCTGAAGCGTCTCTTGACCATGATGCAGTCAATCTGGTTGTGATGCTCCCAACTGGGACTGTGCCAGGTCCATCGTCTGGATTTTTTGTAGAAATCGATCTTGTTTTCCAATATTAGATTGTTGTATCTGGCAAACTCCAAGAGTCTCGGACCTCTTTCATTTGTTTCGTTTGTTGCAGTGGGACCGTCTCCGCAGTTTTGGTACGCGTCTTGATCAACCTTGGCATTCCAGTCACCTTGCACTATGACTATGTCCTTCTTCGGCACTTGGTCAAGGACAGCCTGCAGATTTTAAGCTTTCAAGTAGTATTTTTTAATATGACTTTCTTCAGTGAATGAGAAATTGTATGCCATGGTAAAAGCAACCATTTGAGGTGAATAATTGCGATATTCCTGTGACAAAGTGCGTTTTAAAATTGTGTTAATAACCACCATTGAAGGCGCACCTAAACGACATTTTTAAACCTATATTGCGATGTGCTATATATGACATTTGTAGTGTAGTGTTGGTTGTATAAGAAAGGGTAGGAGTAGATTTTAATTACGTTTATCAACCATGGTTTATGAAAAATCATATTTGTATTATTACGTTAGTTGCTTAATTTTTTTGTTTAATTTAAAATGTAGAAAAAAATACTTTTGTTTAATTTTATTACTATTACTCTTTTTAAGACTAAATAGGAAGAGGGATATTTGGTTCGCACACATGTAACAGCACGCCGTTTTGGAGAGCAAGTCACATACACGCTGCATACACACACATAATACACAGCGAGACAAAAAGTATCTCACTCCTTAGGAGTACCGGGGGATTTTTGTATAAATAGTATCCTCACTCTCTGGAACTTTAGTGCTTTAAATTCCCACTATCACTGTCTTCCTCCTTTGTTTTTTCTCATCCCTATGCTGTTTTATCAATCTACTATACTATCTTATTCGCTAGACCAGTCACCTACATATTTTCTTGAAAACTCTTCTAAAACTCCTCATTTTCGTAAGAGGTCTGTTGGGTCAGCTTGGGAATATTGGTCGCTTTCTGCCAAATGTGCACTAGGGCATTCTATGATATTATTTAGCAATGTAGGCATTTTACTCGTATGCGTATATCTTTTGTTGATATTTTATAATGATGTTCATTTTTCTATTTTGTTTTTGTAAACGGGGGTTCCATAAAGCGTCCCCTACGTGGGATACCTTTATTGTAAAGTGACTGGCTGGTTGGATGCCTTCAGTTTTACCACTAGGGTTGTTTCAGCAATTTTTTTTAACGGATCAGGGTAAGTCCTCTTTCGTCGAATTTGTGGTCCTTATTTTGTGATCCTGATTCGGCTCTTTGCTATCCGCTGGACAACCCCCGTTGGGGTGCCGGTGGTTTCAGTATAAATAGTATCCCCACTTTCTGGAAATTTACGGCGATCAGTCGCATTCGATACTACGCCTCTGAAGGTGACGTTCGCTACTAGCGCTTTTACTGACTGCAGTTTTACTAAAGATTTCAACTTTGCCTAACATTATTGGCTTTGCATCCTGTCCTTATCAAGATACGCTTTGCAGTCCAATATACAAGACACGCCTTGCTGTATGCGCACAAGACACGCATTGCAGCTTGCGCTCCTGTTTCCCTACACACCTATCCCTGGCACGGGATCTTCCCTACCCTCCCTGCTTTTCTACTGGACCATCCTACCTCCTGACCCTTCATAGCTGCTCCGGTAGGCACTCACCTTCTTCCCTTGGCCCATCCCTCCACTCTTAGAGACTCTGTCTCGCCCCATAGGTGGAACATATAGCCAAAGTGCTTGTTCTTTCCTAGTGGGTGCCTTCAGGTGTTGCCTCCCTGGGAGACACCTTTTGAGGCGTGTTAGTGTAGCTCGGAGTCCTGGACTCCTTGATTGGCCGGACTGGTTTTTAATGCTTTTACCCTGGGTTTAGAGACTCTGTCCCACCCTATAGGTCGGGAACACATAGCCGCCAGCTGCTATCCTGACCTAGTGGGCTTGGCCTGATTTCCACCCTGGGTGGTTCTCTTGTGGCCCCTTCTCCTGAGTCCTGGACTCAGTGGCTTCCCTCCCTCCTTCTTCTCCCCCTTTCCCAGATGTTAAATTTTAGATTTTAGCTGCCTTTTAGTCCTTTTAAAGTACCCGTTCTTGTAGTGGAGTTTACATCCCAACCCCCTCAAGATTTTAAATACGTATTATCTTTTTCCATTTTCCTTTTAATCGCCCCCCCCCCTTTTTTTTTTTTTTTTTTTTTACTTTCCAATAGGACATGTCCAATTCAGACTTTGACTCAGACCATGATGTTGAGGATACCGACGACTGGTCCGAGGTTCCCCCAGGCTCGCCTGCTAACTGCTCGCCTTCTCCTGTCCCCTCACGTGGACAAAAGAAAAAGACCAGCATAGTTTTCAGTGCTATCCTTAAATCCCATGCTAAGCGCCCCAGCGTAACCGCCGGTGGCAGGAAGGCTCTCAAGAGAGCCCAAAAATTAGTCAATCAAAAAAAGCAAGCACACACCCCCCTGGCAGTGGCTGAGCAGTGCGCTCGGCCCACTTTCTCTCCTTCAGTTGTTGGCGCCTTGGGTGGGCGGGAGATGTCTGTGGGCCCCTGCTCCTTTGCCCCCGGCCTAATCACTCAAGATTCCTGCTCTCCTTCTAGAAAGCGCCCTTCTTCTCAGGCTGCTCCTCTACCGAGCGCCAAGCGGTGCATTACTTTTAATACTGACACCTCATTCAGTCCAGACAATATTCAAACTGACCTGCCGACGGACATGGGCTCTCCTGAGAGACTACCCAGTGCTCCTACCCACGATGGAGACGATAGCTCACTGCCCACTGTCCGCCCTAGGCGGTCTCTTTCAAATAACTCTCCTTTACATGAGACCCTCTCACAGTCAAGCTTCAATACTGACGTGCAATCCACATCTCCAACTGACCGCCCCCCTAGTGGCGGCGCTGATCCTTCCTACATACCGGTTCCCTCTAGTGACGGTATTCTGGGCCTCCCGCCCCCCCCCCCCCCCCCCCCCCTGTCGCGTCGCTCCGATGTGACGCTGCTGCCCTGGTGGGTCCTGCCCCCTCTCAACAGCCCTGCTCCGCCCCGGCGGGTAGGATATCCTACGCCTCTGCAGCGCGCTCAGGCGCAGCTGCTCCCGAACCAAGAACGCCTTTCCGGCCTCCCTCGTCCAGACTTAACGTGGAATCAGTGGTCATCCTCCATGACAAGGGTGGTGGCCCGGCGATCTTTTCTGGCCTAAATCCATTGCGACAAGCTACAACACTTCGCGTCCTGGTTGGCGAGGTTCTCTCGATCCGCCCCACCCCAAACGGCGACTGGCTTGTTGCCTGCTCATCTGCTGATCAGCAAGGAATACACTACAATACAATACATGATTATTGCTTTAGGTCCAGCGGACTCTTCCGAGCCAAATCAGGACCAGAGAGACGTTAACTTAAAATATTATAAAATGTTTCAAATCTTAAAAAACAAGCCTGTTACTCTTAAATACTCAAACAAACTTTCACATGACACCTCTTCAAAAGTCTTCTTTAAAACTGATGTATTAAAAATATGTTCTCTTTCTTGAATCAAATCACTAAATTGAGTCCTATCAATAAAATCCAAACTAAACAAAACATGTCGATATGATTTATATGCGACAAAACAAACCAACATCGTGTAAAAATTGAAACAGGTGTGGACCATTACATACTTTAAAAATCTCTTTGAAAGGTATTGAACCAAAATATGTTTCTCTTTCCTCAATCAGATCAGCACATTCAGACATGAAATGGCGAACAGAAAAGGATTGATCACATGCAAAGCACCATGGTGGTTCTTCTCCTTTTAAAAGGAAACTGTGGGTGACATAAGTATGCCCAATATGAAGGCGAGACAAAACTGTTTCTTCTTTGCGAGAGGATGCAAAATTAGGCAAAGAATCTGACAAATCCGGGAGAATTTGAAATAATTTGTTGTTGATATGGTTAGACCAGTCAGTCTGCCTCAGCCGTTTACAATAAGATCCAGTCATACAACGCAGATCAGAGTAAGGAACAAATTGGAAAATCTCTGAAGGGAAATCGAGATGCAGAGCATCTTTAGCCGCTTTGTCTACTGCAATGTTGCCGCGGATGCCCATGTGACCAGGTACCCACATAAAAACTATCTTTTTACCCTCAGAAACAAGTTGTGTATGGAGGTCATGGATCTCTGCCAGAAAAGGGTGTGATATCTTTTTCGTGGAAAGAGCCTGAAGTGCTGACAATGAATCAGACATGATTAAAAACGAGGTTCTTTTGGATTGATAAACTTATTTCAGAGCAAGATGAATTGCCTTGAGCTCAGCTGTATAAACAGAACAAAAATCAGGTAAACGCTGTTGCAAAGGCTTATCTAAGTGTCTCCCGGAGACCGACACAGCAGCAACTGAATCTCCTTTCCTTGACCCGTCCGTAAAAAGTTTTTCATATCCTGGGTATAAGGCACACTGTTCTAAAGTTGGTTATATATGGTTTCAGATGTGTTGTTTTTGAGGATGGCAGACAACTGCCAATTAATGTTTGGGGTACATAATTTCCATGGGGGAGCTTCAGTTCGAAGTTCATCGTCGTTGACAGAAGCAACATCAATGCCTGCTTTTTCCAAATGAGCCTGCATTCTGATGCCAAACGGGGGGATTGTGTTAGGTTTGGCTTCAAATTTCTTAACACGATCTGGGTTGAAAACACAGTCATAAGCAGGGTTCATGGGATCAGTTTTTAATTTTAGATAATAATTCAGTGACAATTTTGTACGTCTGAGCTCCAACATAAAGGGTTTCACAAGTGGAGGTGCGAAAAGCACCCAAAGCAATGCGTAATGCCTGATGAGCAACTGGATCTAACATTTTAAGATAAGATTTTCTAGCAGAACCATAAACAATGCAACCATAATCTAACTTGGATCTAATTAAAGAACGATATAACAGCAATAAAGTTTTCTTGTCAGCTCCCCAGTCTGTACTACTGATAACCTTGAGCAAGTTGCAGGCCTGTTGACATTTAGTTTTCAAATTTTTCAGATGAGGAAGGAAGGATAGCCTTTGATCAAAAATAACACCCAAAACTTTGACTTGTTGGACCGCCTTTATTGGAGTTTTATTGAGCGTAATATTAGGATCTTGAATAATTCCCCGGTGCTTGGAAAAGTGAATACATTCAGTTTTTGCTTCAGAAAATTTAAAACCATTTTGTAAAACCCAGTCTTCAACGGCCTTGACACATAACTGTAGCTGACGTTCTGCAGATGCAAAGGTTTTACCTTTGGCTACTAACGCAAAATCGTCAACAAACATAGAATTTTCAATTCCCCGTTTGACGGAATGAACAGTATTATTTATTTTAATATTAAACAGCAAGGGAGACAAGATGCTACCCTGAGGCACTCCCATTTCCTGTTCCCTCGTATCTGACAAAGGTCCCACAACCTTTACCTTAAAAATTCTGTCCGTTAGAAAATTGGATATAAACAGAGGTAAATGTCCCTTCTTTTCTTGTAAATCTGAAAGAATGTCATATTTCCATGTGGTATCATAGGCTTTTTCCAAATCAAACATGATGGCAACGACATGTTCACCCTGGACGAACGCGTTACGGATAAAAGTTTCCAGTCGCACCAGGTGGTCAACAGTACTTCGATCACTTCGAAAGCCACACTGAGTGTTGGATAAGATATTATTTGTTTCTAGATACCACAGTAAACGAGAATAAACCATTCTTTCCAGCGTCTTGCATAAGCAAGACGTTAAGGCTATTGGTCTATAGTTTGTGGGATTAGTTTGGTCTTTGCCAGGTTTAGGAATGGGTACAATAATGGCCTTTCTCCAAGAGGGAGGAAAGGTGCCAGTGATCCAAATCTGATTGAAGATGTCCAGCAGTTGAGACCGTGAGTACCTTGTTAAATGTCTGAGAAATTGATAATGTACATCATCCGGTCCAACTGCTGAATCTGCACTTTTGTTAATTGCATTGTCAAGCTCGACTAATGAGAACGAAATGTTGTAGTCTTTAGAAGTATCAGAGGTAAAATTTAACCGTTGTTTTTCTTTACGTGTTTTAATTGTTTGAAAAGAGATAGAATAATTTTCAGAGGAAGAATTTGCAGCAAAAGAAGAGGCCAAAAGATCAACTACTAGTTTTTTTTTAATCTCCGATTACGTCCCCCTGCACAGTAAGGCATGGGCTCACCTGTTTGTTACTTTTATTTTTGAGTTTGCAGACCACTTTCCAAACCTTCGACAGCTTTGTTCGAATTTAGCATGGAGCAGAAACTTCTCCACGATTCTCTTCTCTTACGTTTGAAGAGCTGTCGGCATTGCGCTCGCAAACGTTGGTGGTTCTGTTTTTTTTTTTCAGAGTTTTGGTGCAGATACATCGTTCTTAAAGCTTTTTTACGGGCTTGCTGAAGTTTTTTACATTCATCATCAAACCAGGTTTTTTTTAATTGTATACGGTTTTGATGAAGTTTGCGGGATGGACTCCTTAGCACTGTTTATAACTATGTCAGTGTAGAGCTGTATTGGATCTATGGTGTTCCAAAATTCCAGTTTCTTAGCACGTAACTGAACCTCAGACAGGTTAGAAAACAGGCTCCAGTTAGTTTGTTTCAGTTTCCACCTGCCATGAGTTTGCTCAAGGTTGTCTGAATCATGTTTTAATAAAACCGGAAAATGGTCGCTACCATGGAGATCTTCTAAAACTGTCCATTTAAAATCCAAAAGTAAGTAGGGATCACAGATCGATATATCAATGTGGGACAAGGAAGCGGTTCTTGAACAGGAAAAAGTTGGAGCACCCTTGTTCAAAGTTACTAGGTTCAACGAGTCTAAACTGTCTTCAATTATTTTCCGTTGAGAATCGCTACGATCACTACCCCACAGGGGAGAGCGTCCATTAAAATCACCCAACAACAAAAAAGGGGCAGGTAACTGTTGGATCAAATTCTCAAGTTCATTTTTATTCACATTTATTGATGGTGTCGCAAATCTGGTGTTACTGGGTGATCACTACTGATGAAGGACTTCCTTGACTTTCATGACTTACCCCAGAACGTGGTTTTATTTCAATAAAAAAACCTAAGGTACACCATTTCTTTCCAACACTTCACAAACACATAACGCGTTTTTCCAAGTTCGATTATTTTATTATATTCCGTTAATTTTTTTCTCGAAATCGGAACGATAATTTGGCGATACTTTCCGTCGTGGTTACCGAAATAAGTTCGTATCACTTAACTTCAAATTTCATCTTCGTAGTAGTCGTTGGCGAATGAAGGAACTCGGTTTAAGTTGAATAGGAGGAAAAGTTCATCAGAGCTGGAACTTGACGTCGATGTCGCCGTTAGATCTAATGGCTGTCCGTGACCCACCAGTGACTTCTGTAGCCATCGTTGACGTACAGTGCCATCGTAGAATCAATCACCCCGATCATGAACAAGACATCAGAGAAGAATCCAGTGCAGTCTCGAAGATGAGATCGTCACGGAAACCCAAGACGATTAAAACCACAAAAAAAACAACTGCAGAACAAAACTAGTCTTAGATATTTGCATGAAAATTATTTTCATACAAACTTAAACTCCTCCAGGTCCGGCTCTGCTTGGAAAAACATATTATGATTAATCAACACATCAGTCCTCTGAAAACCAACTGCATTCAGATTAACCAACTATCTTTCTCTGGAAAACAAATGCATTCAAACGAACAAACTATTTTACTCCTCTGGAAAACAAATGCATTCAATGAACAAACTATCTCACTTCTCTGGAAAACAAATTCATTCAATGAATAAACTATTTTTCTCCTCCGGAAAATACATATATTCAATGAACAAATTATCACACTTATCAATCTCCTTGGGAAATTATCTTGAATGAAGAAAAATCAAAATATTTACCCTGCGGTGCCAGAATTCAGCTAAAACTGATCAAACGCTGAGGAACAACTCATTTTCCTGGCCCAACCACATCAGACATCATTCAGCATCAAGCTAAACTGTTGTTGGCATCCCATAGAACAAGTTGCTTCGGAGCTTGGGTAAAATCCTTCTTGTCCAGTCTAGATTTTCCTCCCAACTGATCTTCTGACAGTTTTCCTAACCGATTTTGCCTCAATTCCAATTCACCGAGGCTACCACACTTTCATCATTAGAACAGCCAATGAAAACATCACAACGCAAAAAAGTAACTATCACCTCAAATATTATATTTTATAAAATTAATAGTTTACAACCTCTTTCCTTTCCCTAAAATTTTATTATTGGAACTAATCACAATCTTTCACACAAAAGAATTATCAATAAAAATCGTCCATTTTATTCTTTTCCAAGAATACAAAAAATGGCTTTTGACACATAGCAAAACTGACGTCATATTCCTAACTCTACCACAGGCACTCTATATAAAAATGTGCACTTGGAAAATAAAATACTCGCGATCGTTTCGTTTCGCGACAGATGGGGTCAAATATATAGAACAAACTGTGAGGGATTTAAAAAGAGATACTCTGGCTGCAACTGCTGGTAAACTTGTATTTAGTGAAACTGGGTTAAATGGGGCGTTTCTATGAATAAAAAGTGAAACGCCTCTAGAAGATGTACAATCTAGAGACGAATAACCAGTAATATCTATAAGATGTTTTTTCTGACAGGAGAGTTTCCTGAATGGCTAACACCTCAGGTTGATGCTCCGTCAGCAGACAACAGAGCTCCTCATAATTTGCCCTTATCCGTCGAATATTCCATTGTAAAATGGCCATAAAAATGAATTAAACGAATGCTAAAATTGTCATCTCAGAGAGCACAATTACGTCTCTTTAGCTTTTCGGACCCTCGTCCATTTCTTCATGGTCCATCAACCCCCCGAAACGGTTCTCCGTTTCGAGAGGCTGATGGTGCTTGGAAGAAAGGGGTCCGGGCCTTTGATTTTTTTGTCAAAGCCCCGGAACCCAAACTGCCAGCCGACTTCCTCCCCTTCTCCCCCCAGCACCGGACCTTGTATCTTCCCTCTCCCCCTCACCCCTTCCAATCTTTCCCTCTCCTCCTCTGACGCTCTTCTGCTGAGCAACTAGAATTTTAGCCGCCTCAGCAACTACCCGGTCGCTAAAACCGGTCGTTGCTGGTGCGGCGGCTTGAGGCCTTGTCGCGTTAGGACTAGTTTTAACTCTGCTTGTTGACTATTTAGCCTTGTGTAGTCTTTGTAACAGTAGAGAGTCAGTAAATTACACAGTAGCAATAAAAGTACACACAGCGAGCCAGACCCCCACACAGCTTAGTGACTCAGCACTGTGTGCGAGAGTCGTAAACATTTTACCCAATGAGAGCTTTGAATCGGACCGTTTTAACCAATCAGAAGCAGGCTAAGTGGGTAGAGCAGTTTTGACTGTGTCAGAGCCTAACACAGCTTTGGTCAGTCGTGTGTGAGAAGAGGTAGAGTCAACATCTCCACAGCTAGAGAAATCTCTACACTCATAGACCAGGAAGCAGGACTTAGGAATCTTAGAATTCTCTCAAGTCATCACGGGCCTGAACTTGTCAAACAGGTAAATGAACACCCTTCTGTTTCATCGTGATATATTTGTATTATTGTTGAAATTATGTTTGTGGAATTTGCTATGCATAAATGTGAATTATTAATCCGAATTTGCCGTACCACGTGGAAGAGCCGACCACGAGCCGAAACACGACCGGTTGCGCCGCCATGTTGTATCCCGTACGGAACCTCTGTTGTTTAACTTATATGTATGTTTGCAGACCAGTGGCTGTACCACTGAATGTTTATATTATTATTAATTCTGTATGTGTATAGTTAGCCACGATTGATATTTATGTATGTATAGGAATTTAGAGTGAAATTCCAGTGGAACCCGGAAGTAGCAGAATGTTCGTCGCTTATGTATAGAGATGTGGAGCTATCACTGAGGGCTACTTGGCTTTCAGTGAGACGCTCTGCACAAACCGATTATTCAGGGTTGTGCAGACTTTCGTCTCTTATATTACAGACGAGCAGGCGAGCTATCCCGAGCTATCCTGTGCACCCCACTCCACAGAAACGACCAGTTAGTTGAGAACCTCTACCGCACAAGACGGAAAGAGCGACCCGGAAAAACTCCCTGTCAGACCCCACAGCGTGGCAAGGGAACCCAACTACACAACGACAAAGGTGGACCAGAAGCTACCTCACAGAAGGACTTCGAACACCCCACTCATGAGTTAAGTGCATAACACGAAGGTGCACTTAAACTGATCATACAGGACCACAGTAGTCCAACTCTTCAAAACTGTAAAACGGACCACAGTAGTCCAAATCTACATGAAACATTATAGAAAGTGCCCGAGGAAGATATAACAGCTCTAGACTATCAGCGATCGAACTATTAGCAGTGACTGAGACATTTTAAGTTAGATTAGTACTTAGAGAATCTTGTATAGAGTAGAAGAAATAAATGTGTGATTTTAACTGTTATCAAGTGGCTGGACTACATATGATTCATAGCCGTGTGAAAGCTAGTGTGACAGTAATCTTTTACCATTTTTCTATCTATTTCTGTACCCCAACCTTAACACAGAACGAGCTAAACAAATAAATTTATTAAAGTAATTCATAGGGTGACTTACTAGCAGTTCCCACCGAATAAACGTGAGGGTCCATAATTCCATTGTGCAGAGCCCATAAACCCCACGTGACACTTTAATTGGCGAGCCTAGCCAGGATCTGTGTATAATAGGAATTGGGTATAACCGGACCTAAGTACAATAAAATTAGATAACAGTAGAAGTAGAATAACTTAGAATAGTGTAAGGGTATAACACTGATCAGTTGGGTGCACTATTCTTTAGTTAAAAACTTTGTTGCTTCAAATATTTTTGTGCCTGTATGTTGCATTGTTCTTTTGCAGGTTTTGCTTAAATAACTGTTGTATGCCATTTGACTCTTGTTTTATTCTATTATTGATTACGAATTTTATGGTCTTTGCATTGTTTTTATTGAATTGCAATATTGCTAGTGTTTTGGTATTCCACTTGATTCAGAGGGTGTTCATAGACACGTTTGGCAATGTCGGACCCAGTGGCCTTGAGATTGCGTTTCAAGGAATTAGGGGAAGCTTTACACTTAGCAGGGGGAGACCTAATTGCGTATATCAATGCAGAGGTAGAGAAACAGGAGGCTAAGGCAGAGAGAGCAGCAGAAAGGGAGGCGAAGAAACTAGCCTTAGAAGCAGAGCAAAAGAAATTAGAATTAGAAGCAGAACAGAAGAAACTAGCATTAGAAGCAGAGCAAAAGAAAGCAGAGTTAGAAGTAGAACAAAAGAAGGCAGCATTAGCAGCAGAGAGAGATGCAGAAGTTAGGAGATGGGAGTATGAGCGGGCAGAAAAAGAAAAAGAGCGGGCAGAAAAAGAAAAAGAGAGGGAAGAAAAGGAAAAAGAAAGACAGCATGAGTTAGAGCTAAGAAGATTGGGATCAGGAGCTTCAAGTTCTTCCTCAACCCCTTCCCACTCAGATCAGCTAGAGGTAGCATCCAACCCTGTACAAGGAATGTCATTTCCACTGGGAACATTCAATGAGAGAGAAGAAGGTCTAGATCTCTATCTGACTAGGTTTGAGCGTCTAGCAACAGAGTACAAACTAGATCCCACTCATTGGTCTTTTAAGCTTAGTCAAGGGCTTAGAGGAAAGGCTTATGACATCTACAGTAAGCTACCGACTGACAGAGTGACTGACTATCACAAAGTAAAAGAGGCACTCCTAACGGGATTCGAACTGACAGGAGAATGCTACCGGCAAAAGTTCCGCACCAACCGGAGAGTGAAAGGAGAGAGCTATGCGCAGTTCGCGGATCGGTTGTCCACAACGCTGGATAAGTGGATTAGCCAGTCAGCCACGGCTAAAACGTATGATGGACTGACAGAACTGTTAGTATGGGAACAGCTACGGGAAACCATGACCCCCGAGCTGAGAACATTCTCAGTAGAGCAGGGCGCGGAAAGACTAGAAGATCTGGTCAAGGTCGCAGATAGGTACGTGGCCGCACACGGAGAAGCCAAGAGCTTCAGGCGAGACCTAAAGCCTAACGGGAAAGAGGCACAGAAACGAAGCCCTAACCGGGAAGAGCGCACCGCGAATAAGCCGAATAACCCCAGACCTGGGCAAAATAAAGGACCCAACACGGAATTCGGGAAAAGAGGTCCCGCAGAACAGAGACGGTATTGTTCGTTCTGCAACAGAAACAATCACTCCACCGCAGAATGTTTCAAGTTGGCCGCACAACGTAGGGAAGAGCGCGAAAGCCGGCCAGCGCACAGAGTTCTAACTCAAAGCAGCGGTAACAAGCCACACACAATCGGAGATCACCCATCGGTGACAGACACGGTCAAGGTCAACGGAAAAGAAGCGAACTGTCTGTATGACACAGGTCTATCATACGACGCGATAGTTAGCGAATCTCTTGTATCGCGCGCGGACTTGACAGACAAGACAGTCGACTTACAAGGAGCAGACTTGACGAAACCGACGACTACTTGCCCAATAGCATGGATCGAAGTAGAGAGTAGGTACGTCACAGGACGAATCCAAGCAGCTGTTTTACAGAAACCCCTGTATGATCTAGTGCTAGGTTGTAGGTATGTGTTCTTAGGCACGCCCCCTAAAACTGTAGAGATAGCTGCAGTGCAAACCAGGGCCCAAGCTAAAACCCAACCACCCCAGCCCGAGTTCGCTCCGAATCCAGGACTCGAAGAGATCAAAACAGCACAGAAAGAAGACACCTCGATAGCGAAGTGCTTCCAGAAGCTACCCAAGGCGCACACACCCCCGCACAAGGGAGACTTCTACATGGAAGAGGGAGTTCTACATCGTCAAGGAGATGGAGATCACACCCAACTAGTACTACCAGCCACCCTTCGAGCCCAAGTACTAGAATTAGGCCACAGCATGCCACTCAGCGGACACATGGGAATTGGAGCCACAGTGCAGAGAATCAGCGCACACTACTATTGGCCAGGAATCACGGAGGATGTCAAGCGCTACGTGAAATCTTGCCACCAATGTCAACGATATTCCCCGCGACATCACACCGTACCAGTTACCTTAGGACCATCGGTAGTAGTCGGCGTACCATTCCAGCAAGTCTCAGTAGACATAGTGGGACCACTGCCCATGACCAAGAAGCGGAACAGATTTCTACTCACACTCGTCGACGCATGTACGATGTGGTGCGAAGCAGTCCCGTTGCCAGCGATAGACACCAAGAAGATTGCAGATGCACTCATCGCCATCTTTACCAGAGTCGGATTCCCGGACAGCATTAGAACGGACAACGGATCTCAGTTCACCGGCCGCCTGATGCAAGACGTGTTCGAGTTGATACAAGTTCATCACATTCGCACACCACCATACCACCCAGCCAGCAACGGACAAGTAGAAAGACTGAATGGAACCCTTCTCACCATCCTCAGGAAAGTCGCCGACGACAATCCAGAAGCGTGGGACACCTACGTGAATGCGGCACTGTTCGCATACAGAGAAACGCCCCATGCAGCCACAGGCTACACCCCGTCAACATTGCTATTCGGCAGACCTCTAGCAGGACCGCTAGAAGCCCTACGCAGAAGTTGGACGGAAGCCAAGATAGACGACACACCAAGAGGTGCCACCAAGTACGTCGCAGACCTGCAGGAAACCCTCAAAGCAACGTGGAAGAAAGCTGGTGAAGCACTGAAGAAGGCAAGAGCCCGTCAGGCGAAGTACTACAACCGCCACGCGAAGGACAGAGAACTGCAAGTCGGCGATCAAGTGCTACTCTTACTTCCAAGTGGAACCAACAAGCTGGACATCGCTTGGAGAGGACCGTACCGGGTGACTGCCAAGAAATCCAAGACAGTCTACCAAGTAGAGGTGAACGGGAGAGCCCGATACCACCACATCAATCTCCTCAAGAAGTATACGGACCGACCAGCGACCCCCAGCACTCACAACTTGTTAGCCATCGCCATCGCGGAAGAAGGAGAAAGCATGGAGACCAATGCAGTAGAGTACCCCCTGCACTCCAAAGAAACCTACAAAGACGTGATACTCAACGGAGACCTAGCCGCTAAACAGCAACAGCAAGTACGACAGGTCATTCGACAACATCAGACTGTGCTCACAGATCGACCAGGGAGGACAGACCTCGTCGAAGTAACCTTAACGGTGACCGACCCAACACCCGTCCGCCAGAAGCTCTACCCGATGCCCCTGTCTCAGCAGCGAGCCATCAAGGAAGAGATAGACACCTTACTGGCAGCCGGAATCATCTCAGAGTCTACTTCACCCTACAGCGCAGGCACGGTATTGTTGCGAAAACCCAACGGAGAGCATCGACTGTGCATCGACTTCAGACTGTTGAATGCCGTAACGCAGTTCCAGCCAGAGCCACTCCCGGACCAGACAGACCTATTTGCCAAGCTACAGCGAGCAAAGTACTTCTCACGCATCGACCTCAGCAAAGGATACTACCAGATACCAGTGCAACCGCAAGTCCGAAAGTACCTAGCTTTCAGCACTATGGAAGGACACTTCGAATTCAACGTGCTTCCATTCGGACTCCACAACGCACCCAGCATCTTCAGCGCCATGATGCGAAAACTCCTGGCACCCCTGAGTAGCGAGCACCTACATTCGTTTATGGACGACATCCTCATCGCAACACCTACGTGGGAGGAACATGTCACGCTCCTACAACAACTACTCGCCCGCCTCAGAGACACGGGATTGACGGCAAGACCCACCAAATGTCAGATTGGATTCACAGAACTAGAATTTCTGGGACACTCCATAAGTCAAGGAAGCCTGCGACCGGTAGAGAAGACAGTGAAACGCCTACTCGACGCTCCTAGGCCCAAGACCAAGAAGGAAGTGCAGTCGTTTCTAGGACTCTGCGGCTTCTACCAGAAGTTCATCCCCAACTACAACAGCATCGCCGTACCACTGACAAATGGAACCCGGAAAATCGCCCCGGACAAAGTAGTATGGACAGCCGAATGCGAGACAGCATTCCAAACACTCAAGGACAGAATGACATCGGCGCCAGTACTCCACCTACCCGATTTGACTCAGCCATTCGTTCTTCGCACCGACGCAAGCGACTTAGGCCTCGGAGCAGTACTGCTACAGCGCGACCCCAAGAATGCAGAGACGCTATTCCCTGTCGCCTACGCCAGCAGAAAATTGAGACCCGCCGAGACCCACTACGCCACGTCGGAGAAGGAATGCCTTGGACTAGTCTGGGCCATACAGAAGTTTCAACTCTACCTGTATGGGACCCACTTCACAGTTCAGGTGGACCACCAACCACTATCGTTCCTGGCAGCCTCCAAGTCTTTGAACTCTCGCCTGATGAGATGGGCACTCACCCTTCAGGCATACTCATTCCAAATCGAGTACATCCCCGGCAAAGAGAACCACGGAGCCGACTACCTCAGTCGCCATCTCGTGGAGGACACAGCAGCTGTCGCCCACCCAACACAACTAAGGGCCACAGCACCAGAATTCGTCCCCGCCCAGTAAAACCCTGTCACTAGAGTCCATAGCTACCTGGCATAGCATTGCAGCTCAGGTAGAGCAACTTAATTAGTTTGTAAATAGGACCCTAGGATAGTGCAGTGTTAAACTAGGCCCTGTAGTAGAAAAAGGTCGAATCCAGTAGTCATCGCCTTTTTTCAGTTGAGGGAGCCTGTCGCGTTAGGACTAGTTTTAACTCTGCTTGTTGACTATTTAGCCTTGTGTAGTCTTTGTAACAGTAGAGAGTCAGTAAATTACACAGTAGCAATAAAAGTACACACAGCGAGCCAGACCCCCACACAGCTTAGTGACTCAGCACTGTGTGCGAGAGTCGTAAACATTTTACCCAATGAGAGCTTTGAATCGGACCGTTTTAACCAATCAGAAGCAGGCTAAGTGGGTAGAGCAGTTTTGACTGTGTCAGAGCCTAACACAGCTTTGGTCAGTCGTGTGTGAGAAGAGGTAGAGTCAACATCTCCACAGCTAGAGAAATCTCTACACTCATAGACCAGGAAGCAGGACTTAGGAATCTTAGAATTCTCTCAAGTCATCACGGGCCTGAACTTGTCAAACAGGTAAATGAACACCCTTCTGTTTCATCGTGATATATTTGTATTATTGTTGAAATTATGTTTGTGGAATTTGCTATGCATAAATGTGAATTATTAATCCGAATTTGCCGTACCACGTGGAAGAGCCGACCACGAGCCGAAACACGACCGGTTGCGCCGCCATGTTGTATCCCGTACGGAACCTCTGTTGTTTAACTTATATGTATGTTTGCAGACCAGTGGCTGTACCACTGAATGTTTATATTATTATTAATTCTGTATGTGTATAGTTAGCCACGATTGATATTTATGTATGTATAGGAATTTAGAGTGAAATTCCAGTGGAACCCGGAAGTAGCAGAATGTTCGTCGCTTATGTATAGAGATGTGGAGCTATCACTGAGGGCTACTTGGCTTTCAGTGAGACGCTCTGCACAAACCGATTATTCAGGGTTGTGCAGAATTTCGTCTCTTATATTCCAGACGAGCAGGCGAGCTATCCCGAGCTATCCCGAGCTATCCCCACTCCACAGAAACGACCAGTTAGTTGAAGAACCTCTACCGCACAAGTCGGAACGAGCGACCTTGAAAAACTCCCTGTCAGACCCCACAGCGTGGCAAGGGAACCCAACTACACAACGACAAAGGTGGACCAGAAGCTACCTCACAGAAGGACTTCGAACACCCCACACATGAGTTAAGTGCATAAGGCGAAGGTGCACTTGAACTGATCAATACAGGACCACAGTAGTCCAACTCTTCCGAAACTGTAAAACGGACCACAGTAGTCCAAATCTACATGAAACATTATAGAAAGTGCCCGAGGAAGATATAACAGCTGCCTATACTAGACTATCAGCGATCGAACTATTAGCAGTAACTGAGACATTTTAAGTTAGATTAGTACTTAGAGAATCTTGTATAGAGTAGATGAAATAAATGTGTGATTTTAACTGTTATCAAGTGGCTGGACTACATATGATTCATAGCCGTGTGAAAGCTAGTGTGACAGTAATCTTTTACCATTTTATCTATCTATCTCTGTACCCCAACCTTAACACAGAACGAGCTAAACAAATAAATTTATTAAAGTAATTCATAGGGTGACTTACTAGCAGTTCCCACCGAATAAACGTGAGGGTCCATAATTCCATTGTGCAGAGCCCATAAACCCCACGTGACAGGCCTAGCCTCCTTTGCAGTAGGTGCGACGGCTTTTGACACGGCCGTCTGCGTGTTGTGGGTGACGGTTGGGGACGTATAACAGTGGGGCTGGAGAACCCCCCTTTTGAGCAAACAACGTGAGCATTTTTTCTAGAGCATCCATCCGTCTGCACAAGGTTTCCAAGATCTGCGTCATTTTATTCATGGCAGTGTCCATTTATGGGTGTGCGCTAGGTTCCACATGAGATGTGGAACCCGCCACAGACGCAAAGGACCTCTCTTTATGAACCGGCCTACTTTCAAGTACTTTTTTTCTTGCGTCTCCGAAGGAGCACCTCTCAGTGGCCGTAACCTTTTGAATTTCCAGCTCCAACTGCCACTTAGGGCAATCTTTGGAGCTGGAAGCATGCTGCCCCGCGCAATTTACGCAGCAAATAGGATTTTTGCAATCACCTTCATGTTTATCGTTTCCGCATTCTCGGCACATTTCTGTATTTTTGCAGGTCTTGCTACCGTGGACAAACCTTTGGCAACGGTAGCATCGTAACGGTGACAGTGTGAAGGGCGTCACCTTCACCCTAAGGTATCCCACCTTGAGTGACTCCGGCAACTTGGCCATGGCAAAGGTCACAAAAAGTGTGTTGGTAGGGATACGTTTGGGTCCTTTGGTGACGCATACCCTCTGCACCGCCGCGACCCCCTGGCTGGAGTGCTCATCGCGTATTTCCACCTCGGACATATCACACAGGTCCTGACATCGGATGACTCCCTTGGAGGAATTCAACCGTCCATGAACAGAAACTTTAATTGGTCTATCAACGAAGACGGCCAAATTCCTCCTTAGAAGACAGTCCGATGCCCTTTTAGTCAAGCACTCCACCAGGTAGGCACCAGATCTAAGTTTTTTCACACCCTTGAACCCAGTTGTGCAGACGGATTGGAAACCCTTCTGGATGCCGAACGGAGACAGCTTGCCTAGTGGCATAGCCGGATCCGCCTCCTCCACAACCAAAAAACGAGTCCAGGCCCCTTCCAGGCTTTTCGTTGCATGTCCAAGTCACTGTCCGTATCCGTGTCAGAGTCGTCACCGTGAAGTCGTTTTTTTTGTTGTTGAAGCCATGTTATTAATTTGTTAATTCATCCCCCCTGTTCCCCACCCACCACGGAGTCCAACAAGGGGATGCATCCAAGCGGAAAATCCAGCAAGGGAGTGCACCAGGGCTACAGGGGGGATATACACCCAGACAATCCCGCACTGCCACTACGGTTTTGTTCAAGTTTGACCCATGAGCCGCAGCCTTCTAGCAGAGCTAGGGCAATACACGACCAGCCGCTTGACTGACGCGGGCCACGCCAGCCTCCCGTCTAGTGAGGCTACCTCTTACTGGAGGGCTCCCTTCTGCAGCCATAAAGGTCACCTTTGGCCTGCGTGTACTGCCCACGGAGGTCACCCTGGGTAAAACCCGTTTCAGGGTTGACCCATTTGTTGCACCTGTCCTGAGGTGTACAAAGTGTCAGCTACTGGGTCACACCAAAACACATTGCAGACGACGTGAGGTCCGCTGTGCCGTTGTGGCAAGGACCATCTAACCAAAAACTGTACGTCCGATGTCAGGTTTTGCATTAACTGTAATGGAGCTCATTCGGCAGCCTGGGGCGGCTGCCCAGAGGTCGAGGTTCGACGCAGGGCAAACCGTCTGCGTGGATCTTGCTACCTCTCCCACAACTCCGCCGTTTCTCAGGCGAGGGCAGGTGCTGGTCAAGCTGACCCTCCCTCCTCTACCATTTCATACAATCGGGCCACGTATCACTCCTCCACGCTGGCCAACCGCCCCCGAGATCATTCTGGTAGGCGTGGTGTTCTAGGACATCGTACTCTTTCTGCTGATTCTGCCGGCCCCAGGGAGGATCCTCCCTTAGATCCTCCTCCACCGTACGCTTCTATCGACACCTTTCCAGCCTTGGCCGCTCCCTCTGCAGGGACGGCCCCTGGCCCGCTGGCCTCCAGCTCCGGCCTCCCTCGCCGCGTGCCCTTGGTGGCACCACCAAACAACCCTCCCGGGCCCCACCCCCCCCCCCGGTCTTGCTCCAGTCTCCCGACTGTGCCCGGGATACGACGCTCGGATGCCTCTGCAGCCCCCGCTGCGTCCTCGGACCGTGGGACACGCCCGACGCCCCCCCTACCAACAACGACTTCCAACATCTCCCGTTTACCGACTCCACTCTCTCAGCTTCCTGACCTTGAGGGAGTGCTCCTGGCCGGGTTGAGTGCGCTCCCTCCAGAGCTGGCCTCAACCCGTATTATCTTTTCAATTCTCTTCGCCATCTTAAAAACCATCTGTGAACACTTAACCAACAATGTACCACAACACTAATTGTACTCAACCCTTTTACTTTATTATCTGTATGCTCTTGCTCTCTTTGACCATGAGCACACTGCAAATTTTCCATTACAACTGTCGCTCTCGGGGAACTCTCATTGATTCTCTCCCCATCCTCTCGGACAAAATAGGGCGTAGTCACATCCTCTGTCTACAATCTTTACACTGGAAACCTCATGATCTACCGGTCATTCAGGGGTTCCATTACCCACCAATCTTCACCACAGATGAAAACGATAAAACCTTTGTTTCTTCAATAATTTTAGGGCTGATGTTGTACACTCTCATTGTTGTCCACAGAGCTGCATGCCGGCTGCCAGACTCGGTCAAACGCCTTCTTGAAGTCTATGAACACATGATATAGATGTTGTTGGTGCCGTAGGTATTTCTCGCAGATTATTCTGAGGTTGAAAATGTGTTCAGTGGTACTTCGCCCTGCCCTGAATCCTGCTTGTTCTTCAGCTATAGTTTGTTCAGCTTATTTATAAAAATCTATTAAATAAATAATACATAAATAATTAAATAAATAACTACCACACATACAACTGAAGGCAATGACACACACACAACAACAGATAGAGTTTACAATAAATAAAGGTTTGAAATGTTACTTGTTAATTGGAGGTCCCACTTGAACAAGAGTATCGTACCATGACCTGTTTTTATGACAAGGTTCTGAGGGTTCTGAGGAGCGTTCTGAGGAGGCTGGAGTAAACAAGGGCAAGTTATAGTGCGACGCGAAATATCCGTATTCCATAGCCCCTGAAAAAGAAAGTACAGTCGAACATGCTTACAACGGAAAGTACTTCTTTCGAAGAGGGAAAAATCTCTTGCCAAGTAATTCTTATGTATTACTAAATCTGATAACTTTCTGGATACAAGGAATATGGTAACAACGTTTCTTCGCTTACATCAAATTTATGTTCTTATCCCAGACACCAAATTTGAAGGCTCTTTCAAAGTCGAATTACGAAAGCATCGCAAATGAAGTAAACTTGCAGGTAATCGTAAAAAATGGCATAAAAACATATAATTCTTGTTCATCATGTACACATTGGTACTGCCTTCAGATGTCTGTAGAATTATGCAATGGTTTATGTGCATTGTAGAGAACGTGAATTTTCCGGTTCTCAACAATAGTTCTATTTTTAGCATGTCAGTAATTGTATCAAATAACTGTATCTTATGTTGTTATTGTCACTGGCTGAAAATGTTGAACCAATAGAATAATTAATAGCTGGCAGGTCAGGGCAATTGGAGCTCACTCGAGTGTTGTGTTTTAATGTGTAAGGTTATAGAGTCATTGTGTCAGGACAGAAAAAAAAAGATAAAGAAAAAAAGAAAAGATTTTTGTGAATATTGAAGAGGTAGAAAACATCAAGAACTTATCAAGGAGCATAGGTTCGGTGGTTTTTCTTTCTGAAATTGGATGTGAATATTGTGCTGTAAAGAGTATAGGTATTTATAATGTTTTTCATGATTGTGAAATGTTGGAGAGGTATATTTTTGCATTGGATTTATTGCGTTGAGAGGGGTGAGCTGTTGTCCACTAAGATGGAATAATTATATTTTCACTGATTTAATAATATTGCTAATTACTTGGGGCTATAATAATAGAGTAGTAGATAATATAATATGAATGGAAGGAGTGAGCATGTTGATAGTAATCTTCATTCAAGAAATAATTATACCTGGATATGGATAACATTGTGGGAGAAGGAAAGAAACTATCACAGAATGGAATTGGAAATGTGAAGAAACTAAGGGAGGTGAGCAAGGAAGAAGCAAAGAAGAACAATATGATTATAAAAGCCAGAGCATTGACGTGTGTGTGTGTGTGTGTGTGTGTATATATATATATATCCCCCTCCAGAAAAATATTGGGGGGGGCAAACCTATACATTTGCCCCCCCAATATTCAGCCCCTCAAAAAACATTATTTGGAGGTTCAAACCAATATTTTCCCCATTTCTCTGGACTGATGCAAGTTAACAATATCTGTGCTGAGACCATTTTCAAAGCACTGAAGGACTGCTTGATCAGACTTGACTTGCCAGTGCAAAACTGTAGGGGTCAGGCCTACGACGGGGCGAGTAATTTTCAGGGTCATGTGTCAGGAGTTGCAAAAAGATTCAAAGATGAGATCTTTGCTGTGACTGAAGAGTTGGCGACAGTTCTTCAAAGAAAACAAACGACTTGTGATGACGCAATAAACGCTGCTGACATTTGTCTGAGAACGCTGGAAAGCATGCGGCATGAAAATTGTTATGAGACATTTTTTGCTGACATCACAACGAAAGCTGCAAATTTGTGTGATGAGCCCTGCGTTCCTACACAGAAGCAGCCTCCACGAAGACTGGACGATGGCTCACAGGATCACAGCTACTCTTGTCCATCTGCTTACTACAGACAACAATACTGTGAGGCCATTGACAACACCAAAGAACATTTAAAGAGCCGGTTTGATCAAATAGCTCTTGACTTACCAAGGAAAATTTAAGTTCTTTTAAGTGATGGAGCAGCAGGGAAGAGACCAAAAATTCCTCAAGAAATCAAAGATACATATTCCCCTCACATCGACTTGGACAGACTCAAAACTCAGCTAGAATCCTCCCACATGCACTGGGTGACACCAGGAGGCGGCTAACTCTAGGATCACCATCTTCCAAGCACTGCCGGATGAACTGAAAGCTTCTGACACTGTGCGACGGATGCTGAGTGAAGTGGATAAACTTATCAGACTGTACTTCACCATCCCAACCACAACTGCAACGGCTGAACGCAGTTTTTCAGCCCTAAAGCGGGTAAAAACATACCTTCGGGCAACGATAACGCAGGAGCGTCTAAATAATTGTCTTATAATGCATGTGTTCAAAGACAAAGTAGATCCACTAGACCTAGAGCAAACTGCTTACGAATGTATCAATACAAATGAACGCCGTCAGGCATACTTTGAAAAATTAACGGTGTAATTTCCCATGCCAATTGACATGCATGACTGCTGTTTTTGTTACTGTGATGGATCAACATTGCCAGGTCAGTTTCTCTCCCTTTCTCTCTACCCTCCCCCCCTCTCTCTCTCTCTCTCTCTCTCTTATATGCACAGTTATAGAAATATATGATATATCTTTTTCTCTCTCACATAGTGTCTATAAAAATAGTTCAAATTATTTGGAGTAAATGTCTAGGGCCGGACCCAGAGGGAGGGGGGGGGGGGTGATACCTGGGTTCTGGAACCCCCCCCCCCCCCCTCCAAATTAAAAAAAAATTGATTTTTTTAATGCAAAGAGTTTCCATTTTTTAAAATTGTTTTTAAAACATTGCAGTTTTTAGTCACTTTTGGTCCAACGTACAAAGAGTTATTTATAGTCAATTCAACGGAAATCCATTTCAAGGGATCCGTTGAAACGTCCAAAGCGTTTTCCCGTTGAATCGACCAAGTAACCCAACCCTTAAGCCTAAATTAGTAGCCTAAATGCAGCCATATTTTCTTGTTCTGGCCGCAAGCCTCTTCCAGCACCTTCACCTTGATACTGCCCCAATCCACCAAAAACGACTTTTTAGAAATATTAATTAAGATGTTAAGTTAATAATTATGACAATTCGTTGTAACGAACATCCATTGAAACGACCATCGCTGAATCGTCCAAAAACATCATTATAATGGAAACCATTGACAGTGAAGCTGCAGAAAAGGACAAAAAATGTTGTCGATGCCTACAGGGAAATCAAAGAGGTCAGTAACTGCATGTCTTCTATTAGAAGAGATGTCGAAACAGCGTTCGTTGCCTGGTTTGGTGAAGTCAGCAAAATGGCAAATGCTTTGACAACTGGTGTTATTGTTCCTCGTCAAGCATCCCTACAGACTCTCCGTGACAACCAACCTGCGGCCACTCCAGAAGAATATTTCAAGATTAGCAATGCCATTCCTTTCTTGGAACACCTGTCACCGAATTGGACTCGAGGTTCAAAAATGCTGGCCTAGCAGTTGATGGTCTCTGTCTGGTGCCAAGCACTTTAATAGACAACCAGGATGGTTTCATGCAGGTTCCAGAAGGGGTGAAGACACTGGCAATGTTGTGGGAGTCTGACCTACCAGACAACGCTACCCTTGATGCAGAATACCAACGGTGGGTTTGCAAATGGCGAAGTGCTGCTGAGAATGCGACAGCTATCATCCCATCCACAGCATCAGAAGCACTGAAACATTGTGACAGGGATTTTTATCCCAACCTGTTCATCATGCTAAAGAACCTTTGCACCCTGCCTGTCACTACTGCCGAGTGTGAGCGTTCAAACAGTCAGTTGCGCAACCTGAAAAACTACCTGTTCTTTACAATGGGGCAACAGAGACTCAATGGACTTGCTTTACTGAAAGTGCACAGGGATGTTGATATTGACTTCAAAGATGCAGTGAACTGTTTTGCCAGAAGATACAATTCACAAATGGTACTAATGCCGAGGAACCTAGTGCAGCAAGACTGAATTAAATGAAAGCAGGGCGGTGATGTTCATAAACTACAAGGTAAAGCTTTATACCGTTAACGATCAACAAAAAGTAGTGAATAACAATAGTATACAAAACATCTCTGCTGATAAATAAATGTTTGTGTGTGTGTTGTTGTTGTTGTTTTTTAAGGGAGGGGCAGAGGATAAATTTTGTACCCCATAGTTTGTCAGTTCAATTGTTCAAAAAGCTCAAAGTCCCAGACCATCACAAATGGCTTTTTCAAGGTTCAGATTGCACCATATTGCACCATTTTGCATCCTTGAAAAAAAAAATTCCGGGGGAGCATGCCCTCGGACCCACCTATAAGGATCGGCGCTTTGCGCCTTCGCTAAATCTGTAACCTCCCCCTCGATTTTTCCAAGGTCAGGCCCCTGATGTCAGTGAATAAAATGCGTGTGTGCCCCCCCCCCCCCTAATCCTGAGCAGCTTCCGCCTATATATATATATATATATATATATATATATATATATATATATATATATATATATATATATATATATATATATATATACAAGAAAAATAATTATCCTGCTCTCAAATATATATATATATATGCTAATATCAGGTTGTTTATGGGAACTCTGTCACCACCCAGCTTTTCGGGAACTTGTATTTCTACTGCTTGTAGAAAGTTTATATTTGGAAATAAGATTAATTTGCCCACCTAGATGCCAAATATGCTAAAACATTCTTGAAAAATGTATTACCTTCTGATTTGAAAAAAATATATATAAAAACATGTTAAGTCCCCATATCCACGTTCCCAAAAATCTTTTTGGGAACGTGGATATGGGGACCTTAATATGTTTGTATATATATATATATGAGATCTTTGGTAAAGATCGAAACGCGTCAGGAGAACCAGGCTTTATGAATGCAATTCTACTGCTTATTGAGCTCTTGTAGCTCATTAAGAAGCACATGGAATTGAAAGTCACTATGTCTCACTTTTGTCCACCTTTGAGAGCAGGATAATTATTTTCCTTGTTTAAATTAACTTGCCTCCCTTGGCTTGTTTTTATTCCTTGTTCCTTAATGGTTGCTGTATGGTGCTAGCCATTTGGAGAGAATTTATATTAAATTTTATATCTATCTATATATATATATATATATATATATATATATATATATATATATGTATATATATATAAATATATATATATATATATATATATATATATATATATATATATATATATATATATATATATATATATATAGATATACCCCCTTGCTTTTGGGTACCCCCACTATAATTACATGTAAATTATCACTTGTAGACGGACCGATATATATATATATATATATATATATATATATATATATATATATATATATATATATATATATATATATATATATATATATATATATATATATATATATATATATATATATATTTTTTTTTTTTTTTTTTTTTTGTTTATATTATTTCTTTATTATTTTTTGTTAAATTCTTTTTAAAATTTGTTTTATTTCTTCCTATCCTATCCTATCCCGTAACTCGGAGGTCGTAGGGGCACCACAGATAATCGTTTAACCAGCATACTCCATATGTCCTTTCTTCATCAACCCTGATTGTTTCACTCAGTGTCAAACCAGTCCATTCTCGAATGTTGTCCTCCCACCTCTTTTTCGGTCTTCCTCTTCTTCTACCTCCTTGCACTGTGCCTGGCAGGATGGTCTCTGCAAGACCTGATGATCTGTTGACGTGGCCATACCATCGGAGTTTCCGTTTCTTCACCACTGTGAGCAAATTTTCAGCTCCAATGAAACATTATCAATACAATACAATCTATCTATCTAACCTATCCCGTAACTTGGAGGTCGTAGGAGCACCGCAGATGATCGTTTAACCAACGTACTCCATCTTTCTCTGTCCTCAGCAACCCTGATGGTTTCGCTCAGAGTCAAACCAGTCCATTCTCGAAAGTTGTCCTCCCACTTTTTTTTCGGTCTCCCTCTACTTCAACCTCCTTGCACTGTGCCTTGCAGGATGGTCTTTGCAAGAGCTGGGGATCTGGTGACGTGGCCATACCATCGGAGTTTCCGTTTCTTCACCACTGTGAGCATGTCATCGTGTTGTCCAATGGCTTGTGCGATGGTCTGTCGGACTTCGTCGTTGGTTATGTGTTGGGTTTAGGAAATGCCCAGACGTCTTCTGTAGCAACTCATCTCCACGCTTTGTATTCTTCGTTGTAGATCTGCTATGAGGGTCCATGTTTTGCAAGCGTACAGGAAGATGGAGATGACAAGGGAGCGCAACAGTCTTACCTTGGAATGTAGACTGATGGTCCTGTCTTTCCAAATTGGCTTCAACCTCGCCAGGGCAGCAGTTGTTTGTGCGATCTTTGAGAGGACTTCCTGTGGGGACCCATTGTCTGATACAATGGCTCCTAAATATTTAAAGCTATGAACTGTGTTGAGGGATTGGATTTGGACTTTGATGTCCGTGTTGATGCCATTGGTGTTGTTGGTCATCATTTTGGTCTTCTCTGCACTTATTTCCATTCCATACTCTGGAGATGGTGTCAAGCCTCTGTACCAGCTGTTCAAGTTCTTGTTCCTCTCCAGCCAATCCATCAATGTCATCCGCAAAACGAAGGTTGAAGATTGCTCTTCCCCCTATGCTGACTGTGTTTTCGTGATCTGCAATGGCATCTGACATCATGCGCTCTAGGAAGTTGTTGAAGAGTGTTGGAGAGAGTAGGCATCCCTGACGCACACCGATTGTTGTTCTGAACCAGTTTCCGATGGCGCTGTTGTGGAGGACTGCACTGGTAGCCTTGTCATACAGCCTTTTGATGACTTCAAGAATTTTAGGGCTGATGTTGTACACTGTCATAGTTGCCCACAGAGCTGCGTGCCAGACTCGGTCAAACGCCTATTTGAAGTCTACGAACACATGATGTCGTTGGTGCTTTAAGTATTTTCGCAGATTATTCTGAGGTTGAAAATCTGTTCAGTGGTACTTCGCCCTGCCCTGAATGCTGCTTGTTCTTCAGCTATGATGTGTTCGGCTTGGGGTTTCAGCCTGTTGAGTATTAATTTGTTTAATTAAGTTTTTTTAACTTGTAAAAATATTTTAAATTACTTTTTAATTATTAGTTTTTAATTTTAAATATTAAATTATTTATTTGTTTGCTACCAATATGCGCTGAACCTTCATAGGGTAATTCTTGTTTGGTATACATGGGATTAGGAACCTGCAAGGACCAGACCCTCCTCCCCTTTTTTAGAGTAGTGAAGGTGGAGGGGCCCACTTGACTATTGGCCCCCACGTTACCTTTGGCCACCCCAACCCCACTCTCCCTTCTGTCTCTTTCTTCTCCCTCTGGTTGTAAAAGGTATAATCAGGAGGGGTCAAACACAGTACAATCCTGTTGTATTACCATTTCACAAGGGCTTTTTTTCAACCTAACAATCTGAATGTAGGGATTTGAAATATTTGAAATGACATTTTGCCATGATTTATCTCAAGGAGCAAATCTATCTGTGGAGACTTCATCTGAAGTTTGGGTTCAAGGGCTGCGTCCATCAGTGGTTCCAGTCGTATCTAGAGGATACGTTTCTGTACGTCAGTGTGAACACAGCTACAAGACTGACCTGTGGGGTCCTCCAGGGGTCCGTTTTGGAACCTGTACTCTTTTCGCTTTATACCTTTGAATTTGGCCGTATCATCGAGATACACGAGCAAGGGAGGCAGCTTTTTTGGTGATGACTCTGGCCTCTACGACTCTTTCCCTCCTGATGATGCCGCTGCAGTGGAGTCTGCTAAGAAGTTTGAGCTGTGTTCCTCTGACCTCAAGGTGTGGATGACGCACAGAAACTGAACGAGGACAAGACTGAGGCCATCATGTGTGGACCTCATAGCAAAAGAGACTCTGTATCCCTGAGCTCCAACACTTTTGGACAGTCAGCTATCCCATTCTTGTCCACTGTCAGAGATCTGGACATCATGATCGATGCAAACCTCACAATGGAGGATCAAGCGAGTGCCGTGGTTAGAGGGTGCTTCTTCCATCTTCACTGTCTTGGTAAACTGCGAGATGCCCTCGGAAAACAAGACCATTGCCGTCGCCTTGGTGATATTCAGGATAGATTATGCAAACCGTTGTCCAGCTTGACCGTCTCCAGTGTGTTCTGAACACGGCCGCCAGGATTGTCACCCGCAGCAAGAAGACCAGACCACATCACTCCTGTTCTCCGACAACTTCACTGCTGGCAGTCAAGAAGAAAGTCGACCACAAAGTCCTCGAGCTCCATATGTTACGAGTGTGTGCATGAACCCACCTCCCTCTATAGTACACGAGAGACATTGTCCCTACCCACAAACCCTCAAGGCGCCTTCACTCCTCTTCCCAGTTTATGTTGTCCGTTCCAAGTGTGGATGGACACAGAAAGAAGGGTTTGGGTCACCGCTCCTTCTCCCACTTCTTCTAGCCTTGCAAAGACCATCCTGCAAGGCACGGTACAAGGAGGCAGAAGAAGAGGTAGACAAAAAAAGAGGTGGGAAGACAACATTCGAGAATGGACTGGCTTGACACTGAGTGAAGCTATGACGGTTGCAGATTACAGAGAAAGATGGAGTAACTCTGGTTAAGCGATCATCTGTGCTGCCCCAACAACTTTCGAGTTACGTGATAAGATAGGATAGGATAGGATAGGATAGGATAGGATATTGATATATAGATATATAAAATGTGTTTATTAAGTATTTAACATATATCATTTATTTATGGAAATCCTTACCTTGTTAACTACTATGGCTTTTACTGTAATAGGGTATGGCCACGTCACCAGAGCATCAGGCCTTGCAAAGACCATCCTGCAAGGCACGGTACAAGGAGGCAGAAGAAGAGGTAGACAGAAAAAGAGGTGGCAAGACAACATTCGAGAATGGACTGGCTTGACACTGAGTGAAACCATAAGGGCTGCTGAGGACAGAGAAAGAGGGAGTACACTGGTTAAACAATCGTCTGTGGTTCCCTAACGACTTCCAAGTTACGGGACAGGATAGGATAATGGTGGGCGTGGACGTTAAACTTCAATGTTCACCTCCCTTTTTTGAGTTTTTGGTGAGAGCTTGTATGCAGTTGTTGATGCTGCTTGCTGAATAAAGTTGAAAAAACACATAGTAACGACTCCTGCCCTGTTGCTGGGAGAACGGGTTACGTACATAACAAATTCGAGTTACACAAGATTCAAGCATCGGGACTGAATCGGTTATTGCAGTGTAACACTGTCTGACAAAGTATTTAAGGAAAAGATAAAGAAAAGGTTGCAAGATCAGTATGCACAAAACTGGCACTCTGAAATTGACTCAAATAACATATAATATAATTAAAAAATGTTTAAAGATAATTTTGCCTTTGAAAACTATTTGACTGTTCTTCCCTCCAATCTAGCCGCCAGTATAACAAAAATTAGAACATCACCTCCTAAACTACCAGTACAAAAGGGACGCTTTTTAAAATTAAAAAATGTGACAGAACTTCTAATAAATGTAGTCTTATTAATCTGGGAAATAATTTTCACTGTATTTTTTTTTGGTCTAATTTGCTGAGGTCAGGAAATAGTTGCACGAAAGGTTGTATTATGCTTGTCTAAATGCAAATAAATTGTGTACTTTGTTAATGCACTGTGAAATTTGACTTCGAGGAAAATATTTTCATCATTTTGTCATACTACATGTTCTGAAAAAAAAATAAAAAAATAAAAAAAGTATTTCGCTTGATTTTTTGTTTTTGTTATTTGAAGAAAGGACTTCTTTATTAAATTAAACACACTCCAGGCAATACCAAAGAAACAAAAGACCAAAAAAAAATTCAAAGTTGAACCTTTGTTTTGCAAGCAGCTGCATCAGTCGAACAGACAAAAAAAAACATAATCAGCAGCAAAAATACATTCTGTGTTTATTATTATTTGGAAGAACAAAATGGTTCTGCTGCTCCTAATCATAATGATAATGAGAAAGAAGAACAACGAGATTTTTTTAAAATAAAAGAGTAAAAAGAAGATAAAAGCAACAAAGAAGAACAAAATGAAGCAGAAGAGGTAGAAAAAAAGCCTATGCATGCTTAATGTGTAGTCCACTTGCAGGTGGGATGCAGCTATCCAGATATAAACTAGCACAACAAAATATTTACAGACACTTTTGAATGTTTGTTTTAAACAAAATTTTTATTCAGGAAAACACATATATATTTATACAGATTTAGTTAGTTAATCATTGCTTATAGGGTCCAGGGGATTGCAAAGAGCCGAATCAGGACCAACAAATCAAGACCACAACTTGGTTGAAAGAGGTTAGTTATTTATTCATTGCTAACAGGGTCCAGCAGACTGCTAAGAGCCGAATCAGGACTGCAAAATCAAGACCACAACTTGGCTGAAAGAGGACTCACCCCTCATCCGCATAAAAGATCTGCCAAAACAACCCCAGTGGCAGTGGTAACACTGAAGGCACTCCACCAGCCGGTCACTTTACAATAATGGTAACTGGTCTAGCGAAGAAGAAGATAGTATAGCAGATTGATAGAACAGAGCAGGAATGAGAAAGAGCAAATGAGAATGCCAGCGACAGTGGGAATTTAAAGCAATAAATTTCCAGAAAGTGGGGATATTATTTATACTGAAACCCCCGGCACCCCAACGGGGGAGGTGACTGGTCTGGTGAAGAAGAAGATAGTATAGTAGATTTAATAGAACAGATTAGGAATGAGAAAGAACAAAGGAGAAAGACAGTGACAGTGGGAATTTAACACACTAAATTTCCAGAAAGTGGGGATACTATTTATACTAAAAAACCCGGCACCCCACAGAGGGTCTGCTGAAACAACCTTAGTGGTAACACTGAAGGCACTCCACCAGCCGGACACTTTACAATACATGTAAAGGCATCCCATGCAGGGGACGCTGAGGCTGTACTCTATATCGAATCCCCGTTTACAAAAACTGTATATAAACATCTTTATAAAATATCATTAAAACACATACATAGAAAATGTCTACATAGTACACTGCTAAATAACATCATAAGAAGCCCTAGTCACCATTTGGCAGAAAGCATCCAATATTTACAAGCTGACCCAAAAGACCCCATTCACAAATAAGGAGTTTTTGAAGAGTTTTCAAGAAAAAAGGCAGGTGACTGGCTTAGCGAAGAAGATAATATAGCAGATTGATAGAACAGAGTAGGAATGAGAAAGAACAAAGGAGGAAGACAGCGACAGTATAAATTTAAACTTAAAGCACTAAATTTCCAGAACTTGGGAATACTATTTATACAGTAACAAACGGCTCCCTCACTGTGGGGATAATACTAATAGACTGTACATAAACATATAGGTAATACACAGAGAAAATGTAGGTAAATAACATCTAATTCCGGCGTAACATAACACTGTTGTTATACAGTAGGCTTAGTGAGGGAGAAAATTCACCAACAGTGTCATAGGTAATAGGCATATTAGCACAAACATCAGTCATAGACACAGCCGAACATAATAAAAGCATACGAGTGCTGAATGTTTGGTGGGGGAAAAGAAATGTAAGCAACAACAACAAAAAGGCACAAAGATGTATTATTGATTTTGATGAGCATACTAAAATTGAGTATCAAACATAAGTACAACCCAACATGATACAAGAAGTGGCTGTAGTATGCTTCTAAGTCTACAAGGACAAACATCCGTCACATTGTCGTACACATAAGCTCAGAAGAAAAAATACTTTAAACTACATAATTAAGCAAAGTTAATGTTTCCTAAAACAAAGGCCAAGTGTCCAATTGGTTGATTCGATTCTATAGCGCTGTTTCATAATGAAAGCGAAAGTGGCGGATCGGTTGCGGCCCTTGGGTTCGCTAGTTCCGGTTGAAGCAAGAAAGATGGAGGGTTATATAAATTATATTTCTCTTGTACAATCGTTCAAATTTTACTCAGGATGGCTGCTTGCTGTGCATATGGATGTACGAACAGACCTCAACGTGATAGAAAACGAGGCGTAACTTTTCACAAGTAAATATAATAGTAATTTTGCATTGATTAATCGAATCGGTGTACTGTGCTGTGTAGTGTGTCTTCTTCTTCCGTATATGCCCACAATTAAGTTTGATTATTATGGCACTTTTTACCAAGGTGCATGCTGGGTGTTTTCTTGTTACCGGCACTCACCCGTCTAGGACATGAGCGTCAGGATCTTTAAAGTCCGTTATGATGGAATGTATGCGACACAGACTAGACCTCGGTTTACACTCTCATCCGAAGGAGTAGGAAAACAGGAGTAAAGTGTCTTTCCCAGGGACACAACACAATGGCCCGGCCAGGGCTCGAACCCGGGACCTTCAGATCCACAAGCCGAAGCACTACCATTCGTCAATTAGACCACAGTGCCTCCTCGTGTGTTATTGTGTAAGCGTGTCTTGTCAGCTCCAAGCCCAAGGAACACTGTCATAAGTAATCTCAACCAAATAACTAGCTGTCTTCAGCCAAAATCATGATAAATCATTTATTAAAATTGTAAAAGTAAATTTAACAATAACTGCCTAAACATTGATTGCTGATTTGTTTGTTCAGTAGGCCTAATTCGTTTGTCAGTGACCTACATTCACGAGAAATTCGAAGTCTCTTTCTTTTTCTTTGCTTTAATTTTTTAATTGAAAAATGTTATTGTTGCAGTTTATCTAGAAGATAACATTATTATACAGTAGAATAATTTTTGTTTTTAATTCAGTGAAGCAACTGCAATTATGTCTTATTATTTTACATTGTTGTAATCTTTCCGAATCAGTCGCAAACGTTGTTCCCACAGTCGTTTCAGTGTTTTGTTAGCTGGTAATGTGTGTAACTTGACAATGCGCCCTTCAATTACTTTTCCTGCGAAATTAGGGCAGCAAACGCAATACTGTTTTCCTCCGCCACAAGTCTTCCGTCTACGTTCGGCCATGCTTAATACTCAACCGGAACTAGCGGGTGTCCTTGGCATAGGTGAAGGCAGGGACGGATAACTCTATCTGCACTAGTTTTGCAACTATGCTATGGCGATGGGCTGGCGATGAGCAGATGAAATGAGACTGAAGCTATGAAATGCGATGATTACAATTGACCGATTTTATTTCATGAATCCCGGCACAAGATCTTAAAAAGACTCAATTATTTCTGTCCGTGTCACACAATAAACATCCAGACAACTTTGTGTGATTAAAACTATCTATTTCACGGACGAACAGCTTCAATACATTTATTTCACTGAAGTTCATATCACACAGAGTGTGTGATCCAAACGTCACTTATAACGTAGAGTTCCAACGAGCGTCAAAAGACTCCAAAATAAAATGGTAGATAGGACGAAGCCAGTGTCATAAATTCAATGTCGTGTCACTGTCACTATCACATGAAGCAGCTTCAAGAAGTTTATTTCACTGAAGTTCATATCACACAGAGTGTGTGATCCAAACGTCACTTATAACGTAGAGTTCCAACGAGCGTGAAAAGACTCCAAAAAAAAATGACAGATAGGACGAAGTCAGTGTCATAAATTCAGTGTCGTGTCACTGTCACTATCACATGAAGCAGCAAAACCTTTTCCAGCCCGCCTTCTTAGGACTGGAGGAGCCTTTGGACGTGGAAGTAGCGAGGGCATAGGAGATGGCGGCGCTGTTTTTGCTCTTGGAGCTCTTGGACCTGCGCAGCAGGCTTTTGGACCTGCCCAGCGCGAGCTCTTCCTGTTCGCCCCAGTTAAGCGACGTCAGGATGCTGGTGTCGAACACCTCCTTCAAGTTCTTCTGCATCAGCGCCGAGCACTCCGCGTACTGAGCACCCAACTGCGAGGCCAGCCGCGTGGCCTCTTCTTCAGACAGCACTTTCTCTTTGTATATGGCCAACTCGATCAGGATCTTCATGTCGTTCCGCAGGTCAGACTGGGTGCCCACCAGCACAAGGGGTGCCCGCGGGCAGTGTTTTAGAATCTCGGGCACCCACTTCTCCAGCACGTTGTGGAAGGATGTGGGCGAGACCACACTGAAGCAGAGCAGAAAAACGTCGGATGTTGGGGTAGCACAGCGGTGGGAGGGTGTCGAAGTCATCCTGAAATACACACAAAAGAAAGGCATTAATGTGAATGGGCACGCTCATGTGTGTGTGTGTGTTTGTGTGTGCATGCGTATACATGTGTGTGTGTTTAAAGGACAAGAACTGTTTGATTGTGTGTATAAATGTACTATTTTTTCCCATGTGTGTAATAATTTAACCGTTTTCAGTTTATATGTGCATGTTCCCTTATTCCTCCTACCACTCCCCAGCACTTAGAACAATTGCATAGAATAATGCACGTGTATATATATATATATATATATATATATATATATATATATATATATATATATGTATGTATATATATATATATATATATATATATATATATATATATATATATATATATATATATATATATATATATATATATATATATATATATATATATATATATATATATATATATATACTTATTATTAGTAGTAAAAATGGCCTTGAACACGCCTAAACCTAACAATATCCTGTCTGTAAAACTACAGTGAAAAATGTATTGCATAGCAAGATTTGAAATCAATGGAAAGACTCTGCCTCTTCAACTTTGCTCTGTTGCGTCCCATGACAGTTTTAAAAACTAACTCAAAACTCATCTTTTTAAAACCACCTTCCAGTGACTTCCAGCTGTTTCTGTGTGTGTGTGTGTGGGTGTGTGTGTGTGTGTGTGTGTGGTTGTATAAGCACGACTTGGGGGTCCTGGGCCTAAAACACTGCATTGAAATGGGGGTCCAATTTTGAAGTGGGGTCCGATCCCCGGACCTCACTTTTTTTTATTGCATATTCAAGATTCCCGAGGCAAAATTTGCCTTCTGACGAAATTTCAGACCGGGCCCCATTTTCAGTAGTAACTGCGAAGTGTGGATTTTGCGTTTGCTCCAAGAATTACAAGCAGAGTGTGGAGCATGCGTGTGTGTAAAGGGACGTAATTCGATAAAGTTATTTCACTTATCTCCCTTGTTCGCGGACCCGCCGCAAAAGTTGCAGCCAGAAGGAGCCATAATTGTCTTTGTCTACAGAGATCAGAAGGTAATTATGTTTTATCATTGATTGCACACAAGTTTAAGTCAGAAGTTAGCTAAGCATGGCTAACCGTTTGTATATTGAAACAAGATATTTAGATCTAGTTCTAAAATTGAGGGAGAGGGAATGATGCCTGGCCCTTTGCCCACAGACACTGAGTCAGTGACACAGGCTCTGAACCAGTTCTTTTGTCTTTGTAAACTCGTAGGTCTCAATTACTATGATACATTATATATTATAGTAATATTATAGTATATTATAGTTATTGAGGCCTACGATTTTACAAAGACGAAAAAAGATACTTCAAAGCATGTTGGCGCCTTACCTCTTGCAATGCCTCGTCGTGATCTGTAGTGCTAGACGTTCTTCTATGTGTTTAAAATGGTGACAACTATGGAATCAGAGTTTTGTTTGTTTGTTGCAGTGTTGGTTCATCGTATTTCTTTATTAGTAAGATGTGGGTAATCAAAACTGACAGAAAGTGGGGGTGGAGGAGGGTGGGGGTGGAGTGGTGTGTGGAAGATTTATAAGCTCTTTGCTAGATCCCCGAAATTGTGCAAATGTTATGCCGTAGAACTAGAACAGTTTCATAACATTATCGTTTGAAATGAAACCATACATAGATCGTATACACCTAGATCTAGTTATTGAAGATGATAATACATGATGAAACTGATTTGCATTATTTATTCACGTTCTCTTTGTTTTATACGTTACCACCAATTTTATTCTTGTCTACAGAGTGACTTATATCACAAATATTGTTGTGTGTATTTGTCGTTTTTGAACTACAAACATATACAATTTTACATATTGTATGTGGTTTAGATATGATAAAATATTTGGAAGAGGATATAATTACCCAGGGAAACTATGTATGCATAACCATACCGACCCGGATTTTTTTCACTCTTTTCCTTTTACATTTTATCGCTTAGCATTAACGTAACTTACGCTGGGCCTGTGTTTTATGGCCTAATGAACATTTGAAAATATAATTGCGTTTAAAATTTGCAGGAATCAGCAGATGGCTGGTTCCACGCCTAAAGAAAAGATAAAATTCATCTCAGCCCAGGATGTTTTTACTTTCTTGAAAGAAAGGTAATTATCTGATTTTGATGTGTGCTGTTCACAAATCCCATTGTTTGTGTGGTTTAATTGCATCAGTGTGGTCTTTTACTTTCTGTGATAAATAATAAGCTTTTTCATTTATAGTTTTTAAAGTGTGTCTGATGTTAAATTTTCAAACTTTTACATTATAGCGGTGAAAGTTTTAGCGTAAGTGCAAGATATCCTAATTGGATTGTTCTCGAAGGTTGACATAAACTGTCAGGAGAAAATCCGAGCGGTCCCGATGTTTCACTTTGGAGTTTTGTTGGCTTTTGCGCAAGGTAGCAAAGTACTTTGTTGGTCCCTGTACTGTCATGACGAAGACTATCACAGCACAACTCCGGCCTTACCCATTTTCCTCTTGAGTACATTTTAAATAGATTTCTGTGCAGAGAACTGCATTTGGTCTGTCGCTAAAAGTTCCTGCTTTTGACAAACTGTTGGCACTTGGTCCCATCTATGAACTGAAAGCTAAATTACATTTTTGTCATGTCTTTTAAAAGCAGCTTTTTTTAGAGTTTAAAATAACCGTAAATGTTACACGTTTTTTAAACAATCACTTGGTTCCTTCTGTGTGTGTGTGTGTGTGTGTGTGATGATGGGTAGGTGAGGGCGCTTGAGTTAAAGGTACTAATCCTATCCTATCTCATAACTCGGAAGTCGTTGGGGCACCACAGATGATTGTTTAACCAGTGCACTCCATCGTTCTCCGTCCTCAGCAGCCCCCCGCATGGCCTCTTCAGATGCCACTGTATATTTTCGGTAGGCATCAGCTCCCTGAAAGGTGTTCTTTTTCCTTTTCATCTCTCTTCGTTTGTCACACAGGTCCAAAAGTGCAGTGTGTTATACGGTTTCTTCTTTGGGCGGTGCTTGCCAAGGACCTCGATGGCGGCATCTGCCACTGCTGAGTTGAATGAGGTGGTCATGGTGTTGACATCTACTTCACCAGTTCCTAAAACGAGCAGTGGTGCAAATTCCCTCCAATTGTGGCTTGGAATTTTTCTGCCACCTCCAGATTTTGCAGTTTGTCCTGGTTGAACTTTAGCCTGGTGCACTGTACTTTGTTTACTCTCTTTAAGTGGTGCCAGAAGGACATCATCAGGAGGTCGTGGTCGCTTCCGATGTGTGCTCCTGGAAAAGTGCGTGTATTGCCAATGTTGACGCTTGATCTGAAGCGGTTTTTGACCATGATGTAGTCGATCTGGTTGTGATGCTCCACGCTGGGACTGTGCCAGGTCCATCGTCTGGATTTTTTGTGGGGACCAAGCATGTTTGCCAATATCAGATTATTGTATCTGGCAAACTCCAAGAGTCTAAGACCTCTGTTATTTGTCTCGTTGTTGCAATGGGGTCCACATGTGTCTCCCCAGATGCTTAAATTTAATTTAATCACATTTTATATAGCGCTTTACCAGCTCAAGAGCTGCTCACGGCGCTGGTCGATACAGGATCTAACTCAAGCCGCCCGAGGCGCCCACTTGCAGCCTTTTGGCACATAGTCTGACTCCCAGACGACTGAGCACAATCCTGGGCGATCGGGGATGGGGAGAAGGGACCTAGAGCATGCTGCGTGTATTTATGTAGCCAACACTCGCCCGTCTAGGACATGAGCGCCAGGATCTTTAAAGTCCATGCGATGGAATGCGTGCGTGCACAGACTATACCTCGGTTTATACTCTCATCCGAATTACTCAATACATTAAACCATTATGTGGTACGCATCTTGGGAAACCTTGGCATTCCAGATGCTTTGCATTATGATTATGTCCTTTTTCGGCACTTTGTCAAGGACAGCCTGTAGAGGTTCATAGAAATCTTTGACTTCGTTGTCGTCATTTTCCAATGTTGTGGCATACGCCTGGATGATGGTGATGTTGAAAGGGGATGCCCTTAGACGGATAGTAATTGAGTCTACTGAAGACTGGGCCGCAACCCATGACAGTGGCCAGAATGTCTTTGTGGACCAAGAATCCAACGCCATGTTCGTATTTGTCTTCTCTCCTGCTGAAATAAGGCTTGAAGCCTTTATATCGGTCGTTGTTTCACCTAAGCCTTTCCAGCGCAGTTTGCTGATCATAAAATCTTCCATCAATAGCGGTCCAGCTCGTGTGCCAACTCTTCTGATTTATCTTCCCCAGTTAGGGTCCTGACATTCCAGATTCCTATGACAAATGTGTGACTTGTGCGGATCTTGCTAAGTTGTCCATCCTGGTGGACAACGGATGGCGCGGTCCTTGATGACCTTGTCGACAACCGGTTCGGAATGGAGTGAGAAGTTCTTTTCATCATGGCTCGCCTTTTCCCCGAGCACGTGGTCGTTGAACCTATGATCGATCCCACACTTATCAGGCGTCATTGGTTTCGGCCTGTCAACAAGGCAAGTCAGTCCCGCCTTAGACCACGCGGCCACAACGCCTAAATGGCAAAACATTCAGTTTAGGTAAAGTGTAAGTTGGACCTCACTTTGAGCTACAATGAAAAGTCAGAGTACATCAAGTGTTGTTGGGACCCCACTTTAGGTGTATAAAATATAGTATTGAACAAAATGTATAAAAGCGGGTGTTTTTTTCAATGTAAGTTTTTAAAAAAATGTTTTGTTGTGTTGATGAAATGAAGCCAGTGCAGAGATCTGCAAGCCAAATACATGTTATTTTGTTTTCTGTTTGACACAGATGTAACACTTATTATAAGAAAGCTGTTGGTGCACTCTGATGTTGCATTCTGTTTGTTACAGTAACCTGAGTCTGAAACAAGTCTTACACTATACAGTTCAAGCGTAAGGTCCAGTGAAAAGTGAGTTGTGATTCTTGTTTATAGATTTAGTACTTTATTTACTTATTGGTAGTAATAGTCGTTTTCGTCTGTTTTCTTCCACATTGTCCTATAGAAATTTGTATTATAATTGAACTGTCAATTATATTGGTGACTTTATGATGGTCAATACTGCTAAGGTAAAGTTTAAGCTGACCTGATAGTTTCTTGATCACTACAAATGCAGGAAAGAGCCAGTGACGGCAAAGAAAGTACAGCTACGCAAAGAAGGTTCATTTCGACTCTTACTGCGAAACGGAAGTTGCGAGCGCCAACTAGCGGAATAAGTGATAACTCGCTTCGGCCTTAGCGCTTAGCAATGGAGGAAAGCGTATCAAATCAAGTAAACAAACCTAGAATCCGTCCTGGTGGGCAACACTGCAGCGCTTTTAACTGCACAAATGGACGATACAAGTGCCCTGGACTTTCGTTTTTTAATTTTCCAAAGGAAGAATCAAACATAATTATAACCAAATCTAACAACGTTGATCTAGATCTACCACTCGATGTAAACTGTATTTTCTTTGTTGATACTGAAATTTATCATATTCCAATTTCTTACAAATGGAAGATGAGGGGATGGGGGAGGGGAAGGCGTAGTTTTAATTGCTGCTTAAGAGTAATTTAAAAAAAAAAAAGAAAAAGAAAAAATAGTAGGCCTAATGAAATATTATTGCATGACTCATTGACTGAATGTGTTGTCTTGTAAAGAAAAACTATTTAAAAAAAAGAAGTAATTTTTAAGCAAATAATTCTTCATAAATGCATCTAAGTAGGTAGCGGCAGGCAGGCACTATTTTGACCAATCAGCCTAAAAAACTGCTTACCCCTACCTTCTTCAACTTGTCATAACTCACTGATGCATGCGCCTACAGACTTTAAATTTATATCAAAATAACAAATAAAGATTGATTTAAACATTGATGTTTGTTGTTTGTAAGTAATTTGAGTATGAATGCTGAAATCCGATGATCGAAAATGCAAGAAATCGTGATTGCTATGCAGCCGCCTTAGCGCCGAGGTGTGCGCCATTTTTTGACATCTTCGGGAAATCCCTTGACGAGTTTTCCCCAGGCAGGCAGGAAAGCTAAAAATAGCACCATTGCAAAGCTGAGAGAACAAGCTTTCTAATGGTGTTTGCTTTTTTATAATATGACTGAAAATAATGGGTACAAAGTCGATTTTTCTACTTTGACATGATTTTTTGCTTCGAACTTGTAAAAAAAAAAATCTGCCGTTATATCATTGGAAACCTCGTTCAATTCCCTTTCAAATGAAATATGAATGACGTCATACAAACATACGGGGCTTATACAGTTTCACTTTTAAAACGACACCCGATTGGTTCATGTCACATGGCTTACATGGCTACGGCACGGTATCCGTCGCTCGACGATTTGACATAATTTCGGCCATATTTCGGTAAGTTTTATTCTTAATCAACTGTGATTTTTGTTTGCAAGTGTTTATTTTACCATGCGATTCACGATTTGTCTACATATTTTAAGTAAATTTGAGACAATTGAGCTGAAAGTGACAAGATACAAATAGGCCGATCATGTGTTACTGCAGTACTAGTGGCAGTGCTAGCTCATTGCATGTCGAGTTGTCGATACAAATACGCTTATAAAGCTGCTCAATTGTGACATACTTGTACATGATTAACAGAAATAGATACCAATCTGCCTTAAAAAAAAATTTTTAGCAAGATTTATACTTTAGTTTTAATGAATTAGCTCAAAATAAATCGCTTGTTCCAGTCGAGTATAACAAAGGAAAGGTAACTCTCGCAAACTTCCAAATCATGATCTGTTATGATTCACTCGGAAACTCGTAAATAAAAAACAACGCAATACATAAAATAAATAAATACGTAAATGTGAAGAAGATAATAGATTATCGTTTTAGCTTTTTTTTTCTAGTGTAAGCAAGCAATTTCACAGCGGCAGTTTGGGACTAGCACAGATTTGTTGGAGACCAACAATGAGAATGCTGTCTAGTGTCTAAGTAAAATAGTAGGCCTATTTTTAAAAAAATGAATTAGCCTAACAATAGTATTATAAAGAAATATATACTTGTACAGTCACTGGCTATTATCAGCTGACAAGGTTACTGCAGCTTGGTACTTGGACAATTTGCCAGTTTTAATTTTAGAAACTTTTTATTTGAAATGCTACTTTATTAATTATTAATGCACATACTCAATCGCCACCATCCAACCCAAAAAAAATGCTGGAGTGTTTGTCTTATATTAATTATTATTTCTTTTATTTGTGTTATTCTTTTACAATAACATTTTGACATTGCCAGGGCAGTCACTTAGTTTTGTTGCATCTTTCTTTCAACATACCAGCTGAAAATAATAGTGCCAAATATTATAATAGTATACTACTGTTTTTTGGTTGCAGATGATGATGCTTATGCAGTGCTCAGAGGATCTTTTGCTGTCCTCGGCCCAAGAGCCAGAAAGAAAGTGATTGGTGTTGAACTCACCAAAAAAACCATGCTCCAAATGCATGTTTTAAAGTTGGAGCATTCCTGCCCACCTCATAACAAGACGTGGAATGATGCTGAGGATTTCTTCATTCAACTTTTTTTTAAATAAATTATTTAACCAGTTAATTAAACATATATCTAAAACATACTAATGCCTAATGGTGTTTTTATATGAAACACATTCACATGTGGAAGTGTTCTTCCAAATGTAAGCAAACTCTGTGAAGAAAGCAAAAAGTAACAGAGATTTAAATTGTTATAATGTTGTGCATCGTCAAGTTTTGTTATGTTTTTAACACCCAAAAATCACATTTGTTGTATTCTGGAACATGCTCATGACTTCAGATGGTTTCTTATGAAAGATGTTGATATTTCACAGCTTTCCTTTAAATTTTATTACAATTGGTCAAGAAATGAAGGAGTTACAATTTTTTTACGTTTTCTGGCGTTCGCGGCCCTCCGGAATGGAGATTTTGAACATTTTGCCAAGTTTGGGCCCATCCTATGAGGAATTTCAAGTATTTACTGCAGAGAATTTTTTTTTTCCATTATTGCATTGTTCAATACCTTTTAACTAGCCTAGTATGTATAGTCATTCATGAAATCTGTTTGTGTTGCAATGGGCCAAAGTTGGCCTCTCGTTCAAATTGCAACAAATAGCTGGAGTGATTTTTTGTATTTTGTTCCTCTTTATGCCATGACATGATATGTTTTTGTGCTTTGGTTGCCTATTAATTACAATCAGCTGGTTGTAATAAATGAAATATTATAAAATAAGATGTGTCTCTCTATTCTTCATGTTTCTTTTTGCTCTCTGAACTTGGCTTTTTTTAAGCGTTTTTACGTGTGCGCAACTAGTGTAATCTTTAAATACTCATAACTTTTAAAAGAAAAGAGATATCCACTTACTTTTTTTTTTATTTTTCATCATTTATAAAGTTCTTTATGGAAATTCCAACATATAACTTAAATTCTGACAAAAAAAATTTCACTGCCGCTACCTAATCTAAGAATAAAAATCCAAGAGCAAAAACTATTAATTATTATCCTTTTAATGTATAATGCTACTAGTTAATTGTCTAGTATTATCAGATTTTGTTGTTGTTGTTGCATGTGAAATGTATGCAGAAAAAATACCAAATGTGATTTTTTAAATCTTTCAAATGTAAAATACCATTTTCTGTGTGACTGTATTCCCTTTCCATTACATTTGGTTTAAGCAGACAGGAAAAGGGTTAATTGTATTTGTTTTGTCTTGCAAAACTTCTGTTTCTTTGTAGGTATGTCTTAATCTTGCTAAACAAAAAGTAAACAACAGATTTAATTATAAAAACCTAACATTCTTACCCTTTTCATTATTTTAAACATACATTTATTGAGATGACAGTACTTTACAAAAAATGATAATTGCTGAAGTTTCCTTTATATGAGAGAGAGAGAGAGAGAGAGAGAGAGAGAGAGAGAGAGAGAGAGAGAGAGAGAGAGAGAGTCATCATTGTTGCTTTTTGTTGCTATAATATTCATATTAAATGTCAGAAAAAGAAACACAAATGTTTGAAGCTATTTTTTTCAGCTTTTATAAATGCATGATGGTTTAACAATAAAGTAACATAATTGATGCAGCCTGCTGCAATGTACAGATCTAATATTATAAATGACTACAAATATTTCTTATTTGACTATTTTTATTGTTGCACTTTTTGGTCTTATCTAGGTGCAATTTCCAATGTAATGATTCATGCAAAAAAAATAATGCTTTTAAACGTTAAATGTGTTTTCTTTAAAAGCTTCACTGTTCACTCTTCTTGTTGCATTGCTTTATTTCTCTACTTCTATAGTCTTGATGTCTGTTGGTTTATATATTATTTATTTCTTCAGAATACATATAAAATATATACATCACAAGCAGCAGGGACAAGCAACAAGCATGCTTATATAAGCCTATCCCTGTGCGAGTAAATTTCAGAGTTAAATTTGGCAGAAGAATATTAACATTGTGCAATATATACATATACACATACACACACATGTCTGTTCTTTTTCTTTAGTCTATCTTAACCTATCAAATTTCCTTTTGCAACTACAGTTCTATTATAGAGATAGCCTATATTAAACCATAATGATGATGATGATGAAAATGATGATGATAAACAGTAGGCCTAATAATTTATAGGCTTATTTACACAGTTGATCGAAACGAAAGCAGTAAATATAATTTTAAGATGAGAGCCTAACAGTAGGTTAGCAGCGATTAAAATCAGAAGTGCAGTGTAAATGAGATAAACAGTAGATTGGAACACAGTTATTAACTGGAAATGCTAAATCAAGCAATGTTCAGAAAAGCTATTACCGGTATTCAAGCTTACTTTTGGGTTTGAGTTTTGACGGATCTAGGATGAGTACAGGCCGAGTACAGGCCTACTGAATCATCAGCATTGGTACGGTAATTTAATCGGCTGAATGCATAATTCAAGCAACTTGTTGGCAAGCTGTATTTACTTTATTAAAATCAGACACTTATTAACTTACTTTCAAAAAAAAAAGCAGAATCGCTTGTTAATTTAAGCAAGCGAGTGTCCGGAACATAATCTACTGAAGCGGTTTGTTTACATAGCGCTAAGAACAAATTATCGCCCTTGGAATCATTTATCACGAGAATCGCTGGGGGGCGCTACGAGTGGCTACGTTTTGTAACTTTATATAGGCACTCGCCGAGATGAACCTTCTTTGCGTAGCTGTACTTTCTTTTTTGACGGGAACCATACAGAGTTACTGAATGATTGATTTGATTTAGTTAGTAATTATCTCCAGTCATATAAGTTGATAGTTGGTAAGTTATAACCCACTTCAACAAAAAGGTCATTTTAAATTTTGTTTTCCTTTTTACACTTTATTGTCCATTTTTATCGGGAAAGTCTGGGCTGCCTCCCCTTGGGAAGGCGTAGCCGCAGCAAATTGTGCTGGGGGAACAAACCAAAGTACCCAGAAAAAAACCCGAGACGTCCGAGTCGAAAGTAAATAATATTCGGAGAAACATAACGCCCAGAGGCGGGATCGATCCCACATCTATCAGACACCATTGGTTTCTAGCCTGTCGACAATGCAAGTTAGCCCCGCCTTAGACCATGCTGCCACAACGCCTAAATGGCAAAACATTTAGTGTAGGTAAAGTGTAAGTTGGACCTCATTTTGCGATACAATGAAAAGTCAGATTACATGAAGTGTTGTTGGGACCCCACTTTAGTTGTATACAATACAATGTAAAACAAAATGTATGAAAGTGTTTTTTTTATTGATGTATTTATTGTTGTTGTTGTTATGTTGATGAAGTCAGTGCAAAGAACTGCAGATTAGCTAAATGTTATTTTGTATAAGTGTTTAACACAGCTGTACCACCACTTAGGTTGATCAAGCCAGCAAAGATATAAGCTTCATCACATTTAATGTTGACTGCGTTATTAAAGACAAGGTATAAGCTGGAAACCATTGTATGTTGTGCTGAGATTACTAAACACAAAGTATAAGACGGACCCCACTTCACACTGTGAAATCCAGTGTGGATAAAATAGGCTGGGCTCTGCTTTACGTTGATTCTATCAGTGCAGACAAGAAAGTACAGGACATGTTTTTATTGTAGCATCTTTACACAAGCAAATATGTATCTATAAAAGCTGTGAGTGTGCAGTCTTCTAATCTGATTTCCCTTTGCTGTTGAACAGGATGCTGCCCACTAAACTACAAATGCAGGAATCGCCTGTGACAGGTGAGAAACACACATAATTACTGAATGATTGATTTGATTTAGTTAGTAGCCATCTATCCAGTCATAGAAGTAGGTAGTTTTAAATTGCAATTTTCATTTGCCATGACAATGCTTTATTGGGCCTTGCTGCAATGACATTTAAAGTGTCGTTTGCAAGCAAGTGGTAAATGTAGCCTAGTAGAAATCTTGCAATTCAGTTTATTGGTAAGTTAAAATACACTTAATAAACAACAAAACGTAAACGTCTGAATAGCAAACTATTCATTGTATGTAAAGTGTATGCTGGACCTCACTTTTAAGCTACAATGAAAGTCAGAGTACTTGAAGTGCTGTTGGGACCCCACTTTACCTGTTTAAAATACCGTGTAGAACAACATGTATGAAAGAGCTTTTTTTAAATTTAGTTTTTTTGTTTTTGGCTTGTTTGTTTTTAAACAAATATAAATGTTTTGTTATGTTGATAATGTCAGTGTATTGGTACATGGTGAGTTAAAACCCACTTCAACAACAATGAAATGTAAACGTATAACTCATTAACTGGCAAAACATTCAGTGTAGGTAAAGTATAAGTTGGACCTCACTTTGAGATACAATGAAAAGTCAGATTACATGAAGTGTTGTTGGGACCCCACTTTAGTTGTATACATTACAATGTAAAACAAAATGTAGGAAAGTGTGTTTTTTTATTGATATATATTTATTTATTGTTGTTGTTGGTATGTTGGTGAAGTCAGTGCAAAGAACTGCAGATTAGATACATACATGTTATTTTGTATATGTGTTGGACACAGCGGTACCACTTATAAGAAAGCTGTTGGTGCACTCTGATGTTGAATGGTGTTTGTTACAGTGACCCTGAGTCTGAAGGCAGTGTTACTGCTTGTGGTTCAAGCCCAATAGAAAGGTGAGTATTTACACTTATTTATATAGTAATTTGTGTGCTTTGATTTTATTTAGCTTGATTTAGTTAGTAATTTATTTACTCCGATCAACTTCATTCAAGTTAGTACAGGTTTAGAAATAGCTCGATATTTATTTATTGCAATCAATTCCGTGAAAATAAAGATTAAGATTGAAATAATTTTCTGCAGACCATGTCAGGAAAGAAAAACAATATGCTGAATTGACCTTAATTTACATTGGAAATAAATGGATGATAAAATACGAGCTGTGCCAAGTATTATAAGAAAGCAACTGGTGTTCTCTGATGTTGCATTGCGTTTGTTACAGTAACCCTGAGTCTGACACAAGTGTTCCACATTGCACTTCAAGCCAAAGGTCCAGTGAAAAGTGAGTTGTTATTCTTGTTTATAGATTTAATACTTTATTTACTTATTAATATAACAGACCATTTCGTCTGTTTCATTACACATTTCCCTATAATAATGTGTATTATTAGTAAAATTTCAATTACATTGGTGACTTTATGATGGTCAAGTCTGCTAAAATAAAGTTTAAGTTGACCTTTCTTGATCACGTCAGTAGAGATAAATTATATGGTGAGCTGACAGTATGTTGATCAAGTCAGTGGGGATAAAGAATATGTGGATCTTACTTAATGATGCTCAAGTCAACGAAGATGATCAAACCAGCCAAGATCTATTATAAACTTCACTACGTTTAATGTTAATGAAGTTATTAAAGACAAGGTATATATATAAGCTGGTAACCATTACATGTGATGAGATTACTAAAAACAGTCAGTGCATGCAAGAAAGTACAGGACGTGTTTTCTGGTAGCATCTTTATTCAAGCAAATAATGTATCGGTAAAAGCTATGAGTGTGCAGTCTTCTAATCTGAGTTCCCTTTGCTGTCGTACAGGATGCTGCAAACGAAACTACAAATGCAGGAAACAGCCAGTGACAGGTGAGAACCATAGGGAGTTTGTGAACGATTGATTTGTTTTAGTTAGCAGCTATCTCCAGTCATATAAGTAGATGTAAATTGCAATTTGTACTTGTTATTGCAATAAATTATTTGGCCATGCAGAATAAAATCAAAAGTAGTAGTAGTAGTAGTAGTAGTAGTAGTAGTAGTAGTAGTAGTAGTAGTAGTAGTAGTAGTAGTAGTAGTAGTAGCAGCAGCAGCAGCAGCAGCAGCAGTAGTAGTAGTAGTAGTAGTAGTAGTAGTAGTAGTAGTAGTAGTAGTAGTAGTAGTAGTAGTAGTATAACATCACTTTGTATATAGCGCTTTTATTTGCGCTTATATTTGCAGGCTACATGTAAAAATGGTACATATCTTGCAATTCAGTGTATTGCTAAGTTAAATCCCACTTCAACAACAACAAAACGTAAACGTCTAAATGGCAAAACATTCAGTATAAGTAAAGTATAAGTTGGACCTCACTTTGAGGTACAAAGAAATGTCAGATTATATGAAGTGTTGTTGGGACCCCACTTTACTGGTATAAATTACAGTGTAAAACAAAACGAAGGCAAGCTTTTTTTTGGTTAAAATTATTGTTTCGTTTTGTTGATGAAGACAGTGCAGAGAACTGCAAGCCAAATACGAGTTATTTTGTATAACTGTTTAACATAGATGAAACACTTATTATAAGAAAACATTTGGTGCACTGTGATGTTGAATTGTGTTTGTTACAGTGAACATGAGTCTGACGTCAGTGTACGTGTTCCTGCTCGCCGTTCAATACCAGTTAAAAGGTGAGTAGTTACACTTATTTATATAATAATTTCTATGCTTTGATTTTATTTAGTTTGATCATATCCTATCCTATCCTATCCCATCCCGTAACTCGGAGGTCGTAGGGGCACCACAGATGATTGTTTAAACAGCGTACTCCATCTTTCCCTGTCCTCAGCAACCCTGATTGTTTCGCTCAGTGTCAAACCAGTCCATTCTCGAATGTTGTCCTCCCACCTCTTTTTCGGTTTTCCTCTTCTTCTACCTCCTTGCACAGTGCCTTGCAGGATGGTCTTTGCAAGACCTGATGATCTGGTGACGTGGCCATACCATCGGAGTTTTCGTTTTTCACTAATGTGAGCAGGTCATTGTGCTGTCCAATGGCTTGTGTGATGGTCTGTCGGACTTCCTCGTTGGTGATGTGCTGGGTATAGGAAATGCCCAGAAGTCTTCTGTAGCACCTCATCTCCATGCTTTGTATTCTTCGTTGGAGATCTGCTGTGAGGGTCCATGTTTCGCAAGCATATAGGAAGATGGAGCGCAGCAGCCTTACCTTGAAATGTAGACTGATGTCCTTTTGTGCAGATCGAGTCAGTGAAAAAAAAAGAATTAGATTGATGTCCTTTTGTGCAGATCATGTCAGAAAAAAACAACTACACAATATGCTGGATGGACCAGCATTGAAAATGTATGGGTGGTAAAATGCAAGCTGTGTTAAGAATTATAATAAAGCCGTGGACTCTGACTTTGCATTGTGTTTGTTACAGTGACACAGAGTCTGACGCCAGTGTTCATGCTTACACTTCAAGCAAAGGTAAAAGGTGAGTAGTAGATATAAATATAAAATGTATTTACTTTGTGCAAGTCAGTGAAGATAAGAAACGACTAGATATCTGTTAATGGTGTGGCCTAGTAGCGTAGTGGTTTGGGCACATGCTATATTTGGGGGTTCGAATTCCCTACCTATTAGCAAAGGAAACCAGCACCCTAAACCAACTGTGTTATCAGGCCACTACAGTTAAGTTTCCCTCAAATTATTCCTTAAATAATAACAATCCAAAAATTAATTGGTTATTTTAGCAAAATTAACTGATGCTATAAACTTTTTGACTCACATGCATGGCAGTGTGAGTCTATGTACTCACCACCACTCATCTCCCCCACCCCCACCCTCAAATTTTTGTTAAAAAATCAAAATGTTTGCAAATCCATGTGTGATAAGTCCTAAATAGTCCAAAATTGACATTATTTTTTTTTTAATGGCATCCATCCGTCGGTCTGTCCAACGTCAGCCGTCCGTCTGTGCAAAACTTGCAAGTGAATTAATATCTCAGAACTTATTTAAACTATTACAACCATTTCCAACCTTGGTAAGATGGTGTATATTCATGAGACCTCCATAGTGATCAGTGGATGACTTAACTTCAAAGCCAAGGTCACAAGGTAAACAAATGTTATTTTGAAAAAAAAGACAATTTTCACAATTTTTATTTCTCCAAGTTATTATTATTGAACTTATGATTCTTTTAGGCATGATGAATATCAATGAGACACGCATACTAGGCAAATTTGGTCAACCTCACTCCATCGTCAAGGTCACTGAATATGTCAAAAGTCGGTTAGTATAGGTACGTTGAAGTGACCTCGACCCTGAGATATAAAGTCCAAACTTGTAGTTAGAGATGACAGATTGATTGTTCATGTACGTTTCATTTTTGCGTTTATTTTTGAAGGGTCAAGTTCATTTTAGACCTGACAAAATCATAAAAAATGGGTAATCAGTGGAATGATTATTTATTCATCACGTAATTGTCATGGTGATCCCAAGGTAACTTTTTTTTGGGGGGGGGTGGGGGTGGGGGGTTGGAGGGAGTTGAGGAGGGGGAGTGGACATTGCCACTTTTGCTATAGTTTATTTCATAGTACATGAGTATATTTGGAGCTGAAGGTCAAGGTAATCTCAAAGCCAAGAGTATAGAAAGATCAAAGTCGCTATTACTTTGCATTTTAATGCCACCGTTTCTTGTTTCTTTTTATGGGCACTCATTTCCATGTAAAAAATATAAGTTCCATAAGGAGCATGTGAGTCTTGTGGGCTTTGCCCTTCTAGTTTGTTATTAAGAAATGTGTTTATAATTATAATGTATGATTATTCGTAATCATTGTTCTTATTTTTTAAACGAAATTCATTACTTTACTTTACTTGTTTATTTGCATACTTTGTTGTCCTTATTACAAATACCATGGAGACTGTTTTCTTATGTGAGGAGAGACAGAAATATACAATCAATAAATGGGCAGTTAAAATATTGTTTATTATGAAACAATGTATGATAATGCTACGTAAAGGGGGTGGCCTCGTGGCGCAGTGGATAAGTCGCCGGTTTCCTATGCCGAAGGTCGCGGGTTCGATTTCCGCAAAGAACGAACGTATGTGACTTAGGTACCAGACTATTGAAGTCACCGAGGGTTTTCTCCGGGTACTCCGGTTTAATCCCTCTCTTCAATAATGGTATTTCAAAAATAAAATCGAATTTCCTTTCAATCTTATAATAATAATAATAATAATAATAATAATAATAATAATAATAATAATAATAATAATACAGGCTGCTATGTACGCGCCTTTCCCCAAGGCTCAAAGCGCGGCGATCTATACCAACATACACGCTCACCTGTCTCATTTACCCTCACACACACCAAATACACATACATCACTCAAACAGGTGGTGTAAAGGCAGGGAGATCGCTATTAGAAGACGGAAGAAAATCGAATTTTTATTATTGAAATTTTTATATTGATTGCATCCTGTACCATTATTGAAGGGAGGGAGGAAACCGGAGTGCCCGGAGAAAACCCTCGGTGACCTCAATAGTCTCGTACCTAAGTCACATACGTTCGCCCCTTGCGGGAATCGAACCCGCCCCCAAAAAAAAGTTACCTTGGGATCACCATGACAATTACGTGATGAATAAATAATCATTCCACTGATTACCCATTTTGTTATCTCCGTGCCTTTACACCACATGTTTGAGTGATATATGTGTGTTTGTTGAGTGTGTGAGAGTGGGTGAAACATATGAGCGTGTATGTTAGTACAGATCACCGCGCTTTGAGCCTGAGTGGTGATTTGGGGAAAAGCGCGTAAATAGCATCCACTATTATTATTATTATTATTATTATTATTATTATTATTATTATTATTATTATTATTAGTAGTAGTAGTAGTAGTAGTAGTAGTAGTAGTAGTATTAATATTATTATTAGTATTATTATTATTAGTAGTAGTAGTATTATTAGTATTATTATTAGTATTATCATTATATTTCTAAATTTTTATTATAGATGCTAGGTTTAGTTTGTATTTGATTTTCTTTGCAGAAGGAAATGGGACAAGCAACAATGTTGCTTCTATTGCCAAAGATTGATCATCAAGATGGCACACCACCTTGAGAGAGCCCATAGTGAAGAGACTGATGTGGCATATGCCCTCGAACTTCCCAAAGAACTAATTATTTCGTATATGTAGCTGTTGTTTAAAAATACTTAAGTTTTTTGTGTGCTTGCTTTCGAAAATAGATGTCCGATTTTAATTGCAACTCATTGGTACTATTATTTACAACCGTTCCAAAATAAGATGTTATGAGTAATTAAATTGTAATTGGACAAATGCAAATAAGCCAATATGTTGATAAAATCTATAAATGAAAGCAAATATTAAATTACAAAGCAATAAATTGTTACTTTTAGTTCTTCACTTCTTCAAACATGACGGATGTTACTTAATTATGAGCACACCTCATATGGAAGTTTTGTGTTAAATACACTTTGAAACAAGACCAATTGACTCGAGTCTCTCTCTCTCTCTCTGTATCACTTGCTGGCTGGCAGTCTCTCTTTCTCTCTGTATCACTTGCTGGCTGGCTGTCTCTCTCTCTCTCTCTCTCTCTCTCTCTCTCTCTCACTTCTGATGATTCTTGCTCTCTCACTTGATTTTGATTTCATGTTTATACAGACTATAGGCACTTGGTGATAAAATACTCTAGAAACACAATCACCCACTCTCTCCACACACATAATGAAATAAATATGTTTATAAATAATTAAATACAATAGAAAGCCTATATTACACACATTTCTGTAATAGCATGAATTATGTTTGACTTTCTTTCAAAATGCACATAGGTAAAAGGTGTAAATTTTAATCACAGTTTTAATCCATTTCTCAAATACATAGGAAAAAGAATAATTAAGCTTTCAATAATTAATGCACTTTTCAAACATGTCTTGGGGGGTATGAATTTGAAAGAGATAAAATATTTTAAAAAAATAAATATATATAAAAATAAAAATTACATACTTTTTAAAAAATATATATATTTTATCTCTTTCAAATTCATACCCCCAAGACATGAAAAAGTTTAAAAAAAATAAATAAACAGAAACAAATAATATATTAGTAAACGTACAACATAAGATACACAAAGCTAAGAAATTGTTGTTTTAGGTCAAATCTCATTTGTTTATTATAACTATATGAGAGACCCCACTTCTCACTGTGGACCCCAAATTAACGCTTTTTGACAACGGACCCCACTTCCAAAACATACTCTTTATCTTAGGATCCACACAGTTGTTGTTTAACTCAAACCGATGTTTAGGGACATATTTAGGCCCTCTCTTTGAATTGTATGTGTTTTTTGCAAACTTTAATTTTATTCATGTGGACCTCATTTCTGTTGCGTAATGACATGGACCTCAGTGTATGGCGTATACAAACCTGTGTGTGTGTGTGTGTGTGTGTGTGTGTGCATTACATCCAAACATTTATAGAACTTTGTTTTATTTTGTGGGCATGCAAGCGTTAATGTTAGAGAGAGGGGTGGGGGAGGGGGAGGAGAGGGGAGAGAGAGAGAGAAAGAGAAAAGGGTCCAGGAAGCGAATTATTATCATAGTTATTATTATTAACACTTATGCGCCTAATACGCCAGACTTAGCTCTAGGTACTTATATGAATACAAAACAACTTTATATAACAAAATTAATGATGAAAACTCGTGAACTAATACTAAAACTGGAGACTTTAGACGTTTTGTCATGTCTTCGCAACACAGTTAATTTATCTTATAAATAATTTTATATTTATTTATTTATTTATTTATAAAATTTCTATAATTAGTATAATAAGTTATAAGTACAACTTATGTTAATCTGATGAATAAAATTTGAAACAACAACAACAACAGTTAATTTGTTTTTGTGCTGTGTTACTAGGCTACTTGTAGGTAGGTCTACATACTATGAGCGATGTGTGGACACACGAAATGGAATTCACCCATTTTCAAAACGCACTTTCCTCAACCACAATGCATAGATTGTTTAAAATATTAAATTTCTAAAAGTACAACAGTTTTATTTGCCTTCCCTGTATTTTTGATCACTGCAATAACTACAATCACTACACTAAAAAGGAATGAATGCAGTGCGTTGAAGCGGAAAATTTTCGCGTTGCCACTTAATTCAATAAGCCGTGTTTATTCTTACCTTTTGTCTTTCTCAAAGCAGCAATGACCATTTGTTGCCCTCTGCTTAAATGAATTTGGGGCTGAAAAGTGAAAAGAAACAACAAATAAGTACTACTCATAAATCTCTCCCAAATCTCCCAACAAATATATATGATGTAGGCCTATAAATTATATAAAACCTGATGCAAAAGTGATAAAATATAGTCCCCTATACGCTAATGTGTCCCGGGACGTTAATCTACCAGAAGAAGAAGAAGATGATAAAATATATTTGTAGGCCTAAATTATTTTCTACACTTTGGTTTGCTTCTTCTAGGCTTTTTGTAGCTGTTGCTGTTACACCTTACTAGCAAGCTGGCCCAGTATGTTTAAACTTGACAAAATTTTGCCAAATCAACCATTGATAACAACATAACATTATTAATAACTTGAACAACTTAAAATAATATGGATCCATTTGATTAATTTCACCTCAGCTGTTATTGATAAGTTCAGTTGTCGATTTTTTTATTACAAATCTTTTTTTAAAGTTACACTTTGTATGCTACATACTGCTAAAACTAGTTCTAGCAAGTAGAATACTACTAGTACTACATGAAACTCGAAATCAAATCTATTCTTTTTACTTGTGTTAGTCGTGAATTCTGCTCAAAGATGCAGCTTACTTACTAAATAAAAGCATTTGATGTTGAACGAAACGTTGTCGATAATAATCCTTACTGAAAATAACCCACATCAATGTTGAATGTATCAGAGTGACAAGAACTAAGAAGCTATGGTATAGTAGTGATGGCATCATAGGTTTCATTGGCTATTTTAGCCTTTTGCCCTCTAAACAGACATGCATAAAATTTATGAGCAACTAATAAATTTATAAATTCATATTTTCACGCCGGCAGGCTTTCAGGCATCAGTTGCTTGATTAATTTTGCCTACAAAAGGGAGGAAGGTGGGGTAAGGAAATCTCCACCCAAATCAGTGAAGTAGATCTAGACCATTTTTAACTGCATTTATCACATTTGTGGTACTAACTATGACATCCCTTGTCAGACTGTTCAAATGAATCAAGATTCTTCAATTTTAAGCTGTCTCCGGCTCTAGTCTTTCTTCTTCTTGGTACTGGACTGGGCTTTTTTCAGCATAATGAATCTAGATCTTACCGAAGGCAGCATGTGCTCTTTCAGTCTTTGGCTTTGCTGTGTTGTCGGTTGTTTTATTTATTTATGTTTTTATGAGCGGAAAACTGAAAATCTTCTACTTACAACTATGATATACCACAAGCTGGGAAGTCTCGTCTTTCGTAGGCATCAATTACATACTATACTACGTACGTATGTAGGAGGCCCACGAGTTTACAAAGACGAAAGAAAAGACTTCAGAGCCTACGGATAGGCTTATATATCATTATATGGCATGCAGGTTTTTCAACAAGAAGGCTCTCGAGTCTTGTCTTGGAGCTCGATTATGCTACATTATTTCTTTAAAAATATGATTACAAAGATTAACACTACAACAGAACACAAAAGAAAATTCTAAATAAAACAAATAAAACCACTTACAGAAGACGAAGTTCAAAATTTCGGCATGTCGCCAACACTCACCTGTCACGTCATAGAGCATGAGTAGCCTCCAAACGAAAACCATATTCAAATTGGTTTCTAAATGTTCATCAATTTCAGTTTATTTAAATATTGTTGACAGTTATAACGTTTACAAATATTAACATTTTGACGTACATTGTCTTAGATTATGACGTACATTGCCGGAGATCAATGAACATATGCCAAAATAAGGTTCGGTTGGAGGTTAGTGGAGGCCACTCAAAAGTCCCAATGTTCGCAAAAAAAGTTACAGCGAGGGAAGGGGAATAACTCGTACCATCATCACATGGTTTTTAGGAACACGAGTTAATTTGCCTTTCTGCGTTGAAATGAAAAGATATTCCTACAAATAAACCCCACATTGGATTTGAGAACATGGGCATGTACCCAGATCCGGACGAAGTACCTAGATCCCCGGTGTAAAAACATATGGTTGTAGCCTACCCAGAAGCAAGGTTTTTTTTTTTTGTTTTGTTTTGTTTTTTAATCAGTTTATAGTCCCCTCTCTTCCCGGTAAGGATTTTCAGAGAGGAGACTATTATATATATATACTCTTATAAACCCTTGCTTCTGGGTACAACCATATGTTTTTACACCAAGGATCTAGGTACTTCGTCCGGATCTGGGTACATGCCCATGTTCTCAAATCCAAGAAGCAAGGGTGACGGATGTTTGTCCTTGTAGACTTAGAAGCATACTACAGCCACTTCTTGTATCATGTTGGGTTGTACTTATGTTTGATACTCAATTTTAGTATGCTCATCAAAATCAATAATACATCTTTGTGCCTTTTTGTTGTTGTTGCTTACATTAAATTTTCTTTTCCCCCACCAAACATTCAGCACTCGTATGCTTTTATTATGTTCGGCTGTGTCTATGACTGATGTTTGTGCTAATATGCCTATTACCTATGACACTGTTGGTGGATTTTCAGTGGATCAGGTGTTGTCCGGTCCTGATTTGGCTCGGAAGAGTCCGCTGGACCTAAAGCAATAATCATGTAATGTAATGTAATCATCTTGAGAATATTGGACGCTTTCTGCCAAATGGACATTTGGGCTTCCTATGATGTTATTATTTGGCAATATAGGCATTTTGTATGTATGTGTTTTGTTGATATTTTATAATGATGTTTGTATTCTATTTTGATTTTATAAACGGGGGTTCGATAAATTAGAATATAGCCTCTGCGTCCCCTGCGTGGGATGTCTTTATTGTAAAGTGACCGGCTGGTGTAGTGCCTTTAGTGTTACCACTATGGTTGTTTCGGCAGATCTTTTGTGCGGATCAGGTGTGAGTCCTCTTTCAGAGAAGTTGTGGTCTTGATTTTGTGGTCCTGATTCTGATCTCTGTAGTCCGCTGGACCCTGTAAGCAATTAATAACTAACTTATTAACCCTGTGTGGGATACCATTATTGTAAAGTGACCGGCTGGTTGAGTGCCTTCAGTGTTACCACTGCCACTGGGGTTGTTTTGGCAGATCTTTTATGCGGATGAGGGGTGAGTCCTCTTTCAGCCAAGTTGTGGTCTTGATTTTGCAGTCCTGATTCGGCTCTTAGCAGTCTGCTGGACCCTGTAAGCAATGAATAAATAACTAACCTCTTTCAACCAAGTTGTGGTCTTGATTTTGTGGTCCTGATTCGGCTCTTTGCAGTCCCCTGGACCCTATAAGCAATGATTAACTAACTAAATCTGTATAAATATATATGTGTTTACCTGAATAAAAATTTTGTTTAAACCAAACATTCAAAAGTATCTGTAAATATTTTGTTGTGCTAGTTTATACCTGGATAGCTGCATCCCACCTGCAAGTGGACTACACATTAAGCATGCAAAGGCCTTTTTTCTACCTCTTCTGCTTCATTTTGTTCTTCTTTGTTGCTTTTATCTTCTTTTTACTCTTTTATTTTAAAAAAATCTCGTTGTTCTTCTTTCTCATTATCATTATGATTAGGAGCAGCAGAACCATTTTGTTCTTCCAAATAATAATAAACACAGAATGTATTTTTGCTGCTGATTATGTTTTTTTTTGTCTGTTCGACTGATGCAGCTGCTTGCAAAACAAAGGTTCAACTTTGAATTTTTTTTTGGTCTTTTGTTTCTTTGGTATTGCCTGGAGTGTGTTTAATTTAATAAAGAAGTCCTTTCTTCAAATAACAAAAACAAAAAATCAAGCGAAATACTTTTTTTATTTTTTTATTTTTTTTTCAGAACATGTTGTATGACAAAATGATGAAAATATTTTCCTCGAAGTCAAATTTCACAGTGCATTAACAAAGTACACAATTTATATGCATTTGGACAAGCATAATACAACCTTTTGTGCAACTATTTCCTGACCTCAGCAAATTGGACAAAAAAAACTACAGTGAAAATTATTTCCCAGATTAATAAGACTACATTTATTAGAAGTTCTGTCACATTTTTTTAATTTTATAAAGCGTCCCTTTTGTACTGGTAGTTTAGGAGGTGATGTTCTAATTTTTGTTATACTGGCGGCTAGATTGGAGGGAAGAACAGTCAAATAGTTTTCAAAGGCAAAATTATCTTTAAACATTTTTTAATTATATTATATGTTATTTGAGTCAATTTCAGAGTGCCAGTTTTGTGCATACTGATCTTGCAACCTTTTCTTTATCTTTTCCTTAAATACTTTGTCAGACAGTGTTACACTGCAATAACTGATTCAGTCCCGATGTTTGAATCTTGTGTAACTCGAATTTGTTATGTACGTAACCCGTTCTCCCAGCAACAAGGCAGGAGTCGTTACTATGTGTTTTTTCCAACTTTATTCAGCAAGCAGCATCAACAACTGCATACAAGCTCTCACCAAAAACTCTCAAAAAAGGGAGGTGAACATTGAAGTTTAACGTCCACGCCCACCATTATCCTATCCTGTCCCGTAATTTGGAAGTCGTTAGGGAACCACAGACGATTGTTTAACCAGTGTACACCCTCTTTCTCTGCCCTCAGCAGCCCTCATGGTTTCACTCAGTGTCAAGCCAGTCCATTCTCGAATGTTGTCTTGCCACCTCTTTTTCTGTCTACCTCTTCTTCTGCCTCCTTGTACCGTGCCTTGCAGGATGGTCTTTGCAAGGCCAGATGCTCTGGTAACGTGGCCATACCCTATTACAGTAAAAGCCATAGTAGTTAACAAGGTAAGGATTTCCATAAATAAATGATATATGTTAAATACTTAATAAACACATTTTATATATCTATATATCAATATCCTATCCTATCCTATCCTATCTTATCACGTAACTCGAAAGTTGTTGGGGCAGCACAGATGATCGCTTAACCAGAGTTACTCCATCTTTCTCTGTAATCTGCAACCGTCATAGCTTCACTCAGTGTCAAGCCAGTCCATTCTCGAATGTTGTCTTCCCACCTCTTGTTTTGTCTACCTCTTCTTCTGCCTCCTTGTACCGTGCCTTGCAGGGTGGTCTTTGCAAGGCTAGAAGAAGTGGGAGAAGGAGCGGTGACCCAAACCCTTCTTTCTGTGTCCATCCACACTTGGAACGGACAACATAAACTGGGAAGAGGAGTGAAGGCGCCTTGAGAGTTTGTGGGTAGGGACAATGTCTCTCATGTACTATAGAGAGAGGTGGGTTCATGCACACACTCGTAGCATATGGAGCTCGAGGACTTTGTGGTCGACTTTCTTCTTGACTGGCAGCCAGTGAAGTTGTCGAAGAACGGGAGTGATGTGGTCTGGTCCTCTTGCTGCGGGTGACAATCCTGGCGGCCGTGTTCAGAACACACTGGAGACGGTCAAGCTGGACAACGGTTTGCATAATCTATCCTGAATATCACCAAGGCGACGGCAATGCTCTTGTTTTCCTAGGGCATCTCGCAGTTTACCAAGACAGTGAAGATGGAAGAAGCACCCTCTAACCACGGCACTCGCTTGATCCTCCATTGTGAGGTTTGCATCGATCATGATGTCCAGATCTCTGACAGTGGACAAGAATGGGATAGCTGACTGTCCAAAAGTGTTGGAGCTCAGGGATACAGGGTCTCTTTTGCTCTGAGGTCCACACATGATGGCCTCAGTCTTGTCCTCGTTCAGTTTCTGTGCGTCATCCACACCTTGAGGTCAGAGGAACACAGCTCAAACTTCTTAGCAGACTCCACTGCAGCGGCATCATCAGGAGGAAGAGAGTCGTAGAGGCCAGAGTCATCACCAAAAAAGCTGCCTCCCTTGCTCGTGTATCTCGATGATACGGCCAAATTCAAAGGTATAAAGCGAAAAGAGTACAGGTTCCAAAACGGACCCCTGGAGGACCCCACAGGTCAGTCTTGTAGCTGTGTTCACACTGACGTACAGAAACGTATCCTCTAGATACAACTGGAACCACTGATGGACGCAGCCCTTGAACCCAAACTTCAGATGAAGTCTCCACAGATAGATTTGTTCCTTGAGATAAATCATGCCAAAATGTCATTTCAAATATTTCAAATCCCTACATTCAGGTTGTTAGGTTGAAAAAAAAAGCCCTTGTGAAATGGTAATACTACAGGATTGTACTGTGTTTGACCCCTCCTGATTGTACCTTTTACAACCAGAGGGAGAAGAAAGGGAGACAGAAGGGAGAGTGGGGGTGGGGTGGCCAAAGATAACGAGGGGGGCCAATAGTCAAGTGGGCCCCTCCACCTTCACTACTCTAAAAAAAGGGAGGAGGGTCTGGTCCTTGCAGGTTCATAAGCCCATGTATACCAAACAAGAATTACCCTATGAAGGTTCAGCGCCTATTGGTAGCAAACAAATCAATAAATTAATATTTAAAATTAAAAAATAATAATTAAAAATAAGTTAAAATATTTTTACAAGTTTAAAAAAATTAATTAAACAAATTAATACTCAACAGGCTGAAACCCCTAGCCGAACACATCATAGCTGAAGAACAAGCATCATTCAGGGCAGGGCGAAGTGCCACTGAACAGATTTTCAACCTCAGAATAATCTGCGAAAATACGTAAAGCACCAACAACATCTATATCATGTGTTCGTAGACTTCAAATAAGCGTTTGACCGAGTCTGGCACGCAGCTCTGTGGGCAACTATGGCAGTGTACAACATCAGCCCTAAAATTCTTGAAGTCATCAAAAGGCTGTATGACAAGGCTACCAGTGCAGTCCTCCACAACAGCGCCATCGGAAACTGGTTCAGAACAACAATCGGTGTGCGTCAGGGATGCCTACTCTCTCCAACACTCTTCAACAACTTCCTAGAGCGCATGATGTCAGATGCCATTGCAGATCACGAAAACACAGTCAGCATAGGGGAAAGAGCAATCTTCAACCTTCGTTTTGCGGATGACATTGATGGATTGGCTGGAGAGGAACAAGAACTTGAACAGCTGGTATATAGGCTTGCCACCACCTCCAGAGTCTATGGAATGGAAATAAGTGCAGAGAAGACCAAAATGATGACCAACAACCCCAATAGCATCAACACGGACATCAAAGTCCAAATCCAATCCCTCAACACAGTTCATAGCTTTAAATATTTAGGAGCCATTGTATCAGACAATGGTCCCCACAGGAAGTCCTCTCCAAGATCGCACAAACAACTGCTGCCCTGGCGAGGTTGAAACCAATTTGGAAAGACAGGACCATCAGTCTACATTCCAAGGTAAGACTGTTGCGCTCCCTTGTCATCTCCATCTTCCTATACGCGTGCGAAACATGGACCCTCATAGCAGATCTACAACGAAGAATACAAAGCGTGGAGAAGAGTTGCTACAGAAGACGTCTGGGCATTTCCTAAACCCAACACATAACCAACGACGAAGTCCGAAAGACCATCGCACAAGCCATTGGACAACACGATGACATGCTCACAGTGGTGAAGAAACGGGAACTCCTATGGTATGGCCACGTCACCAGATCCTCAGGTCTTGCAAAGACCATCCTGCAATGCACAGTGCAAAGAGGTAGAAGTAGAGGGAGGCCGAAAAAAAAGTGGGAGGACAACATTCGAGAATGGACTGGTTTGACTCTGAGCGAAACCATCAGGGTTGCTAAGGACAGAGAAAGATGGAGTACGTTGGTTAAACGATCATCTGCGGTGCTCCTACGACCTCCGAGTTACGGGATAGGTTAGATAGATAGATTGTATTGTATTGATAATATTTCATTGGAGCTGAAAATTTGCTCACAGTGGTGAAGAAACTGGAACTCCTATGGTATGGCCACGTAACCAGATCATCAGGTCTTGCAGAGACCATCCTGCAAGGCACAGTGTAAGGAGGTAGAAGAAGAGGGAGACTAAAAAGAGGTGGGAGGACAACATTCGAGAATGGACTGGTTTGACACTGAGTGAAACAATCAGGGTTGATGAGGACAAGGACATATGGAGTATGCTGGTTAAACGATTATCTGTGGTGCCCCTACGACCTCCGAGTTACGGGATAGGATAGGATAGGAAGGAATAAAACTAATGTTAAAAATAATTTTAAAAAATAATAATAATAAAGAAATAATGTAACCCCCCCCCCCTGTCATGAACTGGCTAGCTTTAACTCTGCTCATTGACTATTCAGCCTTGTGTAGTGTTTGTAACAGTAGAGAGGCAGTATATAACACAGCAGCAATAAAAGTACACACCGCGAGCCCGACCCACGCTGCGTAGTTAATCAGCACTGTGTGCGAGAGTCGTAAATATTTTACCCACTGAGAGCTTAGGCAAAGCGGTTCGAGCCAGTTTGACTGGGTCCGAGCCTAACACAGCTTTGGTCAGTTGGGAGGAATACACCGAAGTGTTAACAGCTAGAAAGCTGGCAGAGACATCTCTCCACACTTAGACCAGGAAGCAGGACTTAGAATCTTAGAATTCTATCAAGTCACTACGGGCCTGAACTTGTCAAACAGGTAAATGAACACCCTTCTGTTTCATCGTGATATATTTATATTATTGTTGAAATTATGTTTGTGGAATTTGCTATGCATAAATATGAATTGTTAATCCGAATTTGCGTGACCATGTGGGAAGAGCCTACCACGAGGCGAAACACGACCGGTTGCGCCGCAATGTTGTATACCATACGGAACCACTGTTGTTTAACTTATATGTATGTTTGCAGACCAGTGGCTGTACCCGTGAATGTTTATAATATTATTAATTCTGTATGTGTATAGTTAGCCACGATTGATATTTATGTATGTATAGGAATTTAGAGTGAGATTCCAGTGGAACCCGGAAGTAGCAGAATGTTCGTCGCTTATGTATAGAGATGTGGAGCTATCACTGAGGGCTACTTGGCTTTCAGTGAGACGCTCTGCACAAACCGATTATTCAGGGTTGTGCAGAATTTCGTCTCTTATATTACAGACGAGCAGGCGAGCTATCCCGAGCTATCCCGAGCTATCCTGTGAACCCCACTCCACAGAAACAAGTTGGCGGAGTATCCTCTACCGCACAAGACGGAAAGAGCTACCCGAAAAAACACCCTGTCAGACCCCACAGCGTGGCAAGGGAACCCAACTACACAACGACAAAGGTGTACCAGAAGCTACCTCACAGAAGGACTTCGACTGCACCATCAGAAAGTTAAGTGTATTCTCCGAAAGTGCACTTAACCTGATCATAACAGGACCACAGTAGTCCAACTCTTCAGAAACTGTAAAACGGACCACAGTAGTCCAAATCTACAGGAAATATTATAGCAAGTGCCCAAGGAAGATATAACAGCAGCCTAGACTATCAGCGATCGAACTCTTAGCATTGAAAGAGACTTTTTAAGTTAGATTAGTACTTAGAGAATCTTGTATAGAGTAGATGAAATAAATGTGTGATTTTAACTGTTATCAAGTGGCTGGACTACATATGATTTATAGCCGTGTGAAAGCTAGTGTGACAGTAATCTTTTACCATTTTTCTATCTATTTCTGTACCCCAACCTTAACACAGAGCGAGCTAAACAAATAAATTTATTAAAGTAATTCATAGGGTGACTTACTAGCAGTTCCCACCGAATAAACGTGAGGGTCCATAATTCCATTGTGCAGAGCCCATAAACCCCACGTGACACTTTAATTGGCGAGCCTGCCAGGATCTGTGTATAATAGGAACTGGGTATAACCGGACCTAAGTACAATAAAATTAGATAACAGTAGGAGTAGTAGAATAACTTAGAATAGTGGTAACAAGGACTGATCAGTTGGGTGCACTATTCTTTAGTTAAAAACTTTTTTGCTTCAAATATTTTTGTGCCTGTATGTTGCATTGTTCTTTTGCAGGTTTTGCTTAAATAACTGTTGTATGCCATTTGACTCTTGTTTTATTCTATTATTGATTACGAATTGTATGGTCTTTGCATTGTTTTTATTGAATTGCAATATTGCTAGTGTTTTGGTATTCCACGTGATTCAGAGGTTGTTCATAGACACGTTTGGCAATGTCGGACCCAGTGGCCTTGAGATTGCGCTTCAAGGAATTGGGAGAAGCTTTACACTTAGCGGGGGGAGACCTAATTGCGTATATAAATGCAGAGGTAGAGAAACAGGAGGCTAAGGCAGAGAGAGCAGCAGAGAGAGAGGCGAAGAAACTAGAAGCGGCAGAGAGAGCTGCAGAGAGAGAACAGAAAAAAGCAGAACTAGAAGCAGAGCAGAAGAAGCTAGCATTAGAAGCAGAACAGAAGAAGCTCGAAGCAGAACAGAGAAAAGCAGAGTTAGAAGCAGAGCAAAAGAAAGCAGAGTTAGAAGCAGCAAGAGAACAGAAGAAATTAGAATTAGAAGGAGAACAGAAGAAGGCAGCATTAGCAGCAGAGAGAGAAGCAGAAGTTAGGAAATGGGAGTATGAGCGGGCAGAAAAAGAAAAAGAGAGGGAAGAAAAGGAAAAAGAAAGACAGCATGAGTTAGAGCTAAGAAGATTGGGATCAGGAGCTTCAAGTTCTTCCTCAACCCCTTCCCACTCAGATCAGCTAGAGGTAGCATCCAACCCTGTACAAGGAATGTCATTTCCACTGGGAACATTCAATGAGAGAGAAGAAGGTCTAGATCTCTATCTGACTAGGTTTGAGCGTCTAGCAACAGAGTATAAACTAGATCCCACTTATTGGTCTTTCAAGCTTAGTCAAGGGCTTAGAGGAAAGGCTTATGACATCTACAGTAAGCTACCGACTGACAGAGTGACTGACTATCACAAAGTAAAAGAGGCACTCCTAACGGGATTCGAAAACTAACAGGAGAATGCTACCGGCAAAAGTTCCGCACCAATCGGAGGGTGAAAGGAGAGAGCTATGCGCAGTTCGCGGATCGGTTGTCCACAACGCTGGATAAGTGGATTAGCCAGTCAGCCACGGCTAAGACGTATGATGGACTGACAGAACTGTTAGTATGGGAACAGCTACGGGAAACCATGACCCCCGAGCTGAGGACATTCTCAGTAGAACAGGGCGCGGAAAGACTGGAAGATCTGGTCAAGGTCGCAGATAGGTACGTGGCCGCACACGGAGAAGCCAAGAGCTTCAGGCGAGACCTAAAGCCTAACGGGAAAGAGGCACAGAAACGAAGCCCTAACCGAGAAGAGCGCACCGCGAATAAGCAGAATAACCCCAGACCTGGGCAAAATAAAGGACCCAACACGGAATTCGGGAAAAGAGGTCCCGCAGAACAGAGACGGTATTGTTCGTTCTGCAACAGAAACAATCACCCCACCGCAGAATGTTTCAAGTTGGCCGCACAACGTAGGGAAGAGCGCGAAAGCCGGCCAGCGCACAGAGTTCTAACTCAAAGTAGCGGTAACAAGCCACACACAATCGGAGATCACCCATCGGTGACAGACACGGTCAAGGTCAACGGAAAAGAAGCGAACTGTCTGTATGACACAGGTCTATCATACGACGCGATAGTTAGCGAATCTCTTGTATCGCGCGCGGACTTGACAGACAAGACAGTCGACTTACAAGGAGCAGACTTGACGAAACCGACGACTACTTGCCCAATAGCATGGATAGAAGTAGAGAGTAGGTACGTCACAGGACGAATCCAAGCAGCTGTTTTACAGAAACCCCTGTATGATCTAGTGCTAGGTTGTAGGTATGTGTTCTTAGGCACGCCCCCTAAAACTGTAGAGATAGCTGCAGTGCAAACCAGGGCCCAAGCTAAAACCCAACCACCCCAGCCCGAGTTCGCTCCGAATCCAGGACTCGAAGAGATCAAAACAGCACAGAAAGAAGACACCTCGATCGCGAAGTGCTTCCAGAAGCTACCCAAGGCGCACACACCCCCGCACAAGGGAGACTTCTACATGGAAGAGGGAGTTCTACATCGACAAGGAGATGGAGATCACACCCAACTAGTACTACCAGCCACGCTTCGAGCCCAAGTACTAGAACTAGGCCACAGCCTGCCACTCAGCGGACACATGGGAATTGGAGCCACAGTGCAGAGAATCAGCGCCCATTACTATTGGCCAGGAATCACGGAGGATGTCAAGCGCTATGTGAAATCTTGCCACCAATGTCAACGATATTCCCCGCGACATCACACCGTACCAGTTACCTTAGGACCATCGGTAGTAGTCGGCGTGCCATTCCAGCTGTCACGTGGGGTTTATGGGCTCTGCACAATGGAATTATGGACCCTCACGTTTATTCGGTGGGAACTGCTAGTACGTCACCCTATGAATTACTTTAATAAATTTATTTGTTTAGCTCGTTCTGTGTTAAGGTTGGGATACAGAAATAGATAGAAAAATGGTAAAAGATACTGTCACACTAGCTTTCACACGGCTATGAATCATATGTAGTCCAGCCCCTTGATAACAGTTAAAATCACACATTTATTTCTTCTACTCTATACGAGATTCTCTAAGTACTAATCTAACTTAAAAAGTCTCAGTCACTGCTAATAGTTCGATCGCTGATAGTCTAGGCAGCTGTTATATCTTCCTCGGGCACTTGCTATAATGTTTCATGTAGATTTGGACTACTGTGGTCCGTTTTACAGTTTCTGAAGAGTTGGACTACTGTGGTCCTGTTATGATCAGTTTAAGTGCACTTTCGCGTGTTCACTTAACTTTCTGATGGTGCGGTCGAAGTCCTTCTGTGAGGTAGCTTCTGGTACACCTTTGTCGTTGTGTAGTTGGGTTCCCTTGCCACGCTGTGGGGTCTGACAGGGTGTTTCTTCGGGTAGCTCTTTCCGTCTTGTGCGGTAGAGTCTCCTCAACCAACTAGTCGTTTCTGTGGAGTGGGGTGCACAGGATAGCTCGGGATAGCTCGGGATAGCTCGCCTGCTCGTCTGTAATATAAGAGACGAAATTCTGCACAACCCTGAATAATCGGTTTGTGCAGAGCGTCTCACTGAAAGCCAAGTAGCCCTCAGTGATAGCTCCACATCTCTATACATAAGCGACGAACATTCTGCTACTTCCGGGTTCCACTGGAATCTCAACTCTAAATTCCTATACATACATACATATAAATCGTGTCTAACTATACACATACAGAATTAATAATAATATAAACATTCACGGGTACAGCCACTGGTCTGCAAACATACATATAAGTTAAACAACAGTGGTTCCGTACGGGATACAACATGGCGGCGCAACCGGTCGTGTTTCACCTCGTGGTACGGCAAATTCGGATTAACAATTCACATTTATGAATAGCAAATTCCACAAACATAATTTCAACAATAATACGAATATATCACGATGAAACAGAAGGGTGTTCATTTACCTGTTTGACAAGTTCAGGCCCGTTGTGACTTGAGAGAATTCTAAGATTCCTAAGTCCTGCTTCCTGGTCTATGAGTGTAGAGATTTCTCTAGCTGTGGAGATGTTGACTCTACCTCGTCTCACACACGACTGATTCAAACTGTGTTAGGCTCTGACACAGTCAAAACTGCTCTACCCACTGAGCCTGCTCTGATTGGTTAAAACGGTCCGATTCAAAGCTCAAGTGCTGACTCACTACGATGTGGGTGGCTCGCTCGCTGTGTGTGGTCTGCTGTGTAATAGTCTAACTTCTCTACTGTTACAAAGACTACACATGGCTAAATAGTCAACAAGCGGAGTTAAACTAGCCAGTTCATGACACCAGCAAGTCTCAGTAGACATAGTAGGACCACTGCCCATGACCAAGAAGAGGAACAGATTTCTACTCACACTCGTCGACGCATGTACGATGTGGTGCGAAGCAGTCCCGTTGCCAGCGATCGACACCAAGAAGATTGCAGATGCACTCATCGCCATCTTTACCAGAGTCGGATTCCCGGACAGCATTAGAACGGACAACGGATCTCAGTTCACCGGCCGCCTGATGCAAGACGTGTTCGAGTTGATACAAGTTCATCACATTCGCACACCACCATACCACCCCGCCAGCAACGGACAAGTAGAAAGACTGAATGGAACCCTTCTCACCATACTCAGGAAAGTCGCCGACGACAATCCAGAAGCGTGGGACACCTACGTGAATGCGGCATTGTTCGCATATAGAGAAACGCCCCATGCAGCCACAGGCTACACCCCGTCAACATTGCTATTCGGCAGACCTCTAGCAGGACCGCTAGAAGCCCTACGCAGAAGTTGGACGGAGGCCAAGATAGACGACACACCAAGAGGTGCCACCAAGTACGTCGCAGACCTGCAGGAAACCCTCAAAGCAACGTGGAAGAAAGCTGGTGAAGCACTGAAGAAGGCAAGAGCCCGTCAGGCGAAGTACTACAACCGCCACGCGAAGGACAGAGAACTGCAAGTCGGCGATCAAGTGCTACTCTTACTTCCAAGTGGAACCAACAAGCTGGACATCGCTTGGAGAGGACCGTACCGGGTGACTGCCAAGAAATCCAAGACAGTCTACCAAGTAGAGGTGAACGGGAGAGCCCGATACCACCACATCAATCCCCTCAAGAAATACACGGACCGACCAGCGACCCCCAGCACTCACAACTTGTTAGCCATCGCCATCGCGGAAGAAGGAGAAAGCATGGAGACCAATGCAGTAGAGTATCCCCTGCACTCCAAAGAAACCTACAAAGACGTGATACTCAACGGAGACCTAGCCGCTAAACAGCAACAGCAAGTACTACAGGTCATTCGACAACATCAGACTGTGCTCACAGACCGACCAGGGAGGACAGACATCGTCGAAGTAACCTTAACGGTGACCGACCCAACACCCGTCCGCCAGAAGCTCTACCCGATGCCACTGTCTCAGCAGCGAGCCATCAAGGAAGAGATAGACACCTTACTGGCAGCCGGAATCATCTCAGAGTCTACCTCACCCTACAGCGCAGGCTCGGTATTGTTGCGAAAACCCAACGGAGAGCATCGACTGTGCATCGACTTCAGACTCCTGAATGCGGTAACGCAGTTCCAGCCAGAGCCACTCCCGGACCAGACCGACCTATTTGCCAAGCTACAGCGAGCAAAGTACTTCTCACGTATCGACCTCAGCAAAGGATACTACCAGATACCAGTACGACCACAAGACCGAAAGTACCTAGCTCTCAGCACTATGGAAGGACACTTCGAATTCAACGTGCTTCCATTCGGACTCCACAACGCACCCAGCATCTTTAGCCCCATGATGCGAAAACTCCTGGCACCCCTGAGCAGCGAGCACCTACACTCGTTTATGGACGACATCCTCATCGCTACACCTACGTGGGAGGAACATGTCACGCTCCTACAGCAACTACTCGCCCGCCTCAGAGACACGGGATTGACGGCAAGACCCACCAAATGTCAGATTGGATTCACAGAGCTAGAATTTCTGGGACACACTATCAGTCAAGGAAGCCTGCGACCGGTAGAAAAGACAGTGAAACGCCTACTCGACGCTCCTAGGCCCAAGACCAAAAAGGAAGTACAGTCGTTTCTAGGACTCTGCGGCTTCTACCAGAAGTTCATCCCCAACTACAACAGCATCGCCGTGCCACTGACAAATGGAACCCGGAAAATCGCCCCGGACAATGTCGTATGGACAGCGGAATGTGAGACGGCATTCCAAACACTCAAGGACAGAATGACATCGGCGCCAGTACTCCACCTACCCGATTTGACTCAGCCATTCGTTCTTCGCACCGACGCAAGCGACGTAGGCCTCGGAGCAGTACTGCTACAGCGTGACCCCAAGAATGCAGAGACGTTATTCCCTGTCGCCTACGCCAGCAGAAAATTGAGATCCGCCGAGACCCACTACGCCACGTCGGAGAAAGAATGTCTTGGACTAGTCTGGGCCATACAGAAGTTTCAACTCTACCTGTATGGGACCCACTTCACAGTTCAGGTGGACCACCAACCACTATCGTTCCTGGCAGCCTCCAAGTCTTTGAACTCTCGCCTGATGAGATGGGCACTCACCCTTCAGGCATACTCATTCCAAATCGATTACATCCCCGGCAAAGAGAACCACGGAGCCGACTACCTCAGTCGCCATCTCGTGGAGGACACAGCAGCTGTCGCCCACCCAACACAACTAAGGGCCACAGCACCAGAATTCGTCCCCGCCCAGTAATACCCTGTCACTAGTGTCCATAGCTACCTGGCACAGCATTGCAGCTCAGGTAGAGCAACTTAACTAGTGTGTAAATAGGACCCTAGGATAGTGCAGCGTTAAACTAGGCTCTGTAGTAGAAAAAGGTCGAATCCAGTAGTCATCGCCTTTTTTCAGTTGACGGAGCCTGTCATGAACTGGCTAGCTTTAACTCTGCTCATTGACTATTCAGCCTTGTGTAGTGTTTGTAACAGTAGAGAGGCAGTATATAACACAGCAGCAATAAAAGTACACACCGCGAGCCCGACCCACGCTGCGTAGTTAATCAGCACTGTGTGCGAGAGTCGTAAATATTTTACCCACTGAGAGCTTAGGCAAAGCGGTTCGAGCCAGTTTGACTGGGTCCGAGCCTAACACAGCTTTGGTCAGTTGGGAGGAATACACCGAAGTGTTAACAGCTAGAAAGCTGGCAGAGACATCTCTCCACACTTAGACCAGGAAGCAGGACTTAGAATCTTAGAATTCTATCAAGTCACTACGGGCCTGAACTTGTCAAACAGGTAAATGAACACCCTTCTGTTTCATCGTGATATATTTATATTATTGTTGAAATTATGTTTGTGGAATTTGCTATGCATAAATGTGAATTGTTAATCCGAATTTGCGTGACCATGTGGGAAGAGCCTACCACGAGGCGAAACACGACCGGTTGCGCCGCAATGTTGTATACCATACGGAACCACTGTTGTTTAACTTATATGTATGTTTGCAGACCAGTGGCTGTACCCGTGAATGTTTATAATATTATTAATTCTGTATGTGTATAGTTAGCCACGATTGATATTTATGTATGTATAGGAATTTAGAGTGAGATTCCAGTGGAACCCGGAAGTAGCAGAATGTTCGTCGCTTATGTATAGAGATGTGGAGCTATCACTGAGGGCTACTTGGCTTTCAGTGAGACGCTCTGCACAAACCGATTATTCAGGGTTGTGCAGAATTTCGTCTCTTATATTACAGACTAGCAGGCGAGCTATCCCGAGCTATCCCGAGCTATCCTGTGAACCCCACTCCACAGAAACAAGTTGGCGGAGTATCCTCTACCGCACAAGACGGAAAGAGCTACCCGAAAAAACACCCTGTCAGACCCCACAGCGTGGCAAGGGAACCCAACTACACAACGACAAAGGTGTACCAGAAGCTACCTCACAGAAGGACTTCGACCGCACCATCAGAAAGTTAAGTGTATTCTCCGAAAGTGCACTTAACCTGATCATAACAGGACCACAGTAGTCCAACTCTTCAGAAACTGTAAAACGGACCACAGTAGTCCAAATCTACAGGAAATATTATAGCAAGTGCCCAAGGAAGATATAACAGCAGCCTAGACTATCAGCGATCGAACTCTTAGCATTGAAAGAGACTTTTTAAGTTAGATTAGTACTTAGAGAATCTTGTATAGAGTAGATGAAATAAATGTGTGATTTTAACTGTTATCAAGTGGCTGGACTACATATGATTCATAGCCGTATGAAAGCTAGTGTGACAGTAATCTTTTACCATTTTTCTATCTATTTCTGTACCCCAACCTTAACACAGAACGAGCTAAACAAATAAATTTATTAAAGTAATTCATAGGGTGACTTACTAGCAGTTCCCACCGAATAAACGTGAGGGTCCATAATTCCATTGTGCAGAGCCCATAAACCCCACGTGACACCCCCCAAAAATATATATATATATATAAACATATTAAGGTCCTCGTATCCACGTCACCAAAAATCTTTTTGGGAACGTGGATATGGGGACCTATATATTTTTCCAATCAGAAGTTAATACATTTTTCAAGAATGTTTTAGCATATTTGGCATCTAGGTGGGCAAATTAATCTTATTTTCAAATATAAACTTTCTACAAGCAGTAGAAATACAGGTTCCCGAAAAGCTGGGTGGTGACAGAGTTCTCAGAAACCTGTTATAAGTATATGTATATATATATATATATATATATATATATATATATATATATATATATATATATATATATATATATATATATATATATATATATATATATATATATAGATATAGATATATAGATAGATAGATATATATATATACTTATAACAGGTTGTTCCTGAGAACTCTGAGTATTTTAATTGAACTTACTGCTTGAATTTGCATTATAATTTGATTTAGTAGTATTTGATCTGTTTATATTATTATTGTTTATCTTTGTTGAATGTTAGAGTTTGTCATACTTGGTTTTTTATTAGTATATTTATTAAAATAGTGTTGTCTTTGAGGTATTGCTTTTTTTTTTGGGGGGGGTGGGGGTGGGGGGGGAATTTATAGGGTTTATACATTTGAGGACTTAGGTTAATTAGGCAGTGTTGTTATTAATTTATTAAATATTAATGGGGTGGCCTCGTGGCGCAGTGGATAAGTCGCCGGTTTCCTATGCCGAAGGTCGCGGGTTCGATTCCCGCAAGGGGCGAACGTATGTGACTTAGGTACGAGACTGTTGAGGTCACCGAGGGTTTTCTCCGGGCACTCCGGTTTCCTCCCTCCCTTCAATAATGGTACAGGACGCAGTCAATATGCAAATTTCAAAAATAAAAATTCGAGTTTCTTTTCGTCTTCCAATAGCGATCTACCTGCCTTTACACCACCTGTTTGAGTGACTGATGTGTATTTGGTGTGTGTGAGGGTGGATGAGACAGGTGAGCGTGTATGTTGGTATAGATCGCCGCGCTTTGAGCCTGGTTGATTTGGGGAAAGGCGCGTATATAGCATCCTGTATTATTATTAATTTAGTGTTGAGTTCTCTTAGGTTATTGGTTATTATTTTTTTTTATTTTTTAATAATTATAACTGTTGAAACTTGATTGTTTAGTACTTATTAAGTTTACTGATTGTGTGTCCTGCTACTGGTTACTTTTATTTGTTTCACTTTTAAGTTAATTGTTGACAGAGAAAGAAATGGAATCCAAAAGACTAGAAAAAGAAATGGAATCCAAAAGATTATTAATGGATGCAAATAGATATGCAGTCCAAAAATCTGCAAATAGATATGGAATCCAAAAGAACAGACAGTGAAATTGAGAGAGTAAAAACAAAACAGTTAGAAATACAAGATACTCAGGATCGTCATGTTGCTGGTCAGGATCAGGATCAAACTTATGTGAAGCATCAGTTTAAACCTAGGCCTATTTTTCCTCAACTCCCCACATTTAGAGAGAAGACTGAAGTAGTATAAGAGTAGGTCAACAAAATCCTTTTTATTTTTAGGTGCTGATGTCATGACGACGTCATGGTGAGGTCATGTTTGCTGACGTTATGTTTGCTGATGGTATGTTGGTGCTGGGTTGGTGTTAAGAGCCTGGAGTTTTATGATGATGGCTATCTGCAGGGTGCCTCTTTTGATGTGGAGTGTTAATTGATTTATCATATCTGGAAAGTCCGAAAAAGGCAGGGAAGAAAAAATGATTATCAGACATTTATTTGAAAGGAATTATTTTATATGAATAGTATAAAGACAGGACTATGAGCTTGCGTGGGACACACACACACACATATGCACACACCCATACACACATGCACGCACATACGCACATGCACCATAATCGCACACACACATATGCACACACACACCCACATACACACCTGTGGAATGATTTTGGGATATTATTATTTATGAATAGTGGCAAAGACATGATTATGAGCTTGAGTGGGACACACACCCACGCACGCATGCATAAATATATATTATTATTTTTATTTAGCAATGATTATGGCTATATCATCTGGCTGAGGCAAAAAGCAGTGTCTCAGATGATAGGATGCATGATGGATAGGGGTGAGGCAAATTGTTTTTAGATGGACTATCTTGAGCACTGAAGATAAGGCTAAAGAGTTGTGTTATAGTTAATGCATCTGAGTACACGCACACACACATCCCCACACACACGCACACACACACACAAAATATACATCTTTAACAATGATTATGATGAATGTACACACACACACACGCACACACACATGCGAGTGCACGCACACACACATCCCCACACACGCACGCACACACATCTTTAACAATGATTATGATGAATGCACACACACACAGGCACAGGCACATGCACACACAAAGATACATCTTTAACAATGATTATGAGGAATGCACACCCACGCACCCACGCCAAATAAATATAAATGTTCTACTAACTCTGCTAAAAATGCCGCAACGGCACGGTTCACCCACGTAAGGAGAACATTCAGTGTTTTCCATCTGATTAAAGGAAACTCTTCCGTAGACACCCAAAACGTGATCAGAACTCGATGGGTGAGATCCCCAACCATATATCTCAGAAACCGCCATTTTGAGAAATACTCGATTGAAACATTGAGACAGCAACCATAAATATAAAAGCAAGTGTACGACATATTTATTTGAACAGTAACAACATTTATGGTACACCCTAACTCTGGTATTTAAGTTTTATAATAAATTATTATTAGATTGCTGACAATTAAGCAATTAAAATTATAATCTGTTGTAGCATGAAAGAGTATGACCAAAATCAGTGCATGCTTGGAGCGACACTGGATTATCAGCAGTTACACTGCTGTGGCACACAGCAGACTCTGCTACAGTGGCTAGCACTGTTATGGGCCACAGGATGATATCTGTTAGCTGGCCTGTTATGGCACGCAAAACAGTTGACTCAACTGTGACTGAGTACCTATTCTCTTCAGGGTGAGGAAGTTAAAGCAGCGAGGGAGAGAGATAGGCATCACCCTCATTACGCTGGCCCAAGATAAGTGTGATCTCCAACATCACGCTCCCCTACGGCAAGCGACTTTAGGCGCTGGCCGATACAGGATCTAACTGAAGCCGCCCAAGTACGGCAACATTTGTGCGTTATACAAAATCTTTAATAATAATAATAATAATAATAATAATAATAATAATAATAATAATAATAATAAATATAAAAGTGGTAGAGTGCCAATATCAAATCTGGTAAAAATTGGTGTATTTACAAAACAATGAATATAACTTAAAGTAAAAGACGAATAAATATTATAAACAAAAAGTAATTATTGTGGCTGCTTATTAACTTGTTATAATTTGTGTGTGTGTGTAAAGCACGACCAAGCCTTAAACACACAAGAGCAAGCCTTAAACGTACACACTCATCTATAACACACCTGTGTGCCAATGTCTAAAACACGCACACATGGATAATACCCATGCATAAGACAAGCATGCACATATTTATATTTATATAGTCAAATTTTTAAAAAAAAATAAGTAGATAAATGTGCGTGTTTAACAAATAAATATGGGTTATATCTAGAGATTTTAAGACCGTGGTTTGAGTCAGAGGAAATTAAAATAAACCCTTTTTTTAAATTTTGCTCTACCATTAATATTAACGCCTCCGCCACCGCCGTCGCCCGCCGTTGCTGCCGCAATTAACGCCGCTGCTGCCGCAATTAATATAATTAACGCTGCTGCAGCAAGGGCCGCCGCAACAAACAAACGCCGCACTCAGCCTGTGGCAAAAAACAGGCACACCCATGTCCTATAACACGCAAGCCAGTATCAAACATGCACACCCATATCTTAAACATGGACGCCCATACTCAAAAACAGGCAAGCCAGTACCCCAAAAAACAAACAAACAAACATGCACACCCATATCCTATAACACGCAAGCCAGTATCAACATGCACACCCATATCTTAAACATGGACGCCCGTGCACAAAAACAGGCAAGCCAGTACCCAAAAAAAAACACAAACAAAACCCAAACAAACATGCACACCCATATCTTAAACATGAACGCCCATGCACGAGACCTGCACGCAAAAATATACATATTTATATAGCAAAATGAAATGCGCCTCCGTGCAAAAAACATGAACACCCGTGCACACCACACCCGTGCACAAAACATAAACGCCCGTGCATGAGACATGAACGCCCATACACGAGACCTGCACGCAAAAATATACATATTTATATAGTAAAATGAAATGCGCCCCCGTGCACAAAACATGAACACCCATGCACACCACACCCGTGCACAAAACATAAACGCCCGTGCATGAGACATGAACGCCCCTGCACGAGACCTGCACGCAAAAATATACATATTTATATAGTAAAATGATATGCACACCCGTGCACAACACACCCGTGCACAAATGATTTGTTTGATTCATTTAGGCCATACAAGTACAAACATCCATACAAGTAGTTATATCATGTTCTCTCATTCTTACCATTCAACACAAAATCCAGCAATATATATATATATATATATATATATATATATATATATATATATATATATATATATATATATATATATATATATATATATATATAAAGGTAAAGGTAAAGGTAGTCCCATAGCCTTGTGGCCGTAGGGGAGCGTGATGTTGGAGATCACACTTATCTTGGGCCAGCGTAATGAGGGTGATGCCCAACTCTCTCCCTCGCTGCTTTACCTTCCCCACCCCACATATTTTATATATAGATAAAATCAGCTGCCAAAAAGAAAGAAATTGATGTTGATTCATGTTTAGCTAACCACTGCAAGTATATTTTTAAATGCTATTTTATATAAAAGCACTGTAATTTGACCATTTTAACAGAAAGTAGAGCGGGAATGTGGCCAATGTGTACCAAAACGTGCTTGTTAAGTTTTATTTTTTAGGTTGAGTATCTTGTTAATTGCTTGTTTATCTATGCACATATTAAACCACTTTTTTTGGGGGCCCAACAAATTATTTTGCTGAACCTTTTTTTATTAGCTTCTTATTTGTATCCCACTGTTCTTGCCTCACATTTGTATCTATGCATATTCTCTCATGCGATCTCTATCACTTATTATAATCTCTCATGAGTGTAGCTATCTTAAACACTTAACATGTGTGCTGTTTATAACCTGGCATCTCAACTGACCTGAGCATACTTTTTAGCTCACTATATCATTAGGTTGTTTTTAAAGCTTTAAAAAAGTCTTAAACATGTACACCACTATGTACGTTTTTTTATTCATGTTTAAACTTGTTTTTTTTATCATGTATGCTGACATCAGCTGAGGCAATGTGATGATGCAATGCAATGTGATGATGCAATGTGATGCTGACGCATCTAGACTATTTTTTTAGCAGGTTATCTTGTTGTCTAATGGCTTGTGTGATGGTCTGTGGGACTTTGTCGTTGATGATGTGCTGGGTATAAGAAATGCCCAAAAGTCTTGTGTAGCACCTGATCCAAATGCTTTGTATTTTTGTTATAGATCTGCTGTGAGGGTCCATGATTTGCAAGTGTGTAGCTAAATAAAAAAAGTGGCAAGTTTTGTAAAGCTGTATCAGTCCTCTGGTGGCTAAATGTTGATTTAGATCCCTGCCCCTATGACCCGGGGATAGCTGATGATCCCTTTTTTGTCATGCTAAACATTAAAATTTGCAGTGTTATGTCTATAAGTACCAGCGGACGGATGTGCATATCATTTTACTATATAAATATGTATATTATTGCGTGCAGGTCTCGTGCATGGGCGTTCATGTCTCACGCACGGGCGTTTATGTTTTGTGCACGGGTCTTGTGTATGGGCGTTCGTGTCTCGTGGACGGGCATTCATGTCTCGTGCACGGATGATAATGTTTTGTGCACGCGTGTGTTGTGCACAGGGGCGCATTTCATTTTATTATATAAATATATATATTTTTGCTTGCAGGTCTTATGTATAGGCGTTCATGTCTCGTGCACGGGCGTTTATGTTTTGTGCACGGGTATGGTGTGCACGGGTGTTCATGTTTTGTGCACGGGCGCGCATTTTATTTTACTATATAAATATGTATATTTTTGCATGCAGGTCTCGTGCATGGGCTTTCATGTTTAAGATATGGGTGTGCATGTTTGTTTGTTTGTTTGTTGGGGTGCTTTGGGAACTGACTTGCCTGTTTTTGTGCACGGGCGTCCATGGTTAAGATATGGTTGTGCATGTTTGATACTGGCTTGCGTGTTATAGGATATGGGTGTGAATGTTTGTTTGTTTTGTTTGATTTTTTTTGGGAGGGTACTGGCTTGCCTGTTTTCGTGCACGGGCGTCCATGGTTAAGATATGGTTGTGCATGTTTGATACTGGCTTGCGTGTTATATGATTTGGGTGTGCCTGGTTTTTGCCACAGGCTGAGTGCGGCGGCGGCCCTAGCGGCAGCGGCATTAATTATATTAATTGCTGCAGCAGCGGCGTTAATTGTGTTAATTGCGGCAACAGCAGCGGCGGGCTGGGGCGGTGGCAGTGGCGTTAATAATAATGGTAGAGCACAATTTTAAAAAAGGGGTTATTTAGTTTCCTCTCACTCAAACCACGGTCATAAAATCTCTAGATATAACCCATATTTATTTATTATACACGCACATTTATCTACTTAATTTTTTTTTAAATTTCACTATATAAATAGATGTGTGCATGCTTGTCTTAAGCATGGGGTATACATGTGTGCGTATTTTTGACATGGGCACGCAGGTGTGTTATATATGAGTGTGTGCATTTAAGGCTTGCTCTTGTGTATTTAAGGCTTGGTCATGCTTTACACACACACACACACAAATTATAACAAGTTAATAAGCAGCCGCAATAATTACTTTTTGTTTATACTATTCATTCGTCTTTTACTTTTAGTTATATTCATTGTATTGTAAATACACCAATTTTTATCAGATTTAAAATTGGCACTCTACCACTTTTATAATAATAATAATAATAATAATAATAATAATAATAATAATAATAATAATAATAATAATATTAATAATAATAATAAAGAATAATAATAACAATAATAATAATAATAATAATTATTATTATTATTATTATTATTATTAATATTATTATTATTATTATTATTATTATTATTATTATTATTATTAAAGATTTGTATAACACACACATTTTGCCGTACTTGGGCAGCTTCAGTTAGATCCTGTATCGGCCAGCGCCTTAAGTAGCTGGCCGTAGGGGAGCGTGATGTTGGAGATCACACTTATCTTGGGCCAGCATAATGAGGGTGATGCCTATCTCTCTCCCTCGCTGCTTTACCTTCCTCACCCTCTAGAGAGTAGGTACAGTTGAGTCAACTGTGCTAACCACACTGGACGGTGCTTAACTTGCGACACAGTAGCAAGTGCTCCAACCACTGCGCTATCCGCAAAACGTATACAGCTATAGGCCGCCTTGTAGATAAAAGATAAAGGTAGTCCCATAGCCTTGTGGCCGTAGGGGAGCGTGATGTTGGAGATCACACTTATCTTGGGCCAGCGTAATGAGGGTGATGCCCATCTCTCTCCCTCGCTGCTTTACCTTCCCCACCCTCAAGAGAGTATAGGTACTCAGCCACAATTGAGTCAACTGGGGGCGTTGTTATTTGTCGCTTCACGTATTGTGGTCACCCATCCAAATGCTAACCACACTGGATGGTGCTTTACTTACGACACAGTAGCGAGTGCTCCAACCACTGCGCTATCCGACACCCTTCGTAGTCAGAGGTTAACAAAAAAAAAACAACTGTAAACGTTTACGCACCATCCTGGTATCCGGGACACTTGTCTGTCTCAGTCATTCAGATATTAAAACAAATCCATCAATCCACTCATTCAAGGTTGTGTAGTTTTAAACTTTTTTCTCAAAACTGGCTGATTCTGACATCAATCAAATGTGTTGCTGGATATAAAAAATGAAGAAAAAAATAGTGTTGCTATCTGCTAATTAACAAGACTTGTGCATTATTAGAGAGAAGTAGGCCTATCTTGTAAATAAAAACATTTTGGATTAAATGTGATGTTGTGAGTACAATATATTTTGTGTTGTTTACATAGAAAGTAACAAAAGTATTACTAAGTGATTTGTACATTAACAAGGTAAACGTACTGTTAGAAGACAAAATATAATTATGATTTATACAAATGTGACAATAAAATGTGTAGTTTCATGAAGTTGCTGTTTTGATTAGGCAACATACTGTGTGACGACGTGATTCTCTTGTGACATAAATCATGAAAACATAATGGATTAGTTTTCATCTTCTCGTCATCAGGTAAGAAAATATTTTCCAAATCTGAATAATTCACTTTTTGGCTTATTTGGTCCTAATAGTAGAACAGAGTACCTAGCAGATATCTCTTTGTGATCTAAAAATTTAAGATAAAAAATCCAATTATTCAAAATCAACGTACTAAGCATGATATGTATGACTTTCTAGTTGTATGCTAATGTTACTGACTTCTTTGATCATTTTTTTTTTCATATAGATCATTCTTTATTTAGTTCAAGTGTATGTTTCCTCCTATGTAGCTTATATTCTAACGTTTCTCCTAAATCTGTACACACTTTGAGCTGTAAAGGAGAGGCTTTAGAACTTTTCTTCGGATGAGATTATATACCGAAGTCTAGTCTGTGCATACACGCGTTCTATCGCACGGACTTTAAAGATCCTAACGCTCATGTCCTAGATGGGAAAGTGCACACACTAGCTTTTCTTCGGATGAGAGTATAAACCGAGGTCTAGTCTGTGCATACACGCGTTCTATCGCACGGACTTTAAAGATCCTAACGCTCATGTCCTAGATGGGAAAGTGCACACACTAGCTTTTCTTCGGTTGAGAGTATAAACCGAGGTCTAGTCTGTGCATACACGCATTCTATCGCACGGACTTTAAAGATCCTAACGCTCATGTCCTAGACGGAAAAGTGTAAGCACTAGGTCCCAGCTCCCCCATTCATAATTGTGCCTAATTGTCCGGGACGTCAGACCATGTGCCTAAGGCTATGGCGTCTTCAAAACCCTGTATCGGTCAGCGCTTTAAGCAGTTCTTGAGCTGGAAAAGTGCAATATAAAAAAGTTAAAGTAAAATAATAAATGGTCAAACATTTCGTTTTAGCTAATTTCCTGCAAACTATGCAAACTAAAAATTATTATCATATATTTGTCAGAGGTAACCTTAGCGACGCGTGGCGAGGCCTAAAGACACTGACGGGTCAGGGGAAAGCTAAGGCGAGTAGCGGTTGTCTCCCTCTGACGAGCAAGCGTGTTTCGCGGAAGAGCTCAACGAGTTTTACTGCCGATTCGAGAGGGAGGACACGCGTAGCGATCTCGATGCCGTTGTCTCGCAACTCAGGGAGCAGGTCGCCGATGCCGATTCGGACGACTTTGAGCATATGGTTTTGCTATTCTATTTGTCTTTTCTGTCATTTGTGTACATAGTTGTAAATTGTAATTTGTGTACATAAGTGTAAATAATTTGTACCCTTACTGTTCTGTCTTTTGGTGTATTGTAGCGAAAGCGATGTTTTATCGAGTGCATGTACTTATATGTAATGACTATGTAAAGCGTGGTGAGTCTGGTCATAGGCTGGAGTATCCGCTATATAAAAATCCGTTATTAATATTATTATTCATATCGCGATCGACAGTGCTCTCGTCGAAACCACCTTTCGTCGGTTAAACACTCGAAAAGCCGCGGGTCCGGACGGCATCGGTGGACGTCTCCTGAAGGCATGTGCCGCCCAGCTGAGCCTTGTGTTCGGCCGCCTGTTCACCTGGTCTCTTAGGGACTGCATCGTGCCTGACTCTTGGAAAAACTCTACCATCTGTCCTGTCCCTAAGAACAACAAACCTAAAATTCTCAATGACTACCGCCCTGCCGCTCTGACGTCCATTCTCATGAAATGTTTTGAGCGCATCATCCGATCCCGGCTTCTCTCTTTCACACAGCCCTTTCACGATCCTCTCCAGTTCGCCTATCAAAGAAATAGAAGCACTAACGATGCAGTCCTGACTCTTCTCCACAACGCTCTCTATCATCTTGAAAAACCTGGCTCTTTTGTCCGTATTCTCTTTGTCGATTTCTCATCTGCCTTCAACACTATACAACCTCACCTCATGGCTCAAAAACTACTTTCCTTCAATGTTACTCCACGACTCGTTTTGTGGGTCGTGGACTTTTTTGTCCAGAGAACTCAGTCTGTCCGCTTTCAGTCTGCTCTCTCTCTGCCTAAAACCACGTACACCGGCGCACCTCAAGGAACTGTCCTCTCTCCCGTTCTTTTCACACTCTATACTACCGACTGTCAAGGAACTCCCTCAATCCCTATCATTAAATATTCTGATGACTCGGCTATCCAGGACCTTTCAAACTCTGATTCTGAATACTTCGCTCAAGTTGGGCGTTTCAGCGCCTGGTGTGATGCAAACTATCTTGATCTTAATGTCAGCAAAACTAAGGAGATGATTATCGACTTCAGGAGAAATTCCACCCCTATTCCTTCTCTTTCGATCCGTGGTACCCAGGTTAAGCGGGTGGTTGAGTACAAGTACCTCGGTACCATAGTGGATTCGAACCTTAACTTCAATGCTAATACTGAATCAATCCACCGCAAGTGTCAATCACGCATCTACTGCCTTCAGATGTTTTACGGTTCTTTTATTGAGTCCCTTCTTACCTTTTCTTTTATTTGCTGGTACGGAGGTTTGAGTGTGGGTAACAGGAGTGTGCTTGATCGTGTGGTGAATGTGTGTAGCAAGGTTGTTGGTAGAACACAGAGAAGTTTGAATCAGCTGTATGAATGTCGTGTGGTGAAGAAGGCAGAAAGCATTTTGAATGACAGCAGCCACATTTTGGCTCGTCAGTACCACCTTCTGCCACTGGGTAAACGCTACTGCGTCCCCATTCTCAAAACAGAACGCTGCAAGAAAACTTGTATCCCCAGGTCAATCTTGTTACTTAATAAACAGATGAAGTCTGGACCTGTTGCAGATCTGCTTTAACCTGCACTGATGTATGTGTGTTAAAATGCAACAAAATGCAAACATGAACTGCATGTGTGTGAGTGTTAGTGAGTGTGTGTGTGTAGGGGGGTGTGTGTGTGTGTGTGTTTGTGCATGCACGCGTGCTAGTCCCTTTACAAGGATTATTTAGAGTAAATTTTTAAGTTTTATGTGATTTTATGTGATTTTGTGTGTATGCTATTTTATGTATATTCCAAATTATGTTTTTAATTATGCATGTGTATGGGCATGTCTGTGATAAGTTCTGGTGCAACAGTGCACAAATTGTGTGTGATTTATTAATGATGTGCTTGCTTGGTCATACCCCTTGATAAATTTTAGACTAATACACTCTTAATGCAAATGTTTTAGATACAGTACTCATCTCTTAAGGTGAACCCCCACGGGACCAAATTTTTGTTTGATCTTATCCGAGGGGCACCCTAAACAGTCCTCTGATAAGATCAACTACCAGTAAAAAACTTGATCTTATACGAGGTGCTAAATTTTTGTGTCGTGTGACTGTGTGTGTGTGTGTGTGTGTGTGTGTGTGTGTACATGTGTGCATGTTGATGCGCGCGTATGCATGTATGCATTACTGTATATGTATTTTTTGTGCGTGTGTATGATGCATAAGCACACACTCAAACGAACGGATGCAAGCATGCATACACATACACAAACTCTCACACACATACACATTGATGCGCACGCACGCAAATGAGAATACAAAATAAAAAGTATGCACCAAGACAGCTACTGGCTGGCTGGGTGTATTTGCAGAAAACCTTACACAAGTTTAACGAATTGTTCACTTTGTCTACGCCACGGCACATGCTTTATCACTTGTGAATGAAGTCAATTCAGGGTAAGGTCCACTGTGGCAATACGTCCCGCTTTTGCCATTGTGCAAAATCTTCTCGATTTGACTCACTGGAAAAAAAACAACAACAACAACATAATAATAATAATAATAATAATAATAATAATAATAATAATAATTATAATAATAAGTGAACATTGGATCACAAAATTTGACCAACAAATTTTTTTTTTTCATGGCTGACGTACTGCTATTTTTTACAGATGCAATCACCCCCTCCCCCCTTCCACTCCCATTTTTTTTAATTTTCAGTATTATTATGATAAAGGTTAGGTGGAACTCAAGTCACAAAAATTCCAGCCAACATGAATTCAAAAGTAAAATGTGACAGACTTACCAGCACAGCGTCCCACGCTATGTGAACAGGAAATGACATCATAAGGAATATATGACATCATCTCAAAACAGGAAGTGGCCTCATAAATGACGTCATTTGTGACATCAATTTCTCTTTAGCAGTAGTCTCCTCCATTTGGGAACCAAAACGGGGTTGACGTTATCCGAGGTTTTCCCTTATGCGAGGGGACGCTAAGCGAGGAATTCTAAATGGTACAAAGAAGGTGTTTGGCCGGGACCAACAACCTGATTGATCTTATCCGCATTGTGACCTTACACGGTAGTGACGTTAAAAGGGGAGTACTGTAACTTATAACACATGTATATCAATGTTTTATTTGTCATGTTTCTAAATGTTGGCACCACATGCGAATTTCTCCCTGTTGAGATAATAAAGTTTTCGTATTCGTATTCGTAACATTAGTATGTCCAAACATGCAAGTAGTACACTGGTTCTTGTTCCCAGAGACAGCAGAATATTATGAAGTTGTACGGTTTCAGACACACATCTCAAATGAAGCAAGTCATTTTCTGCTTGCCATAACAGGCCAGCTAACAGATATCCTCCTGTGGCCCATAACAGTGCTAGCCACTGTAGCAGAGTCTGTTGTGTGCCACAGCAGTTTAACTGCTGATAATCCAGTGTGGCTCCAAGCATGCACTGATTTTGGTCATACTCTTTCATGCTACAACAGATTATAATTTTAATTGCTTAATTGTCAGCTATCTACTAATATTTTATTATAAAACTTAAATACCAGAGTTAGGGTGTACCATAAATGTTGTTACTGTTTAAATAAATATGTTGCACACTTGCTTTTATATCTATGGTTGCTGTCTCAATATTTCAATCCAGTATTTCTCAAAATGGCGGTTTCTGAGAAATACGGAAAAGTTTCCATTAAAAAAGAGATGGAGAACACTGCTTGTTCACCTTACGTGGGTGAACCGTGCCGTTGTGGCATTTTTAGCAGAGTAAGTAGAACATTTATATTTATTTGGTGTGTGTGCGTGGGTGCGTGTGTGTGCATTCATCATAATCATAGTTAAAGATGTATATTTGTGTGTGCATGTGCGTGGGTGTGCATTCCTCATAATCATTGTTAAAGATGTATCTTTGTGTGTGTGTGCATGTGCCTGTGTGTGTGTGTGTGCATTCATCATAATCATTGTTAAAGATGTCACACCGACTCAACCAAAGCTTTTAGGTTTTGAAGCTAGTTCAGCCAGGCTAGCTATAAATAGCTTTGCCAGTGCTCTTCTTTCCTGTCCTTTCACTGAAAGGGAGGGTGTAGGCATGCTATAAATAGCCCGCAGCCAGCAAAATGTGGGATAACCTAAGAGTGCTGCTCACATAGGCATTGAGCTACTGTGATGTGTGTGCGTGCGTGTGTGGGGATGTGTGTGTGCGTGTACTCGGATGTGTGTGTGTGTGCCTGCGTGTGTGTGTGTGTGTGCACATTCATCATAATCATTGTTACAGATGTATATTTTGTGTGTGTGTGTGCGTGCATGCGTGTGTGCGTGTGTGTGGGGATGTGTGTGTGCGTGTACTCGGATGCATTAACTATAACACAACTCTTTAGCCTTATCTTCAGTGCTCAAGATAGCCCATCTAAAAACAATTTGCCTCACCCCTATCCATCACGCATCCTATCATCTGAGACACTGCTTTTTTGCCTCAGCCAGATGATATAGCCATAATCATTGCTAAATAAAAATAATAATATATGTATGCGTGCGTGCGCTTGTGGGTGTGTGTCCCACACAAGCTCATAGTCATGTCTTTGCCACTATTCATAAATAATAATAAATATCCCATAATCATTCCACAGGTGGGTGTGTGTGTGTGGGTGTGCATATGTGTGTGTGCGATTAGTGTGTGTATGTGTGTGTATGTGGGTGTGTGTGCGTATGTGTGTGTATATCCCACGCAAGCTCATAGTCATGTCTTTATACTATTCATAAATAATAATTCCTTTCAAATAAATGTCCGATAATCATTTTTTTCTTCCCTGCCTTTTTCTGACTTTCCAGATATGATAAATCAATTAACACTCCACATCAAAAGAGGGACCCTGCAGATAACCATCATCATAAAACTCCAGGCTCTTAACACCAACCCAGCACCAACATACCATCAGCAAACATAATGTCAGCAAACATGACCTCACCATGACGTCATCATGACATCAGCACCTAAAAATAAAAAGGATCTCTGTTGACCTACTCTTATACTACTGACTGATGATATTGATTCATACCTGTTTTGTTTTGAAACAAATGCTACTGCACTTGGCTGGGATAAGGGACAATGGGATGTGTATTTGTCTGCTTTGATCAAGTTTGTATCACAGTTTAGCTGCCAATGGACATTGTAATTATGATAGTTTGAAAGACAGTTTATTGAAAAAATTCCAATGTACTGCTGAATTTTCAGAGAGAAATTTCGTGCTACCAAACCAGACTCTAATGAACCGTTTCAAACTTTTGGCATTGAACTTAATCGGTTGTTTGATCGATGGGTTGCACTTTAGGAGGTAAAACGTTCGCTAGATGGGATAGTTGATTTAATACTGGGTGAACACTTTCTTTAGAGTGTGTCTGCCGATCTTGCTACTTTCATTCGTAAGAGAGGATTGGTCAACCTCGAGGCCATTGTCAAATGTGCCGAAAGCTACCGTCTTGCTCGTCCGGGTAAGAATTTAGCTCGCAAGGTCAGTACTCCTGCCGTCGCGTCGGTTGGTCAGTTCAAAACAGTTGCTGAGGCTAATGCGACTTCGGGTCGTTCGGAATTTCGCGGTGGATACGGTGGTTATCGACGTCAGGTTGGCTATCGTGGCCTCTGGAACTTAAATAGAAGTACGCCATCAACTGTTGCGGATTGTCATCAAGGTCAAAGTCGCGGTGGATTCGGACGTGGCTCCCCATTGAATTTTGCTAAATGTCAGCTTTTCAAAGGCAGTGGCCATTCTTCATTCAAATATCCACTCAGAAACAATCCGACAAATCCATGCTACATTTGTGGGTTGGGGGGGGGGGGAGCATGTTAAGAAAAGGGGTCCATTTGCTACTTCTGAACACAAAACAGTTATACCAAAGACTCAGGTTGGTTCTGCTGCATTGCCTGTTGATCCTGAGGTTGTCTGCTCAGTTGCTGCTCCAGCAGTTGGTCATCTACACTTAGAGTTGGGTTCAGTGAAAGGTACTCCGTGTTCTGTACTTCACAACATAGGTGCTACGATTTGTGGTGTGCGTCAGCGATTGGTTTCATCTCTGAGTACGTCGAAGGACAAGTTCGTTGTAAGACATTTGAAGGTGAGATTACTGTCTATCCGCTCACCAAACTTGCTGTGTCCACTCCTTATTTTTCAGGTCAGTTGGTTTGTGCTGTGCTTCCTGATCCAGTTGCTGATCTGATCATTGGGAACATTGCTGGGTTGACAGATTCTGTTGATGGTGCTCAGGTTTCAGTTGATTCGAGTGTGGTGGCTGTCACTACTCGAGCTCGCACTGCGCAGAAGGATTTTCCTTATACTCCTTTATTTGATATTTGCACGTTACTACAGGTTCAACGACCACGTGCTCAGGGCCAAGGCGAGCCACACTGTATTCGTGGATTTCGGCTGTGCCCAACAGCCTGGAGAGGATTGGGCACCGCCATCTCCTTTTTTTTTTACCGAAGACACACTACATGATGAAGCTATCCACTAATTCCATACCGGATCGGTCGTCGCCCGGTTCAACAAGGACCGCTCCTTCCGTTGGCCACCTTACATTACATTACATTACATAATTGTTACTTTAGGTCCAGCGGACTCTTCCGAGCCAAATCAGGACCGGACAACCCCCAATCCGCATAAAAGATCTACCGAAACAACCCTAGTGGGAAAACTGAATGCCCTCCACCAGCCAGTCACTTTACAATAAAGACAACCCACGCAGGGGACGGCTGAGGCTTCACCCCAACTTCCTATCCTATCCTATCCTGTCCCATAACCCGAAGGTCGTAGGGGCACCACAGATGATCGTTTAACCAGCATACTCCATCTTTCTCTGTCCTCAGCAGCCCTCATGGCTTCGCTCAGTGTCAAACCAGTCCATTCTCGAATGTTGTCCTCCCACCTCTTTTTCGGTCTCCCCCTTCTTCTACCTCCTTGCACTGTGCCTTGCAGAATGGTCTTTGCAAGGCCTGATGATCTGGTGACGTGGCCATACCATCGGAGTTTCCGTTTCTTCACCACTGTGAGCAGGTCATCGTGTTGTCCAATGGCTTGTGTGATGGTCTGTCGGACTTCGTCGTTGGTGATGTGTTGGGTATAGGAAATGCACAGAAGTCTTCTGTAGCACCTCATCTCCATGCTTTGTATTCTTCGTTGGAGATCTGCTGTGAGGGTCCATGCTTCGCAAGCATATAGGAAGATGGAGATGACCAGAGACCATAATGACCCCAACTTACAAACATCATTATAAATTATCAACAAAACACATACATATAAAATGCCTACATTGCTAAATAATAACATCATAGGAAGCCCTAGTGACCACCTGACAGAAAGCGCCCAATCTGATCCAAGCTGATCCAACAGACCTCATACACAAACAAGGAGTCTTGTCCCGGAAGAGTTTTCAAGATAAAAGGTAGGAGACTGGTTGTCACAAATCAGGTGTTACTGGGTGATCACTACTGATAAAGGACTTCCTTGACTTTCATGACTTACCCCAGAACGTGTTTTATTTCAATAAAAAAACCTAATGTACACCATTTTTTTCCAACACTTCACAAACACATAACACGTTTTTCCAAGTTAGATTATTTTATTATATTCCGTTCATTTTTTCTTCAAAATCGGAACGATAATTTGGCGATACTTTCCGTCGTGGTTACCGAAAATAATGTTTTTTCCTTTTCACTTATCTCTTAATAACGTCCTCGTTGTAGTTGTTGGCTAATGAAGGAATCCGGGTTTAGATGAGTTGGTGGAAAAGTTCATAAGAGCTGGAACTTGACGTCGATGTCGCCGTTAGATCTAATGGCTGTCCGTGACCCACCAGTGACTTCTGTAGCCCTCGTTAACGTACAGTTCCATCGTAGAATCAGTCACCCCGATCATGAAAAAGACGTCAGAGAAGAATCCAGTGCAGTCTCGAAGATGACATCGTCACGGAAATCCAAGACGAATAATACCACAAAAATACACCCTACGGTGCCAGAATTCAGCTAAAGCTGATCAAACGCTGAGGAACAACTCATTTTCCTGGCCCAACCACATCAGACATCATTCAGCATTAAGCTAAACTGTCGTTGGCACCCCACAAAACAAGATGCCTCGGAGCTTAGGTAGAATCCTCCCTGTCCAGTCTAGATCTCTCTCCCAACTGATTCTCCAGACAGTTTTCCTAACCGATTTCGCCTCAATTCCATTTCACCAAGGCTACCGCACTTTTATCATTATAACAGCCAATGAAAACTCCACAACGCAAAAAGTAATCTAACACTTCAAATATTATATTTTATAAAATTAATAGTTCACAACCTCTTTGCTTTCCCTAAAATTTTATTATTGGCATTAATCGCAATCTTTCACACAAAAGAATTATCGATAAAAATCGTCCATTTTATTCTTTTCCAGGAATACAAAAAATGGCGATTGACACTAGCAAAATTGACGTCATATTTCTAAATCTACCACAGGCACTCTATATAACAATTTGCGCTTGGAAAATAAAATACTCGCGAGCGTTTCGTTTCGCGACACTGGTCTAGCGAAGAAGACGATAGTATAGCAGATTGACAGAACAGAGCAGGAATGAAAAAGAGCAAATGAGAAAGACAGCGACAGTGGGAGTTTAAAGCACTACATTTCCAGAAAGTGGGGATACTATTTATACTGAAACCCCCGGCACCCCAACGGGGGTCGTTGGCCACCAGGACGGAGGTGATAAGTATGCTACTGATGGACAAATTAGCAAGATCCGCACGAGAAACAACATCGCCATAGGAACCTGGAATGTCAGGACCCTAACTACGGACGGAAAGTTAGAAGAACTGGCCCACGAGCTGGACCACTATCGATGGAACGTTCTAGGTATCAGCGAACTGCGCTGGAAAGGCCTAGGTGAAACAACGACCGACAAAGGCCACAAGCTCTATTTCAGCGGAAGAGATGACAGGCACGAACACGGCGTTGGATTCTTGGTCCACAAGAACATTCTAGCCACTGTCATGGGTTGCCACCCAATCTCCAGTAGACTCAATACCATCCGTCTGAGAGCAGCCCCTTTTAACATCACCATCATCCAGGCCTATGCCCCAACATCAGACTATGACGGCAGCGAAGTGGAGGATTTTATGAAAACTACAGGCGGTCCTTGAGCAAGTGCCGAAGAAGGACATAGTTATAGTGCAAGGAGACTGGAATGCCAAGGTTGGCCAAGATGCGCACCACAACTGGGGAGACACTTGTGGACCCCACTGCAACAACGAGACAAATGACAGGGGTCTGAGACTGTTGGAGTTTGCCAGATACAACAATCTGGTACTTGCAAACACGCTTGGTCTCCACAAAAACTCCAGACGATGGACATGGCACAGTCCCGGCGGGGAGCATCACAACCAGATCGACTACATCATGGTCAAGAAACGCTTCAGATCAAACATCAACATTGGCAGGACACGCACTTTTCCAGGAGCAGACATCGGAAGTGACCACGATCTCGTGATGATGTCTTTCCGGCTCCACTTGAAGAGAGTAAATACAGTAAAGTGCACTAGACTGAAGTTCGACCTGGACAAACTGCCAGACCCGGAGGTGGCAGAACTATTTCAGGCCACAATTGCACCACTGCTCATTTTGGGGGCTGGTGAAGTAGATGTCGACACCATGACCACCAACTTTTTTTTTTCGGCTGCAGTTTATTATCCCTTTTTATCGGGAAACTCTGGGCCGCCTCCCCCTGCCGGGGAAGGCGTAGTCGCAGCCAGTGGCGCGCCCAAACCCTACCTACCTAACATTATTTGTGATTTTTTTGAAATTTTTTATGAGGGAGCAAACCTGAGTACCCGGAGAAAACCCCCCGAGACGTTGTCCGAGTCGAAAGTAAATAATATTCGGAGAAACATAACGCCCAGGTGCTGGCTCGAACCCACACCTGTCAGGCACCATTGGTTTCTGGCTTGTGGACAAGGCAAGTTAGTTCCGCCTTAGCCCACTTGGCCACAACGCTCGTTCAACTCAGCTGTGACAGATGCCGCCACTGAGATCCTTGGCAAGCACCGACCAAAGAAGAAGCCGTGGATCACCCCTGAACTTTTGGATCTGTGTGATAAACGAAGAGAGATTAAAAAAAAAGAAGAAGAACACCTCACAGGGAGCTGATGTCTACCGAAAAATCAACAATGACATCCGAAAAGGCATGCGCACAGCAAAGGAGAACTGGGTAGAAGATCAATGCCAGAAAATAGAGAACAGTCTGAACAAGAACAACAGCAAGAAGACCTACCAGACTGTGAAACGGCTGACAAGTGTTAAACAGCCCAAAGTCTCCACGATCCAAAGCAAGTCTGGCATAGGCCTTACAGAAGAATATGAAGTCTTGGACAGATGGCCAGAGTACTGCTGTGACCTTTACAACCATACACCAAATGGAGACCCATCAGTCCTAGCATGTCCCGAGAACAGAGAAGAAGAAGAAATCCTCCCAATTCTCCGGGAAAAATTTGAGGCAGCAGTGCAATCGCTGAAGAAAGGGAAGTCAGCGGGAGTGGACAACATACCCGCGGAACTGCTACATGCAGGAGGAGAAGCAATGATCGATGCCCTCACCATTATCTGTAACAAGATCTGGCAGAGTGGGGAGTGGCCTACACCATGGACGCAGTCGCTTGTCCTCACTCTTCCCAAAAAAAGGTAATCTTCAGGAGTGTGAAAATTACCAAAACATCAGCCTCATCAGCCATCCCAGCGAGGTCCTCCTGAAAATAATACTCAACAGGTTGAAACCCCAAGCTAAACAAATCATAGCTGAAGAACAAGCAGGATTCAGGGCAAGGCGAAGTACCACTGAACAGATTTTCAACCTCAGAATAATCTGTGAGAAATACCTACAGCACCAACAACATCTATATCATGTGTTCGTAAACTTTAAGAAGGCGTTTGACCGAGTCTGGCATGCAGCTCTATGGGCAACAATGACAGTGTACAACATCAGCCCTAAAATTATTGAAGTCATCAAAAGCCTGCATGACAAGGTTACCAGTGCAGTCCTCCATAACAGCGTCATTGGGAACTGGTTCAGAACAACAATCGGTGTTCGTCAAGGATGTCTACTCTCTCCAACACTCTTCAACATATTCCTAGAGCGCATTATGTCAGGTGCTCTTGCAGATCACGAAGCCACAGTCAGCATAGGGGGTAGAGCAATTTCCAATCTTCGTTTTGCGGATGACATTGATGGATTGGCTGGAGAGGAACAAGAACTTGAACAGCTGGTACAGGGGCTTGATACCACCTCCAGAGCTTATGGAATTGAAATAAGTGCAGAGAAGACCAAAATGATGACCAACAACACCAATGGCATCAACACGGACATCAAAGTCCAAGGCCAATCCCACAACATAGTTCATAGCTTTAAATATTTAGGAGCCATTGTATCAGACAATGGGTCCCGACAGGAAGTCCTCTCCAGGATCGCACAAACAACTGCTGCCCTGACAAGGTTGAAGCCCATTTGGAAAGACAGGACCACCAGTCCACAGTCCAAAGTAAGACTGCTGCGCTTCCTTGTCATCTCCATCTTCCTATATGCTTGCAAAGCGTGGACCCTCACAGCAGATCTACAACGAAGGATACAAAGCATGGAGATGAGGTGCTACAGAAGACTTCTGGGCATTTCCTATACCCAACACATCACCAACGACGTTGTCCCCATCACACAAGCCATTGGACAACACGATGACCTGCTCACAGTGGTGAAGAAACGGAAACTCCGATGGTATGGCAACATCACCAGATAATCAGGCCTTGCAAATACCATTCTGCAAGGCACAGTGCAAGGAGGCAGAAGAAGAGGAAGACCGAAAAAGAGGTGGGAGGACAACATTTGAGAATGGACTGGTTTGACACTGAGCAAAGCCATGAGGGCTGCTGAGGACAAAGAAAGATGGAGTATGCTGGTTAAATGATCATCTGTGGTTATATTACATTACATTACATGGCCATTGCTTTAGGTCCAGCGGACTCTTCCGAGCCAAATCAGGACCAGAGAGACGTTAACCTAAAATATTATACAATGTTTCAAATCTATTAAAAAAAACAAGCCTGTTACTCTTAAATACTCAAACAAACGTTCACATGACACCTCTTTAAAAGTCTTCTTTAAAAATTATGTATTAAAAATATGTTCTCTTTCTTCAATCAAATCACCAAATTCAGTCCTATCAATAAAATCCAAACTAAACAAAACATGTCGATATGATTTATATGCGATAAAACAAACCAACATTATGTAAAAATTGAAATGGATGTTGACCATTACATTCTTAAAAAATATCTTTGAAAGGTATTGAACCAAAATGTGTTTCTCTTTCCTCAATCAGATCAGCACACTCAGACATGAAATGGCGAACGGAAAAGGATTGATCACATGCCAAGCACCATGGTGGTTCACAGGCGGCGGAAGCTGCTCAGGATTGGGGGAAATGAGAAAGTTAGTATAAAATTATTGTAAGACGCCGACTGGAAAATAATTGTCGCGAATTCATTCTACAGGTACAATTCATTGTACGTGTTATAAAATGTATTCTATAGATAAAAGTGCTCGTTGTTGCTATAAAATGAAGTGTTTACAGATAAAAGGAAGTTTTATAGATCGTTTTTGCTATACAATGACTTGTTTATAGATACAATGACTTGTTTATAGGTAAAATGAATTGGTTACTTATAAAATGTTTTGTTTATAGATAAAATGAATTGGTTACTTATAAAATGTTTTGTTTATAAATAAAATAGTTTTTTTGTGTTTAATATTTACAAATGGCATGACGATTCGTGTATGATCTCTTGTATATCGTAAAATGTAGTCTGTAGCTATAAAAATGTTGCTTTATAGCTATAAAAAGTGTTGTATTGCTATAGAATGTATTTTATAGGTATATAATTCATTTTATAATTATACCATATCTTTTATACAGGTAAAATGTATGTTCTATAGATATAATGACAATAACCATTTAATTTACAAATGGCGCCTCATATAATACTGGACTGTACAGTAATAATAAATAATCTGTTTTCAACTTAGTCAGGTCTAAAGAAAAATAAATGTACTGGCTACCCCCCCCCCCCTCACCCCCCCCCCCCCCAAAGATGAACTTTACGACACAAATACAGTGGTAAGCCTGTTGTTTCTAATTACTCATTTCTCTGGACACACATTTTAGGTTAAATAATGTACGTGTATAAGCAAATTATTTTATTTATTTATATTAAAACTCCAAGCAAGGGAAAAGAACTTATTTAGAAAGGGCAATATAACTTGCTTAAGACCTCATAACAATATACATTTATAAAAAAGATAAACATAAAAAGATAAAAGTAGATACTTCAATAAAATAGCAATGACAATTTAAAAATTAAAAGTCTCGAGTCTTGTGCGACTGCACGCTGATGTTTCATCTTCACACACACCCGACTATCTCACGTTCCTGGCTCTGTCATCAACCTCTCTCCTCATCCCCTCCCCCTCTCCCCCACTCCACCCACCCTTTCTCCTTCCCCTCGTGGCACCGAACTGTTTTCACTGAAAGGAGGCCAGTGTTTTCTTTGCTGACCCGAAGAAAATGAATGTATAATTTAACATGGCAAAAGAGTGTATCACTGAATATCCCAACCCTCTTCCACACACTTGTCCCTCCGCCAACAGCCCTACACTAAAACACCAATGCTGCTATCGAAAACCTCCCTCAAGAAGGCGACGACCAATCTCCAGCCCAGCCTTGGATGCCTCACAATGAGAGAACGTCTATTTATTTCTATATCATGGTTTCGGGCCAGCCTATACACTGACGTCCTTGGCCCAACTAGAGCGTCACATTTCATGATGTGGGAATAGTCCAATGGTTGACTGCATGTACATGTATGTCGGATAAAACGTGTCTTGTAGGTTTTTGCTCTGAGACGATAAAACAGTGGTAGTAGTTCCCGTGGGAGGCTGGGAAAGGTTCCTTTGCTGCTGATGTCCGGTTCAATCCAGTCCCTCGCCGCAGCCAGCTTTCTGTATTGTTCACCCCATAGTTCCGTGGCTGCTCTCTTTAACCTTGCTGTGGCTTCACTGACTGTGAGACCAATGTTTGTGGTAACCGAAGGTAAGCTGGCTCCCTGCTTGGCCGCCTCGTCTGCCTTGTCGTTTCCACCAATGTTGGCGTGACTCGGGATCCACTGCATATGGACCCTACAGCCCCTGAGGAACAGCTGATGGATTAACGTGTGTATGTCGATTGTAATGTTTTTTCCTGTTTGACGTCGGCCTCTGTAGGGCTTGGAGGGCAGACTTAGAATCTGACAGAATTACAACATTTGGTATGCTATGAGGTAGATCCGTAACGTAAGTTATTGCCATAAGGATGGCGTACAGTTCTGCAGAGTATATTGATATACTATCATTTAGACGGTACTGTTTTGTCACGTTTAGCACGGGTATATAGAAACCACACCCAACATGGCCGTTATCAAGTTTAGACCCATCCGTATAGATCTGGAGGGCGGAGCCAAATTCAGAGTTTATTCTTGTTTTTGCTATATTACTTAACAATAACTGATGCTGATGTTTGGACAATCCACAGGGCTCTAGGTAGCAGCTGATGCTGGCACGTTCCATCAGCCAAGGCGGAAAAGGATATGTGGGTACTTGAACAATTTGGTTTCTGCTTACATTCGCCTTTTTACAGATTTCATCTGTGTAGTTGGCTATAGATTCTGTCCTTGCGTCGATTCTAGGAGTCCGTTTTCTCTTGGCATTTACAGGGTCAAGCCTGTTGTCAAAACTGATGTCAAGCTCTTCAGAAGTGGAGTTTAAGACCGTGTTTGCCCTTATAACGTACTGACTGACCATGAGTTTTCTATTTATTTCCAGAGGTAACCAGCCGACTTCTCTATAAATGACTTCCTGTGGGGTGTTATTTGGAACGTCTAAGGCATATCTCAAGAATTTACATTCTTTTATTTGCAGTTTGGCCAGAGTAGAAACACTGGCGGAGAAGAAAGCCTCCTGACCATACGACAATCGACTCCGCACCAAAGCGTCAATGATATGTACAATGTTCTGTTTGTGGTTTGCACCTTCTGTGTTTTTCAGGATTTTCAACAAATTCCACACTGCATTTGTTTTTGTGACAAGGTGTTTGATGTGATTGTTCCATGTCAGCTTTTCATCAATAACAACCCCCAAGAACTTCACCTGTACTGACGGGAAAATCGTACAATTGTTAATGTTAATGAAAAGATCGCGCCTGTCGAATCTGCTTCTGTTGAACACCATGAAGACCGTTTTGTCGGCTGCTAGTTCAAAGCCATTCTTTCGCATGTAGCTTTCAATCATATCTACATTCTCTTGAAAGCGATATCTGATAATTCTGGTCACATACTGGGACTTCAAGTTTCTGACATTTTCGTTTGTCCACAAGGTCAGATCATCTGCGTACAATAATGACTTTGCGTTTTTGAGTGGTATCGTCTCAATATCATGCAGCATGATGGCGAACATTGTCGGCGCCACTTCGCTGCCTTGCGGAATCCCCATGTCTGTTCTCTTTGAGCCTGACACAGCAGAACCCACTCGGACCTTGAAAGAACGGTCCCCAAGGAACGCTTTGCAAAAATTATACAGTCTTCCGCTGATTCCTATATTGGCCATTTTGTGTAGCAGCCTAGCGTGCCAAACTGCGTCGTACGCTCGACGTACGTCGTAAAATGCCGCCATGGTGGTTTTGTTCTTGGCAAGGGATCGCTTTACGTGTGACGTCAGTTTGACTATGTGATCCACACAACCACGACCTCGCCTGAAGCCCGCTTGAGTGGAGGGAATAATATTATTTTTCTCCAAATAGAATTCCAGACGTGATTTGATGAGTCGTTCATATATTTTGCCCAAGTGAGGCGTGAGTGATATAGGGCGATAGCTCCGCGGATCAGAAAGCGGTTTTCCCTGCTTTAGGACTGCGATCACTGTAGCCTGTTTCCAAGCTGAAGGTAGAGTACCGCTATCCCAGCATCGGCTGTACAACCCCAGCAGTGCTTGGCGCATTTTAGGTGGAAAGTGAACGATCATTCTATATGATATTGGGTCCAGTCCTGTGGCCTTATTTACATTCTTCACGTACTGAATGCTTTGTTCAAGCTCCAGCATGGTGAAATCTCGGTTGAAAGGCAAGTCGTCGGCAGGAGCCGGGTCGACGTATTTAATTTCTTCAGTCTTACGATAATTCTGTAGCTCTGGGGCCAAGGAATCAGTCTGGCTCGCCTGGGCGAACACGCAGGCCATAACTTCTACCTTTTCTGCGTCGGATTTGGTTTTAATGCCGTCAACACACAGAGGCCTTTCAGCTGGGCAGTATCGCTGTTTAATGTTTTTAACTTTCTGCCACAGGGTTTTGCAGTCTGTGTAGTGGTTAATGTTCTCACTGATATAACTTTTCCAGTGTCTACGCTTTGCTTCAGCTATGATTTTCTTACAGTTTATTCTGCTTGCTTTGACTTCCTTGTAATGTTCTTCCGTTTGATTTCTCTTGTATTTATTAAAGGCTCTGCGCTTACTCCGAACGGCAGCGTTGCACTCCTCGTCCCACCAAGGGTTTGGTGGGTGCTTAGTCTTTGTGGAGGTTCTTGATTTTGGGATAGAAAGATCGGCTGCTTTTATGATTGTACTTCTTAATCTTTCATAATGCTCGTCTATTGTGTCAGCCTCTCCAACGATGTATTCAGCATTCTCCAATAGCTTTTCAAAGCTATACCAGTCTGCCTTTTCATATTTGTACTTGTTACCACTGCTTGTGTGATTCTGATACGACATATCGTTTATTGTCAATACTATAGGACAGTGGTCAGAACCCAGGAGATCGTCGTGAACATACCAGTTTACATTTGTGCATAGGTCTGCACTGGCCAGGGCTATGTCAATTGCTGTAGGCTTCTGTCCACTGTGGTCTGGAAATCTGGTGGGTGAGCCATCGTTCAGAACGCACAGATCGCTTTGCATGATGTGGTCCGCCAAAAGAGTGCCAGCGCTTGTGACACTTGAGTCTGGGCCTTCCCACAGTGTGTGATGGGCATTGAAATCGCCAAGCACTAACCAATGTGATTTGTCTAGCGTGGTCAGCCACTCTGTGTCCCCTGGCTTGCATCCTGTAGGGAAGTAGACATTGGCGATCTTCAGTGTGTCGCTGTTCGTTAGGATGATCTCACACGCATCTGCAAAACTGTTTACTGGAGGACGAAGTGGGGAGGCCTGCATTGTTTTTATGACATACGTCGCCGTTTTAACTTTGTCACCCCCGACACTATAGAAGGGTGGATAGTAATATCCATCGATGACCGGCAGATCCACTCTGCTCACACTAAGGGACTGAAGGCACAAAACAGAGGGTGTGCACGCAAAACTATGTAGGTACTGCTTAAATTGGTCCAGGTTTGTGCGGATGTTCCTGCAGTTCCACTGTAGTACAGTCACTGTACGGTGGTGATTTGTGATATTGACTGGTGAGTTAGGGTCACTGCAAGGCATATTCCAGACTGATGTAGCTGCAATTGCGTTGAGAGAAAAGAGCAGCACCAACAGAGCAACGCTAATACAACGTAAATCAGTATAGGGCACAAACTGGAAAATCTCTGGAGGAAAATCGAGATGCAGAGCATCTTTAGCCGCTTTGTCCACTGCAATGTTGCCGCGGATGCCCATGTGACCAGGGACCCACATAAAAACTATCTTTTTACCCTCAGAAACAAGTTGTGTATGGAGGTCATGAATCTCTGCCAGAAAGAGGTGTGACATCTTTCTCGTGGAAAGAGCCTGGAGTGCTGACAGTAAATCAGACATGATTAAAAACGAAATTCTTTTGGATTGATAAACATGTTTCAGAGCTAGATGAATTGCCTTGAGCTCAGTTGTATAAACAGAACAAAAATCAGGTAAACGCTGTTGCAAAGGCTGGTCTAAGTGTCTCCCAGAGACCGACGCAGCAGCAACTGAATCTCCTTTCTTTGAAGTTGGTTATATAAGGTTTCAGATGTATTGTTTTTGAAGAAAGCGGGCAATTGCCAATTAATGTTGGGGGTACATAATTTCCATGGAGGAGCTTCAGTCCGAAGCTCATTATCGTTAATGGAAGCAACATCGATGCCTGCTTTTTCCAAATGAGCCTGCATTCTGATGCCAAACGAAGGTATTGTGTTAGGTTTAGCTTCATATTTCTGAACAAAATCTGGGTTGAAAACACAGTCATAAGCGGGGTTCATGGGATCAGTTTTTAATTTTAGATAATAATTCAGTGACAATTTTGTACGTCTCAGCTCCAGCGGGGTTTTGTTAGCTTCCACGTTAAGGCTTTCACAAGGGGAGGTGCGAAACGCACCCAAAGCAATGCGTAGTGCCTGAGGAGCAACTGGATCTAACATCTTAAGATAAGATTTTCTAGCAGAACCATAAACAATGCAACCATAGTCTAACTTGGATCTAATTAAAGAACGATATAACAGCGGTAAAGTTTTCTTGTCAGCACCCAAGTCTGTACCACTGATAACCTTGAGCTAATTGCAGGCCTGTTGACATTTAGTTTTCAAATCTTTCAGATGAGGAAGGAAGGTTAACTTTTGATCAAACATAACACCCAAAAATTTGACTTGTTGGACCGCCTTTATTGGAGTTTTATTGAGGGTAATATTAGGATCTGACATTCAGTTTTTGCTTCAGAAAATTTAAAACCATTTTGTAAAACCCAGTCTTCAACAGCATTGACACATAACTGTAGCTGACGTTCTGCAGATGCCAAGGTTTTGCCTTTGGCTACTAATGCAAAATCGTCGACAAACAAAAAATTGTCAATTCCCCGTTTAACAAAACTGTCACGCTACGCAGTTTGCAGTCGTGCGCCTATGTATATAGTTTAATCATCAGCCTGTACATAGAGGTTAAAAGTTACGGTAGTAAGGGGAGAGCATCAGAATAAAATTAATTAAGCTTATAATTAATAAAAGTAGCGAATGAATTGCGCCCGTGCAGAACGCACTATTGTTAGAAAGCATTAGTGGGCTATTTTATTATTGGAAAGATTGATTGCTGCCATGCGATTTCCTATGTGTGGAATGCGTGCTCTAATCGCGAACGGTGCAGGAAATGAATTATAATTGAAATGAGTATGTTCTAGAACATTCTAGGCTAATCGTATAAAACCCCATGCACTGTATATTCTGATAGGGACAGAAACATTTTCATATCGCTTATGTAGCCAGAATCGACGGATCTGAGTTGTGTCAAGGTGACAGATAGTGACTTTGTCTGTGGGTCGTACTGATCAGACTGTCAACGAAAAAGAGCCTAGTTATCGGAAGAGGAGGACTATTTTGGGAACACTTTGGAAGTGTTTGATTAACTGGAACTGTCCTAAGCCGTTTTGAATACCTGCTGTGTATTCTCGGTGAAATTCGAGCTACCTACGTGTCGCGTCGAGTGACCTGTGACTCCATCTAGGACTTCTTCTGCCTGTGTATCACCTTGTGTAACCATCTGTGCCTGTGTGTGTTGTCCAGTCGTTTGTGTGTCTCTGTCAACAGGCCGGAGGATCCCCACTGGTAGCGTAAGTTGCTTACCTCAATTTCTCAGTTGGCCATATCGTTCGGGGGTTTGGGTTATGCGTGCAGTGTGAATGGATAGTTAATTATGTTTTCTTAATTCTATTTTATGTTTCATATTATTCGCTGCATAAATACCGAGAGAGAGAGAGAGAATTTTCTAAAATGTATTATAAATTAAATAATTATAAATTAATATAATGGAATTCGCTGTTGTGTAGCGAAGGGAAGACAGAAAGGACGTGAATGGAAAGGCATGCGTGCAACGGCAGAAGTTATGACAGGGAGAATGGTTTGGAATGGTGAAAGGGAGACAATCATTCCGTCAGCGGAATTATTGTGCAATATGTTGTAATATAATTATTAATGGTGGTGTATTTTGTATGTATTGCTGCAGATGTACCAAAAACCTAAAACCAGATCGTTGATTGCGGGGCTGTAACCTAGTGGGTGTGACGCTGGTGTGCCACGTCCTATGACGCCGGTGTTTCCTTGAGCCAACCTCAGTTGCGAAGGTTGTGGTAGTCGAAAGGAAAACCTTATTTTGTTTATAAAGCACACATACACACACCCCACAATTCACAACAAATAACTATAACTATTGATAAACACATGTGAGAAACAAGAATTTATTTACATGTGATAACTTATAAATTACAGCACTTTGAAATATATTCAATTTGAATAGAATGATAAACATTGTCTCTGTAATATTACTTACCTGATAAAGTAATCTCGTGATTGTATAGGCGTTTTTCACCCGTCCCCTATACCCTTATGTGTCCGGGGACGTTAATCTATAAAACTAAACTAAACTAAACTGTGATTGTATAGTTCTGTCAGGGGGAATTAATTCGCCAGATATTTACTAATTAGTAATTTAGATTATTTCCTTACAAATTCTATTTGTATAAAATATAAATTTTCTTTATTCATTTTATGTAATAGCTGTTTTGAAGGTTAAGTGAAGCAAGGCTTGAATATTTATAAAGATTTAAAGCAATTGCTTACATTTATTTACCTTGTTGTCAGTAAGCTGATCCAGACATAATTATTATAAATCTTTTGTACATTTTGTAGTTAGTCATTTTCATTTTGATTTAATTATCATTATTATTTTGAGCGAAGTGGTTATTGTTAGTTTTGGGTTATATTAGTGGGATTGAGGGTTGGAAGGTCGGGAAGTGGGAAAAAGGGAGTTAATTTTGAGTGTGAATGTGTGAGTGAAATAAAGAAATTGTCTTGTTACTTCTGGTCTTGTCTTTTAGAGTTTATTTAGGTGTTGGTTTTTTTCTCGTGTGAAAGTCGCACATGTCGAACCTCTGTTGAGGCAGTTGGGACGTGACAAAAACGAACAATATTATTTTTTATTTTAATATTAAACAGCAAGGGAGACAAGATACTACCCTGAGGCACTCCCATCTCCTGTTCCCTCGTATCTGATAAAGATCCCCCAACCTTAACCTGAAAAATTCTGTCGGTTAGAAAATTGGATATAAACAGAGGTAAATGTCCCTTCAAACCCATTTCTAGTAAATCTGAAAGAATGCCATATCTCCATGTGGTATCATAGGCTTTTTCCAAATCAAACATGATGGCAACGACATGTTCACCCTGGACGAACGCGTTACGGATAAAAGTTTCCAGTCGCACCAGGTGGTCTACAGTACTTCGACCACTTCGAAAGCCACACTGAGTGTTGGATAAGATATTATTTGTTTCCAGATACCACAGTAAACGGGAACAAACCATTCTTTCTTAAGGCTATTGGTCTATAGGTTGTTGGATTAGAATGGTCTTTTCCAGGTTTAGGAATGGGTACAATAATGGCCTTTCTCCAAGAGGGAGGAAAGGTGCCAATGATCCAAATCTGATTGAAGATGTCCAGCAGTTGAGACCGTGAGTACCGTGTTAAATGTCTGAGAAATTGATAATGTACATCATCCGGTCCAACTGCTGAATCTGCACTTTTGTTAATTGCACCGTCAAGCTCGACTAATGAGAACAAAATGTTGTAGTCTTCAGAATTATCAGAGGTAAAATTTAACCGTTGTTTTTCTTTACGTGTTTTAATTGTTTGAAAAGAGACGGAATAATTTTCAGAAGAAGAATTTGCAGCAAAAGAAGAGGCCAAAAGATCAACTACTAGTTTTTTTATCTCCGATTACGTCCCCCTGCACAGTAAGGCAAGGGCTGACCTGTTTGTTACTTTTATTTTTGAGTTTGCGGACCACTTTCCAAGCCTTCGACAGTTTCGCTTTTGAATTAAGCGTAGAGCAGAAACCTCTCCACGATTCTCTTCTCTTACGTTTGAAGAGCTGTCGGCATTGCGCTCGCAAACGTGGGTGGTTCTGTTTATTTTCAGAGCTTGGGTGCAGAAACATCATTCTTAAAGCTTTTTTACGGGCTTGCTGAAGTTTTTTACATTCATCATCAAACCAGGGTTTTTTAATTGTATATGGTTTTGATGAAGTTTGCGGGATGGACTCCTTGGCACTGTTTATAACTATGTCAGTGTAGAGCTGTATTGGATCTGTGGCATTCGAAAATTCCTGTTTCTTAGCACGTAACTGAATCTCAGACAGGTTAGAAAACAGACTCCGGTTAGCTTGTTTCAGCTTCCACCTGCCACGAGTTTGCTCAAGGTTGTCTGAATCATGTTTTAATAAAACCGAAAAATGGTCGCTGCCATGGAGATCTTCTAAAACTGTCCATTTAAAATCCAAAAGTAAGGAGGGATCACAGATCGATATATCAATGTGGAACAAAGAAGCGGTTCTTGAACAGGAAAAAGTTGGAGCACCCTCGTTCAAAGTTACTAGATTCAATGAGTCTAAAATGTCTTCAATTATTTTCCCTTGAGAATCGCTACCATCGCTACCCCACAGGGGAGAGCGTCCATTAAAATCTCCCAACAACAAAAAAGGGGTAGGTAACTGTTGGATCAAATTCTCAAGGTCATTTTTATTCACATTTATTGATGGGGTCAAATATATAGAACAAACTGTGAGGGATTTAAAAAGAAATACTCTGGCTGCAACTGCTGGTAAACTTGTATTAAGTGACATTGGGTTAAATGGGACGTTTCTATGAATAAAGAGTGAAACGCCTCTTGAAGATATACAATCTAGAGACGAATAACCAGTAATATCTATAAGATGTTTCTCTGACAGGAGAGTTTCCTGAATGGCTAACACCTCAGGTTGATGCTCCGTCAGCAGACAGCAGAGCTCCTCATAATTTGCCCTTATTCCTCGGATATTCCATTGTAAAATGGCCATAAAAATGAAGTAAAAGAATGCTAAAATTTTCATCTCTGAGAGCACAATTACGACTCATTAGCTTTTGGACCCTCGTCCATCTCTTCATGGTCCATCAACCCCCCGAAACGGTTCTCTGTTTCGAGAGGTTGATGGTGCTTGGAAGAAAGGGTCCGGGCCTTTGATTTTTCGTCAAAGCCCCGGAACCCGAACTGCCAGCCGACTTCCTCCCCTTCTCCCCAGCACCGGATTTTATATCTTCCTTCTCTCTCTCACCCCTTCCAACCTTTCCCTCTCCTCCTCTGACGCTCCTCTGCTGAGCTACTAGAATTTTAGCTGCCTTAGCAACTACTCGGTCACTAAAACCTGTCGTTGCTGGTGCGACGACCTGAGGCATAGCCTCCTTTGCAGCAGGTGTGACGGCTTTAGACACGGCCGTCTGCATGTTATGGGTGACGGTTGGGGACGTGCTCGTCGGCACGTTCTCCAGTGTAATTGGTAGGGCTGGAGAACCCCCCTTTTGAGCAAACAACGTGAGCATTTTTTCTAGAGCATCCATCCGTCTGCACAATGTTTCCAAAATCTGTGTCATTTTATTCATGGCAGTGTCCACTGACGGGTGTGCGCTAGGTTCCACATGAGATGTGGAACCCGCCACAGACGCAAAGGACCTCTCTTTAAGGACCAGCCTACTTTCAAGAACTTTTTTTCTTGCGTTTCCGAAGGAGCTTCTCTCAGTGGCCCGCACCTTTTGGATTTCCAGCTCCAACTGCCACTGAGGACAATCTTTGGAGCTTAAAGAATGATTCCCGGCGCAATTCACGCAGCAAATCGGATTTTTGCATTCATTTTTATGTTTGTCTTTTGCACAATCTCGACATATTTCTTTGCTTTTACAAGTTTTGCTATCGTGACAAAACCTTTGGCAACGGTAGCATCGCAACGGTGACGGTACGAACGGTGTCACCTTCACCCTAAGGTACCCCACCTTGAGTGACTCTGGCAACTTGGCCATAGCGAAGGTCACAAAAAGTGTGTTGGTGGGGATACGTTGGGGACCTTTGGTGACAAAGACCCGCTACACCTCTGTGACCCCCTGGCTGGAGAGCTCATCTCGGATTTCCAATTCCGACATGTCGATCAAATCCTGAAATCGGATGACTCCCTTGGAGGAATTCAACCGTCCATGCACAGAAACTTTGATTTGTCTGTCAACAAAGGCGGTCAAATTCCTCTTTAGAAGACAATCCGATGCCCTTTTAGTTGAGCACTCCACCAGGTAGGCCCCAGATCTAAGTCTTTTCACATCTTTGAACCCGATTGTGCAGACGGATTGGAAACCCTTCTGGATGGCGCATTGAGACAGCTTGCCTATTGGCATAGCCGGATCCACTCCCTCCACAACCAAAAATCGAGGCCAGGCCCCTTCCACCCAAGATGCACAAGCTTTTTGTCTCGTCTCCATGTCACTGTCCGAGTCCGTGTCCAGTCCGTCGTCATGCAGTCGTTTTTTTTGGTTGATGCCATGTTAATTATTTGTTAATTCATCCCCCTGCTCCCCACCCACCATGGAGTCCAACAAGGGGATGCATCCAAGCAGGAAATCCAGCAAGGGAGCGCACCAGGGCTACAGGGTGATATATACACCCAGACAATCCCGCACTGCCACTACGGTTTTGTTCAAGTTTGACCCATGAGCCGCAGCCTTCTAGCAGAGCTAGGGCAATACACGACCAGCCGCTTGACTGACGCGGGCCACGCCAGCCTCCCGTCTAGGAGAAGTCCGGGCCAAAGAGGTGTGTTAGTGTGAGGGACCCGCAGTCCCTCAGTGACCTCAACCTCCAGGATCCCATTCTCCCCCGACACGGGTTGCCCTGAAAAGATCTCTCTCAAGAAGACTAAGCAGGTGACGTGTGAAAATCAATTCATAGCAGTATAGCCATTGCCTGACATTGTCAAGAAGGTAAATGATCAATCTTTTGTTTCACCATGATTTATTGATAATATTGTTGGATTATGCTTGTGAAGTCTTGCCATGTTTTATAATTGTGAATGTTTGTAAAACTTTGCTTGTCCATGTGGCTGACCCGCGACTGGTTTTCAAAACCACAAGGTAGCCCCTACTGTCCAACTGTTGTTTCTCCTATGTGCATTATTGCAGACCAGTGGCTGTACTGGAGAATGTGTATAGTATTAATTACATCTCCATGCGTTTATGTTAGCCATGATATATGTATATGTATAGGAAGTGTGTTGGAGATACCAGTGGGCCACGGATGTAGAAGACTGTTTGTCTATTGTTTGTATAAGTGGACGCGATCACTGAGGGCTGTTTCTGCCATCAGTGAGACGCTCTACACACGTTTTAAACAAGGCATTGCAGAAACTCGTCTTATGTTTTGCAGACGAGCAGGCTTGTTGGTCCGATGCAGGAGATAGAGCACTGAGAGTCAACCCTGACATTCAGCCTGCAGCGGAGCATCGAGCACTGAGCTCTGATAGCCCAATAGTCAACAACCAAGGAGGAGACACCATCATCACACCTCAAGAGTGCTCAAGAAGAAATCCACCAACACTGATCTAGAAGGACTATGCGGAAGTCCACTCTCCTGAAAACGAACCTTATGCCAACCAGAACAAATAGCCCAATGATGAGAATGTTGCAAATATCGAGAACAGTAGCAGCATAGACCCATCAAGGGCGAACTACTTGAAGTGAATTTGGACTGTTACATTACTCCTAGCTGTATTACATTTTGGATATTTAAGTTAGTATAGTGTTTAGAGAATTATGTATAGAGTACAGGAAATAAATGTGTAATATTTACTTTTAACAAGTGGCTGGACTACCTAGGTTTCATAGCTGTGCGAGAGCTAGTGTGTCAGGGAATCTTTTACCATTTTCTCCCTATCTCTATAACCCTATCCGTACACAGACCAGGCTAAACATACAAATGTATTAAGATTAGTCATAGGGTGATTTAACTAGCCAATCCCCGCAGACGAAAGACGAGTAAGTAATAGCATTCCATTGTGCAGAGCCCAGCAACAATACACCCACCGTCACAGCTAGGCAAAACTCTTCACAATCATCAGAAAAGAACAAAGCTTACTTTTATAGGTCAGCTAAAAAACGCACTTTTGCTGTTCATGATGAGGTGTTGGTTCTTTTGCCATCCGAAACAAATAAATTACTCATGAAGTGGTTGGGTCCATACACTGTACAAGAAAGCATGCATCCTGACTACAAGATTGTGGCCAAGAGAAAGACACAGATTTTTCACGCAATCATGCTAAAGCGGTACTACCGTCGGCCCCAACACGTTGCTGAAGTTGAAGTGTGTATGGATACATTTGTGTGTGAAGGAAGGATGGTAGAGTGGGATGATGTGATTTCAGACAGGTTTTTTGATGTTGACAAGGAAAGGGTTTTTCATCATTGACACGTTGATTGTTGTTCAGTGAGTTCGGCAGTGGTGTTTTCCGAGGTCGTGCGTGAAGAGACAACAAGACAAACTTTGGCATCTGTGGGTGTTGTCCAGGATGATGAGGATGATGTTGTTTTTTCTGTCAACTCTGCCTTTGGCGTCCTCTATGACGGATGAGGGCATTTCGTCAGTTGTGTTTGATGAGTTGTTGCCTGCATCTGATCGTCAGGATCCTTTTTCTGTTTTTTTCTGACTATGCTGATATTTTGACAGCAAAACCGGGTTCATTTGAAGGGGGTTTGTATTTGGATGTTCATTTAACATCGGATGTACCAGTTCGTCGTCGGGCTTACGATCTGCTGTTTGCTTCTCGCCAGGCTGTGGAACAAGGAATTCAGACGATGTTGGAGCTTGGTGTTATTGAGAGGTCCAGGTCAGTGTATTCTTCGCCGGTGGTCTTGGTGCAGAAGAAAAATCATTCGTGCCGATTCTGCATTGATTATAGGGCGCTAAATAAGGTAACTCTTTTTGACGCCGAACCTATTCCGGATGTCACCGAGTTGTACACAAGACTTGCCGCCAGTGTGTTTTTCACTCGTATTGATTTAGCCAAGTGATACTGGCAGATTGTCGTCAATTCTGTGGATAGGCTTAAGACTGCTTTTGCCACCCACATCGGTCTGTTTCAGTGGATTAGAATGCCTTTTGGGTTGGTTTCTGCTCCTGCTGTTTTTGCTCACATGATGAGGGTGTTGGAACTCCAGGACGTTTCTGCTATTAATTTTTTTGATGACATACTTGTACATGTACATAGTGAAACGTTCCAACACCATCTGGTGCATGTGAGAGGTGTTCTTCAAAAACTGAAGCAGTACGATCTTACTGCTAGGTCATCGAAGATTGCTGCTGGTTTTCGAAGTCTGGAGTTTCTTGGACATGTGGTTGGTGATGGAGTGTTGCGGCCTGAGGGGAAGAAAATTAAGAAAATTTTGGCCATTCCTACACCTACAACCAAGAAACAGGTGCGTTCAATTCTGGGGTTGTTGTACAGATGCTACATCCCAAACCTTTCTGCAGTGCTTGCACCCATTTCCGATCTTACGAAGGATTCAAAGGTCAGGTCCATTGTGTGGTCGGCTGAGTGTGATGAAGCATTGACTGCGGTGAAACGCTTGTTTTCTACTGCACCAGTCTTGCAGTTACCACGGTTGCAGGAACACTTTGTATTTCGTACAGATGCCAGTTTTTTTGGTATTGGTGCTGTCTTGATGCAGGAGATGGAGGGTGTCTTGCATCCTGTCTGTTTCGCCAGCAGGAAATTGCTGCCCAGGGAAGTGAGGTACAGAATCACTGAGAGATAGAAACTGCTACGTAACTCAAAAATAAAGTTATTATATTCTAATAGAGAATGTAATGCTACGTCTAATGGTTATGTGTTTTAAGTGATCTGAAAGGTATATCTCAAGTTATTGCACACAATTAGTTTAAACATAACAGAAACAGAGTATAAGGCCTACGTATCAGCACGGCTACGTTTACATGCATGTTTCTTCTGATGTCGTGATAGCAATGGGGCACAACGAAAAGAAATTCAGCTCAATCTGAAAGAGAAAATTGGCATAATATAAGAAACCTTGAATACACACCAGCTAAATGCCTATGTGAGCAGCACTCTTAGGTTTTCCCATATTTTGTTGGCTGCGGGCTATTTATAGCTTGCCTACACCCTCCTTTTCAGTGAAAGGAAAGGAAAGAAGAGCACCGGCTAGCCTGGCTGAACTAACTTCAAAACCTAAAAGCTTTGGTTGAGTTGGTGTGAATATAAGAGATCTTGCGGGTAGAATGATTGAATGCTCAGTACGGCAACGGAACGTTGTTCGTTCGTTTATCGTGAGACTCCGTCCGACAATCCAAGCGCTTACGCCCAGACCGAAAGAATGCTCAGTATGGCAACGAAAGCGCTTTGGAGGGAAATAATTCGTGTTGACAAAATGTGTAGATTGATGTCTCTTCGCGCAACAATAATGAGCATTTGAGGGTCATGGGTTGGAGTCCGGTATTGGGCATATTTTTATATTTCCAGACATTCAATTAGGATGTTTGTATTACTGGGATACTGGCCAAATGGGCCAACAGCCCGCGAATTTGCATGCGTCCGGGAAGGTTTAACAAGCCATTTCCCAAAAGATGAATTGTCGATTTGACAAAGATTGGGACATATGGCAGACTAAAATCGACACCCAGAGGTTGACCGCATGGGAACCAATAGAAACTCTGAATTTACATGACTTGAAAGGATAATATGGGAATAAAATTGTGTGTGACAATTAGCCACCTTTTCCATGTGTCTTATTCCCTGGTGTCTTTTATGAGATTTAGCATTTTTTTAATAACAATGTTCTTGTTTTGTTTTTGATAGTAGAGATGGAGCTGCCCATGAGGAGGCATACAGGCTGTGTAAAATATTGGGAATAATTAGATAAAATTCACCTTAGTAAACCAGACTGTAGTGTCAGCAGACTAGGAGATAGAAATAATTCTCAATAAATGCTATACTGCCATAGTTCGAGAAATACGCGATTCATTCCCATAGTCATAGTCCCAAAACCTACAGTTGCATGCTGTTTTGACATTAAAGAGAATTCATAATCAATTCAATATAACAATTGATAAACTTACATTCGTCGCATAGAACGGCGATTATAGCGTGACAAATCCTCTCGGACCCACAATACAGAATAGACAATACTCCACGTCTTGAACAATCGTCATCGTCATAGCGTATTCTGCAAAGATATTATTAGGATTGCACAAGTATACAAATGGAATATGTAACGTAAAGAAACTCAACGGGAGGGAGTGAGTTAGAGCGGTACAGAACTGTAATGGCCACAAGAGTGGATTCTGTCATCGATAGTCCCATTCCCAAAAGAAAGAACACCTAAAGGTGCAAGAACTACAGTACAGCCTCTTTAACCATCCCAATAAGACCTATCCTACCCTATCCTATCCCGTAACTCAGAGGCCGTAAAGGCACCACAGTTTATCGCTTAACCAGCGTACTCCATCTTTCTCAGTCCTCAGCAACACTGCTGGCTTCACTCAATGTCAAACCAGTTTATTCTCGAATGCTGTCCTCCCACCTCTTTTTCGGTCTCCCTCTTCTTCTACCTCCTTGCACTGTGCCTTGCAGGATGGTCTTTGCAAGGCCTGATGACCTCGTGACGTGGCCATACCATCGGAGTTTCCGTTTCTTTACCACTGTGAGCAGGTCATCGTATTGTCCAATGGCTTGTGTGATGGTCTGTCGGACTTTGCCGTTAGTGATGTGCTGGGTATAGGAAATGCCCAGAAGTCCTCTGTAGCACCTCATCTCCATGCTTTGTATTCTTCGTTGTAGATCTGCTGTGAGGGTCCATGTTTCGCAAGTATATAGGAAGATGAAGATGACAAGGGAGCGCAGCAGTCCTACCTTGGCATGTAGACTGATAGTCCTTTTTTTATCAGTTTATAGTCCCCTCTCTTCCCGATAAGGATTTTCAGAGAGGAGACCTCACTGATTCATTCTGATAGTCCTGTCTTTCGAAATGGGCTTCAACCTTGCCAGGGCAGCAGTTGTGTGTGCGATCCTGGAGAGTACGTCCCGTCGGGACCCATTGTCAGACACAATGGCTTCTAAATATTTGAAGCTATGCACTGTGTTGAGGGATTGGCCTTAGGCTTTTATGTCCCTGTTGATGCCATTGGTGTTGTTGGTCATCAGTTTGGTCTTCTCTGCACTTATTTCCATTCCATAAGCTCTGGAGGTGTCAAGCCTCTGTATCAGCTGTTCAAGTTCTTGTCCAGCCAATCTATCAATGTCATCCGAAAAACGAAGATTGGAGATTGCTCTACCCCCTATGCTGATTGTGCCTTCGTGATCTGCAAGAGCATCTGACATGATGCGCTCTAGGAAGATGTTGAAGAGAGTTGGAGAGAGTAAGCATCCTTGACGCACACTGATTGTTGTTCTGAACCAGTTTCCGATGATGATGTTATGGAGGACTGCACTGGTAGCCTTGTCATACAGGCTTTTGATGACTTCAATAATTTTAGGGCTGATGTTGTACACTCTGATGGTTGCCCAGACTCGGTCAAACGCCTTCTTGAAGTCCACGAACACATGATACAGATGTTGTTGGTGCTGTAGGTATTTCTCGCAGATTATTCTGAGGTTGAAAATATGTTCAGTGGTACTTTGTCCTGCCCTGAATCCTGCTTGTTCTTCAGCTATGATTTGTCCAGCTTGGGGTTTCAACCTGTTGAGTATAATTTTCAGGAGGACCTTGCTGGGATGGCTGATGAGGCTGATGGTGCGGTAATTTTCACACTCCTGAAGTTTACCTTTTGTGGGAAGAGTGGTGACAAGTGACTTGGTCCATGGTGTAGGCCATTCCCCACTCTGCCAGATCTTGTTACAGATAATGGTGAGGGCGTAAATCATCGCTTCTCCTCGTTTTTGAAGCAATTCCACGGGTATGTTGTCCACTCCAGCTGACTTCCTTTCTTCAGCGATTGCGCTGCTGCCTAAACTTCTGGAAGAATTGGGAGGATTTCTTCTTCTCTGTTCTGGGGACATGCTAGAACTGATGGATCTCAGTTTGGTGTGTGGTTGTAAAGGTCAGAGGAGTACTCTGTCCATCTGTCCAAGACTTCTTGTTCTTCTGTAAGGCATATGCCAGACTTGCTTTGGATCGTAGAAACCTTGGGTTGTTTAACACTTGTCAGCCGTTTCACAGTCTGGTAATAAGACTAAGCTGAACATTATATTGAACCGATTAAAATAGGAGGCCGAAGAGATAGATTCGAAGAGGAACAGACAAGGTTTAGACAAAGAGCTTAATGATAGAAAGAGGGGAACTTGGTACAGAACCGCGAGACGAAAGGTACGAGTTATGCTCTCTTGTCGACATGCTGAAAATGGCTCGTGGCAGAAAGTCAAAAGGCGACCGAGTGAAACAGGGCAGGGACTTTTGCACAGCCATCAATTGCCATAATGCCAGATACAAGAAAAGTTGTGTTGGCAAGTCCTTTTTCAAATTTCCAAGAGACAAAGAAAGGTAAATTGCAATTGAAAAACTTCATTTTTTTGTGTGTTTATGTAGGCCTAAACTAAGACCGCTGCAGTGTCGCTAGTGTTAAAACAATCGGAGAGCAGCTTGAATGATTCATGTTATACCTATGTGCTAAATCCAAAACAGTTTGCTTGCTGACAGTTTACGTTCAACAGGTCGCTCACTGTTTACGTTATTGCTAGGTTGTCTGACTATATTTGTGCTTATATTTCAAAAGTATATGTCAGATTGGCAGTTTGGCTTCGTCAAACTGCTTATGTTAACAAGTTAAATTAGACTAAGTCGGTTTTCTCCTCGTGATCAAATACTGTGCAAGATAACCCCTTACCTAGGCAAAAAAATGGTCCTTGATCTGTTGTAATCCCTTTTTGTTTGAGTGTAAACGGGGGAAAAAAATTTAATGTAGAAACTCAGTCCTTGTTCTGATCAGTGAATTTCTGCGCATTAGATCTATATTGCGTGGAATGTTGTAGTCTAGGTTCTGATTGTTCTGTCTGATTAATTAATTACTTTCCATGAAGTGTCTGATGTTATTAAGCCAGTGATGTGGGAGGTGAGAGGGTTGTGGGGTAGGGGACACCTGATATAAATTAAATTCACACTATTAGTGAAACAATTTGTTATTGTGCTTTATTGTGATTAATTGATTGATTGACAGAGCACTCTCTTCCCCCAACCCCTCTCTCTCTCTCTCTCTCTCTCTCTCTCTCTCACACACACACACACACGATTACGGATTTACACAGTTTCGGATAAATGAAACAGTCTGTCACGCATATTTTAATTTTAAAATATCTGTCGTTGATTAAAAAATAATAAATTCCAGAGACATACACACATAAGCAGCATAAAAGCACCTAATAAATGTCAATAAGTAAACATAAAAAAAGACAGCAGTAGCGGAATGCTAATAATAATGCTGGTTAAAAGTTTGGTTTTTGCAAACGTTGCCATAAAAATGTTCTTTTGCAATGGCATAGGCTCAATAAGTTACCACGCACAGATCATTCATATAGCAGATGTTGAAATATAGCCAGCCCGAGCAAAGGGAAATAATCCGTGAGAGCGTCTCGCATTTTTGTATATGACATAATGGAAGTTCCCCTCTTTCCGTAATAAGCTCTTTGGTTTAGATCAGGAAGAAACACTGCAGGACCGGCAATGGCCGTTTGAAAACAAAGCTTAAAATAAAAAATGAAACACCTTAAAATGCTAACTACTTCAGACCAATTTTCTCACAAAGATTGGCCCACCGCCGCTACACACGCACACACACACACACACGCACGCACGCGCGCGTCTGTATACACACACGCGCACACACACACTGCACCATTCACAGATACTCCTGGTACCCCTTTCCTTCTACACAAGTCAATCGACTCCGCGCGCAAAGTTTACTACAGACGTCCGCTACCATTGATACTGACAGAGATCAAGACAGGAGGCAGTGGCAATGTTCACAAGTGTCACGGACCGGTTTTATAAGATTCCGATTCAGGTTCACAATTTATTCAGCCAAGTGACAATATATATTGCACAGGGAAATTGCCCCGGTGTTGGTAAAACAGACACACACTCAACCACACACCACGGACCCCTTAAGAATTAAGAATTTAAGGACTTACAGACACGTTAATAACATTAAGCACAATCACAATGGACAAACCAAATAACAAAAATTGACATATGTGTATCTATTACTACTACTACTACTACTACTACTACTACTACTACTACTACTACTACTACTACTACACACACACACCCACACATTTTTGTAGAAACGACGTTGTGATGACTGTTGTGAAACTCTACATACATTATTTTGACACACTTCCCATGTTTTTGATATTATTTTGACATTTTCAATTTCAATTGAACCTAGCCCTAACCCTAACCCAAACCCTTAACCTAACCCTAAAACAGCTGTAACTCTACAGGAACACCATTTTGAGGTCAATATAACGGGGCCGTCAAAAAAAGTCAAAAGAAAGTATGTAGAGTTTCAAGTGTATGTCAGAGTAACGTCGTTTCTACATGCACACACACACACACACACACACACACACACACACACAATACAAACACATGCCCATATTAAAAGGTGAGTAGATACATACCTACAGAACACTATTAAATTAAAATTCCTAAAAGGTATCCTATCCTATCCTATAGTTATTTGGGTCTGATCCTATCCTATCCTATCCCGTAACTCGGAGGTCGTTGTGACCGTGGGTCTATTGTTGCTGGGCTCTGCACAATGGAATGCTATTACCCACTCGTCTTTCGTCGATGGGGATCGCTAGTAAATCTCCCTGTGACTCAACTTAATACATTTATAAGTTTAGCTCAGTCTGTGTTTAGGCTGGGTTTACAGAGATAGAAAGAAAATGGTAAAAGACCACTGTCTCATTAGCTCTCACACGGCTATGAAACATAGGTAGTCCAGCCACTTGTTAACAGTAAACATCACACATTTATTTCCTCTACTCTATACAAGATCTGCTAATACGATACTAACTTAAAATTTCAAATATCAGTTCAAATGGGTTGCTCCTAGATAATTCTATGCAGCTACTGTTTCTTCATCGGGCTACTCGTGCATTCTGCCCAACGGGTCAGTCTTCTGAAAAGGTGGACTAGTGATGTCCTTTGCTAACAGGTTGGGTGCACTGGTGTAAATGTAACTTAGCTATAGATTCGATGAGCTGTGTTGTGGTTGATTCTTTGATGAGCTGTGTTGTCGTGGATTCTTCTCCTTGTTGACAGACTGGTGGGCTCTCGTCGTGCAGTGCGGGAGGCTCCAATACAGGCCGAATGTCAGTGAAAACCTTTACTTGTCTTTCTTCTGATCGGGCCCACGATGCCTGCTTGTTTTTTTGACAATATCAGGCTGTGGCTTAACTAGGGTGAATAGAAGTTTACCAGTTCCTGCTTTTAGTCTTCAAGTAGAGAGATCCTTTACAGCCTAGCTCGTGTCTCTATGCAAGTCGAACGCAGAATGACTCTCTACCCCTCTGGTCAGCAGGAAGCCCAGTAAAACTGAAACTACAAGAGGCTACATCCACCGGGGGTAGGCGGGACTACTGTCTATACGTAAGCTGGATGAGGTCATTACCTACTGAGCTAGCGTCAGCATACAAATGTGTAGCCCACAGTAGACTTCTGTCATCTGCTGCAGAGCAACATTACTTTACGAAGGTTACAGCTGACTAAACAAGACGAGAAGCTATAGTGCTGTGTAAATCTGGCCTCTTATCACAGTCGTAGAGGCGCCACAGATGATCGTTTAACCAGCGTACTCCATCTTTCTCTGTCCTCAGCAACCCTGATGGTTTCGCTCAGTGTCAAACCAGTCCATTCTCGAATGTTGTCCTCTTACCTCTTTTTCGGTCTCCCTCTTCTTCTACCTCCTTGCCTTGCAGGATGGTCTTTGCAAGACCTGTTGATCTGGTGAAGTGGCCATACCATCGGAGTTTCCGTTGTTTTTTTCAACACTGTGAACAGGTCATCGTGTTGTCCAATGGCTTGTGTAATGGTCTGTCGGACTTCGTCGTTGGTTGTGTGCTGGGTATAGGAAATGTCTTCTGTAGCACCTCATCTCCATGCTTTGTATTCTTCATTGTAGATCTGCTGTGAGGGTCCATGTTTCGCAAGCGTATAGCTTTCCAAATTGGCTTCAATCTCGCCAGGGCAGCAGTTATTTGTGCGATCCTGGAGAGGACTTCCTGTCGGGACTCGTTGTCTGATCTGATATAGTGGCTCCTAAATACAGTAAAACCTCCGTTTTGAGACCCTCTCTTAAACGACTTCCTCCAACATACGACCGGAAAAAAATTCACCGATGCTTTGTACTATATAAACGACCTCTCTTAAACGACTACCTCTAAAACGCGACTTGCGACCTTCAAATAATTAAATTTTACGACCTAGCATCTGAAAAATTCAGATTCCAAAGCAATACTATATTTGTGCGCTTGAAGAAAACGGTTTCGTTTACAACTTTTAACAGCAGACGATGCATTAAAACAGCTTAAAATACTATAAGGAGCTGACCCGATTTGCCCTGAGCAGGGGCCTATCAGATCTTGCCGACACCATGTCTGGTGTTCAAAGTGACATACTAAGAGAACATGTACGGGTGGGAGAATCATGCAAACAAACAGAAATAACCACTTTCTTTTTAAAAAAAAAACAAAAAACAAAAAACTATTCAATGATTGGATAAAACTAATTACAACAATATTAATGGGGTTATCTTATAAATAGTTATAACTCCAGACATGCACTCACATACACTTTTAAACAACTATCATACCAGCTTTGATTTTTTATTTTGTAAATAATGAGAAACAGGAATATATTGACTGTATCGGTTGTGAGACATAGTTTAATCTATATTTCTGAAAGATGGTAGATGTTCCCTATACCTAATGGTATGTGTACTTTTTGTACATGTATTTATTTTACTTAATTAATTTTCTAAATGTCTTTTTCGAAAATGTCCAACCTCCTTTTTAAGACTCCTCCAATTTAAGACCTCGTTTTTAATTTAAAGGTCGTAAAACGGAGGTTTTACTGTATTTGAAGCTATGCACTGTGTTGAGGGATTGGCCTAGGACTTTGATGTCCGTGTTGATGCCATTGGTGTTGCTGGTCATCAGTTTGGTCTTCTCTGCACTTATTTCCATTCCATAGGCTCTGGAAGTGGTATCAAGCCTCTGTACCAGCTGTTCAAGTTCTTGTTCCTCTCCAGCCAATCTATCAATGTCATCCGCAAAACGAAGGTTGTAGATTGCTCTACCCCTTATGCTGACTGTGCCTTCATGATCTGCAAGGGCATCTAACATGATGAGTTCTAGGAAGATGTTGAAGAATGTTGGAGATAGTAATCGTCCCTGATGCACACCGTTTGTTGTTCTGAACCAGTTTCCGATGGCGCTGTTGTTGGGTCTGATGACTTTATATTATTGTTAGTCTGTTTCTCGTGAAAAGATATTGATATTTTTTAATGAGAGATAAATTCTGATTTGTTGAGCTGGTCACATGACATATAACTAATGTACATTCAAAAATCTATTCATTATTTACTTGACTATACTAGAGATTGGTTGTCCTGGACTTCTCGCAGCAATGTCTGCAGGTATATATTGTTTATTATTTGAAATGTTGTATTTTAAATGTAATATTATTAAATGCTGACATTGCATTGTGATGTAATAAAAATAATATTACATATTTTTTATAGTAATGTGAAGGATGGAGTGAGGAGGAGACGAACATGGTGGTTCACTGTAATTTTCGAATAACGAATTGAATTCGGGTAATTATTTGATTGGGATTTGAAACCACAATTGTGGTGTATAGTATTACGTTTATTTGTATGAGTGAAAATAATTGATTTCATTGATGTAATAATTAGTTGTTATAAATTAGTTGCAGAATTTTTGTTTATGTTGTAAACTGCATTCGATATGGATGGAATTTGAATTGTATTGCTGCACTGGTCCAGTCACAGAAAGATGGAGGTATATGTGTTACGTTGAAACGCGAACGAAAGTATGTCGGAAGCGTGTACGATAGATCTAATAGTTTCGATTTGCAAAGTATTCAATAATGGAGTTTATTTACCTTTGATTTGAGTTTGCATTGTTGTTAGGAAAGGCTTTGTATAACGTTGATAATTTTCGTTAGTCGATATTGTTGTAGAGTCTTCTGGATCGGCTTGTTTATTATCGATCGAAGATTCGGGATAATTGTAGAAATTTGAAGGAACGATCCGGAAGGAGAAGAAATGTGTAATGACGTAAGCCAGTGATGACGATCTTTAGTTCGATTGGTGGCAGTGCGTCATTTCTACCATGTACCCAATTGTTCCAGAAAAGAGAGAGGTTATTTAATCGTGTGCCGAGATTGTTGGATAGTTATTGTTGTTGATAGTGATTTGGAAAGTTGCTGTGAAAGTTGTTGAGTTGAATTGAGAATTGTATGCAGTTGTTGATGTGTGCTGAATAAAAGTGGAAAACTTCATACGTCGACTTTGTGATTTGTATGCTGTTTGGACAGGCTGTGTGAATAAACGAATCTGAGTTACACCTTATCAGGACTTCAGCATCGGGGCTGAATCAAATACTGATAACGAAAAACACCAACATCGAACTGAGTGTAACAATATGTAATCGTCCAAAGAAAATTTATGTATATAGAAACTTAGTTGTTGTTAACTTCTGTTCCTGTTTTTTTTTTTAATTTTTAACAGACAAAGAAGTTACGCTTAGTGGTCCCTTTTTTATCGGGAACTTCCGGGCCGCCTCCCCTGGGGAAGGCGTAGTCGCAGCCTGTGGCGCGCCCAAACCCAACCTACCTAACATTAGTTATGTTTTGGAAATTTTGCTGGGGGAGCAAACCTGAGTACCCGGAGAAAACCCCCGAGACGTTGCCCAAGTCGAAAATAAATAATATTAGGAGAAACATAACGCCCAGATGCTGGATCGATCCCACACCTGCCAGGCGCCATTGGTTTCTGGCTTGTGGACAGGCAAATTAGTCCCGCCTTAGCCAACTTGGCTACAACGCTCGCAGAAGTCTCCTGCTGCGTAGTCCTCGAGAATAGCCGCAGAAGCAGAAGAATACGGAGTAGCAGACGAAGAAGAATAAAGAAGAAGCAGAATAGAGAGGAAGGCGAAGAAGAAGAAACTAGGAAGAAGAAGGGTAGGAGGAAGCAGCAGCAGCAGCAGAAGAAGAAGAAGAGGGGGACGCAGAAGAAAAGAAGGGAGAACGAGGAGGGGAGAAGAAGATTGAGGAGAGGCGGACTAGGAGGAGGAAGATGAGGCGGTCGAGGAGGAGGGAAGGGAGGCTGAGGAGGAGGACGAGGAGGAGCAGAAGAAGAGGGGAGACGGAGAAGGCAGAAAGGAGATTGAGATTCAGGAGCAGAGAAAGTAGATGGCGTAGGTAGAGAAGAGACTAAAGATCAAACATAACTGCAGTGTGACTTTATATAACTTTCGTTTCTCTCTCTAACGACGGTGACTGGGAGTTGTGTGTATTTGTGAGTTGTGTATAGATAGTCTTTCAACGGATTTATTCTGCAAAAAGACTGAGTAGAAACAATAAATTGTATTTATTCCATTTGAATCTTGTTGACTCTGTGTTTTGTGCTATTGTATTGATTTATGTTTATCCTTAAATAGGGGGGTGTGACAGCTTAGTTTATTGTTACGAGTAAGTGAAGTTGTGAGACGGGAGGACAAGCAGATTCACGCCTACACGCACGCCAATTCTGAAATACCTCTTTTCGTTACAACAATGATAGGTTTGAACACAATCCCGAAGTTTCTGCACCAATATGAAACTTTTAGTTCCCTGTTGCTGTCCGTTCTCCTAAACGGTTAGGAGAGCTGGACCTTCACGGCAGAATTTTAAAAAAAACACCGTATCCAGGCAATTGAAATGAAGTGCTACCACTGCAAAGCCAAATTGCCTGGTATGAACACAAAAGCCAATGCGTACGTCAAGAACCTAATCACGTCACTTGTTCATTGACCACTGTCACGAACAGACTAGTTTTACCCTGCCTATTTACTATTTAGCCTTGTTTAGTCATTGTAACCTTAGAGAGTTAGTGTATTACACAGCAGACGATTACAGTATACGGAGGTACACACACCGCGAGCTTGACGCAAACAGTGTAGTGACGTCAGCACTGTGTGCGTGATTCGGAAAAGTCGTAACCAATGGGAATCAGGCAGAGTGGTTAGAGCCGGTTCTGACTGGGTCAAAACCTAGCCTAGCTTAAGTCAGTGCTATGAAAGACACCGAAGTCTACACAGCTAGACCGGAGCAGAGAAATATCTTCACTCATAGACCAGGAAACAGGACTTGAGAATCTTAGAATTCACTCAAGTAGCCACGAGCCTGACTTTGTCAAACAGGTAAATGAACATACTTCTGTTTCACCGTGATATATTTATATTATTGTGGAAATTATGTTTGTAGAATTTGCAATGCATAGTTGTGAATTGTTAATCCGAATTTGCCTTACCACGTGGAAAAGCCGAACACGTGTTAAGCACGACCGACCGACGCCATCTTGAATTATGTACGGAACCACTGTTGTTGAACCTATATGTATGTTTGCAGACCAGTGGCTGTACCAGTGAATGTTTATATTATTATTAATTGTGTATGTGTGTAGTTAGCCACGATTTATATTTATGTATGTATAGGAAAGTAGAGTTGAGATCCCAGTGGACCCCGGACGTAGCAGAATGTTCGTCGCTTATGTATAGAGATGTGGAGCTATCACTGAGGGCTACTTTGGCTTTCAGTGAGACGCTCTGCACAGACCTATTATTCAAGGTTGTGCAGAATTTCGTCTCTTATATTACAGACGAGCAGGCGAGCTAAAACGTGCGCCCAACTCCACAGGAAAACCAAGTTGGCCGTTTAGCCTCTACAGTACAAGACTGAGAGGGTAACCCTGGAAAACACCCTGCAAGTCCCCACAGCGTGGCAAGGGACCAAACTACACAACGACACCGCGTGTACCAGAAGCTACCTCAACGAAGGACTTCAAACCCACTACTTGACAGTTAAGTGACACGGAAGAAGTGCACCCAAACTATAGCAAAAGGACCACAGTAGTCCTCTCTTCAAGAACTGTATAAAGGACCACAGTAGTCCACTCTTCATGAATGTCACGGACCGGGTTTATAATATTTCGGCCCGATGACTGTTTGTAGTATCTTCCTGTGAGAAGATATAAATTATAATATTTTTATTGATTACTAATTTCTGATTGGTTGAGCTAGTCATGTGACGGTTCACCAATTACATGTATTTAAAAAAATGTTGCATTCTTCTTGTGACTAGACCAAGGAGTGGTCGTTGTGTGTGTTGTACTTCTAGCAGCTGCGTCTGCAGGTATATATTGTTTATCATTGAAATATTGTATTATGAACATAATAATAATTTAACCCTGATTATATTCTACTTATTGTGGAATAAGAATTGATAATAAATAATTTGTGTTATTAGTATGAAGGATGGATTAGGGTGGTGATGGAGATGGTGGATCGTTGTATTTTTTTTTTGAGTAACGAATTTAAATCGGATTTTTTATTTGATTTGAGGTTGAAACCTCAACTTGCAATGTATAGTATTATATTTATTTTTGTGAATGAAAGTAATTAGCGGCAAGAATGTAATAATAAGTGTTATAATTAGAGTTACAATTTTTGCGTATGTGTGAACTGTGTTCGACACATATGAGATTTGAATTATTATATTGCTGGTCTGGTCCTGTCGCCGAGAAGAGAAGGGTATATGTGGAAATACAGAGGAGTTTATGTATCAAGATATTTAGTGGGGAAAACTTGTGTGTTTGCAGAAGTTTCCGGCTGGGGCCTCGAGCGGAAGGAAAAGAAGAAGAAGAAGAAAGAAGAAGTAAAGGAGAAGGTGAAGAAGAAGAAGAAGAAGAAGAAGAAGAAGAAGAGGAGGAAGAAACTCAGAGAGAAGAGATAGAAGCTCACGAAGAAAGAAGAAGAGGATTTCACAAGAGGAGAGCCAAAGAAGAAGACGAGAAGGCGAAGAAGAGGGAGAAGAAGAAGGAGAAGAAGAAGGAGAAGAAGAAGGGGCCAGAGGAGAGCCAAAGAGGAAGACGAGAAGGCGAAGAAGAGGAAGAAGAAGAAGGAGAAGAAGAAGGGGCCAGAGAAGAGCCAAAGAAGAAGACGAGAAGGTGAAGAAGAGGGAGAAGAAGAAGGAGAAGACGAAGTGGCCAGAGAAGAGGCCAAAGAAGAAGACGAGGAAGAAAGACGAGCAGCAGCGGCAACCGCTACCACATCAGCAGTAGTAGCAACCGCTACCACATCAGCAGTAGTAGCAACCGCTACCACATCAGCAGTAGTAGCAACCGCTACCACATCAGCAGTAGTAGCAACCGCTACCACATCGGCAGCAGTAGCAACCGCTACCGCATCAGCAGCAGTAGCAACCACTGCCACCTCAGCGGCAGCAGCAGCAACAGCGGCAGCGGCCACAGCAGCAGCAACAGCGGCAGCGGCCACAGCAGCAGCAGCAACAGCGGCAACGGCCACAGCAGCAGCGGTGGAGGATTATTGACGACGGTGAAGAGGACGATAGATAGAGGAGAAACCCAGGATAGATAGAGAAAGGACAAGGATAAGGAGAAGGAGGATAGTACATAGGAGAGACAGAGAATTAGAGACAAAGAAAGACACCGCGAATCCTAGCCTCCATGAGACTATTGGGGAAAAATCTCTCTCTGACGACGGTAACCAGGTCGATATTGGTGTTATTGTGATTGGTGATACTCGGATTATCTGACCAGGCCGATATTGGTGATTATTTGTGACTGGTGACTTTATTCTCGGATTATCTGACTGAGACTTATGTGTGTGTGTTTGTGAATGGTATAATCCACGGATTATTTCTACAAAGTACGTGAGTACAAAACTATATAATGTATATATATATTTTCCATATTATTGATTGAGTTGGATGTACTTATGTGAACTTTGTTGATTATTTTTTTTTCTAGTAATAGAAAGAATTCTTGAGAGTTAGGGAGTGTGAGACGGGAGAACACGCAGAATATTCACGCACGCATACACGCAATTCTTGATATAACCCCTTTCGTTACAGTGGTGACCCTGAAACCCGTAGTTAGTTAGTGGGAGCAAAGAAAGTACAGCTACGCAAAGAAGGTTCATCTCGGCGAGTGCCTATATAAAGTTACAAAACGTAGCCACTCGTAGCGCCCCCCAGCGATTCTCGTGATAAATGATTCCAAGGGCGATAATTTGTTCTTAGCGCTATGTAAACAAACCGCTTCAGTAGATTATGTTCCGGACACTCGCTTGCTTAAATTAACAAGCGATTCTGCTTTTTTTTTTGAAAGTAAGTTAATAAGTGTCTGATTTTAATAATGTAAATACAGCTTGCCAACAAGTTGCTTGAATTATGCATTCAGCCGATTAAATTACCGTACCAATGCTGATGATTCAGTAGGCCTGTACTCGGCCTGTACTCATCCTAGATCCGTCAAAACTCAAACCCAAAAGTAAGCTTGAATACCGGTAATAGCTTTTCTGAACATTGCTTGATTTAGCATTTCCAGTTAATAACTGTGTTCCAATCTACTGTTTATCTCATTTACACTGCACTTCTGATTTTAATCGCTGCTAACCTACTGTTAGGCTCTCATCTTAAAATTATATTTACTGCTTTCGTTTCGATCAACTGTGTAAATAAGCCTATAAATTATTAGGCCTACTGTTTATCATCATCATTTTCATCATCATCATCATCATCATTATGGTTTAATATAGGCTATCTCTATAATAGAACTGTAGTTGCAAAAGGAAATTTGATAGGTTAAGATAGACTAAAGAAAAAGAACAGACATGTATGTGTATATGTATATATTGCACAATGTTAATATTCTTCTGCCAAATTTAACTCTGAAATTTACTCGCACAGGGATAGGCTTATATAAGCATGCTTGTTGCTTGTCCCTGCTGCTTGTGATGTATATATTTTATATGTATTCTGAAGAAATAAATAATATATAAACCAACAGACATCAAGACTATAGAAGTAGAGAAATAAAGCAATGCAACAAGAAGAGTGAACAGTGAAGCTTTTAAAGAAAACACATTTAACGTTTAAAAGCATTATTTTTTTTGCATGAATCATTACATTGGAAATTGCACCTAGATAAGACCAAAAAGTGCAACAATAAAAATAGTCAAATAAGAAATATTTGTAGTCATTTATAATATTAGATCTGTACATTGCAGCAGGCTGCATCAATTATGTTACTTTATTGTTAAACCATCATGCATTTATAAAAGCTGAAAAAAATAGCTTCAAACATTTGTGTTTCTTTTTCTGACATTTAATATGAATATTATAGCAACAATGATGACTCTCTCTCTCTCTCTCTCTCTCTCTCTCTCTCTCTCTCTCTCTCTCTCTCTCTCTCTCTCTCATATAAAGGAAACTTCAGCAATTATCATTTTTTGTAAAGTACTGTCATCTCAATAAATGTATGTTTAAAATAATGAAAAGGGTAAGAATGTTAGGTTTTTATAATTAAATCTGTTGTTTACTTTTTGTTTAGCAAGATTAAGACATACCTACAAAGAAACAGAAGTTTTGCAAGACAAAACAAATACAATTAACCCTTTTCCTGTCTGCTTAAACCAAATGTAATGGAAAGGGAATACAGTCACACAGAAAATGGTATTTTACATTTGAAAGATTTAAAAAATCACATTTGGTATTTTTTCTGCATACATTTCACATGCAACAACAACAACAAAATCTGATAATACTAGACAATTATCTAGTAGCATTATACATTAAAAGGATAATAATTAATAGTTTTTGCTCTTGGATTTTTATTCTTAGATGCATTTATGAAGAATTATTTGCTTAAAAATTACTTCTTTTTTTTTAATAGTTTTTCTTTACAAGACAACACATCCAGTCAATGAGTCATGCAATAATATTTCATTAGGCCTACTATTTTTTCTTTTTCTTTTTTTTTTAAATTACTCTTAAGCAGCAATTAAAACTACGCCTTCCCCTCCCCCCTCCCCTCATCTTCCATTTGTAAGAAATTGGGATATGATAAATTTCAGTATCAACAAAGAAAATACAGTTTACATCGAGTGGTAGATCTAGATCAACGTTGTTAGATTTGGTTATAATTATGTTTGATTCTTCCTTTGGAAAATTAAAAAACGAAAGTCCAGGGCACTTGTATCGTCCATTTGTGCAGTTAAAAGCGCTGCAGTGTTGCCCACCAGGACGGATTCTAGGTTTGTTTACTTGATTTGATACGCTTTCCTCCATTGCTAAGCGCTAAGGCCGAAGCGAGTTATCACTTATTCCGCTAGTTGGCGCTCGCAACTTCCGTTTCGCAGTAAGAGTCGAAATGAACCTTCTTTGCGTAGCTGTACTTTCTTTGGTGGGAGTTAGGTAAGTTAAGTATTTTATTGGGAGTTTATATTGTGGGAGTTAATTGAATACGTATAAGTTGAACAGTAGAAGGGTTTTGTATAAATTTTGGGCACTTAACTTTGGTGTGCTAGGAGTAAGTGTGTACTGTGTAACTGACTTGTTAAATTGTTGTTCCATTTCTTTTTGGGTTGGGTGTTAGTGTTTGTATAGATTATACCCCGCCTCCGATTCTTTACTTGCGGGTCTGATCCCTTGTATAGTTCTGGGATCAGAAAGGGCTTAGATTCATTTTCTTCCTGTTGTATATATATATTGCTAATTCTAGTCAGCTATTCAGTATTTTGTTTTCTTTCTATACTTATTAGGATCCTGTCTTGTATAGTTATAGTGTCACATCCCTATTTTAGTTGTTGTAGGTGTTTAGGATTTATTTTTGGCATTTTAACGTAACTTCCGGTGTTTTCTAGCCGAAGTGGAACTTAGTTGTTTTTTCTTTTGATTTCTTGTATTCTATTGTAGCGATATTAGTTTAGAATTTTAGTTCTCTCTTTGTTGTGTTATGCTGTTGTTGTCGTTGTTTGTTATTTAGTATAGTGTTTCATTATTATTATTATTTGTTTTGTTTTGTTTTGTTTTGTTTTCATTTCAAAACAAATTACTTATAAAATTTCACTTGTCATAATTTAGATTTAAATATTTTCTGATGCTTGCTTGTACTTAGACTGAATATAATCTGAACATTGTTTTCTTTTCTTTTATGGTATGTTAAACTGGTATGGTATAGTAAACTTGAACTTGCATTGATTTTGGAATAATCTTCTTTTGTCAAACTTTGCTTACTCGATTTTGAAATAATTTTCTTTTGTCAAACTGGATCTGGCGTTGCTTTCTAAATGATCTTCATCTGATAAACTTAGGTTGCTCGATTTTGAATTATTTTCAAAGGCAAACGTGAATTTGTTTTGTGATTTTTGTAATAATTCTGGCCTTGTGGAACTTAGGGAAATAATTTTTGACTTGCATAACCTAAAGTTATTGTTGACTTGTCACTCGCATTGTCTTACTTTTAGTAATTTATTTTCTTTTTTTAATTCATTTTTGACTCAAGCCCAGAAGTTAGGTTTTTCTGACGAAAAGCTACAGCAGTACATTGAGCAGTGTTTTCAGAGACATGATAGGGCCAAAGAAAGAGAGCAAGAAAAGATTTAACAGGAACTGGAACGGGAGAAGGTTAAACAGGAGCAGGAAAGAGAGGAAAAACGATTTCAGTTAGAACAGGAAAAGGTTAAACAGGAACAGGATGCTAAAAAAATGCAGTTAGAACAGGATGCTAAAAGAGAGGAAAGAGAGGAAAGGAAATTGAAGATGGATTATCAGATGGAACTTGATAGACAAAGCCTTAAGCTAAAGGAAAAAGAAATTGAACTTCAGTTAAAACAGGCTGAATTGCAGAGCGAGAACACTACCCCTAGGACCCCCCGAGGTTCTAACCCGCCGTTTCCAAAGTTGCCCCAACTACCTGTTTTCAAAGAAGATAGGGATGGCATCGATTCTTTTTTGTACCGGTTTGAAGCTCATGCTAAAGCTCTCAATTATGATAGCAGTAAATGGGTTGTTTACTTAACTGCATTGCTACAAGGCCCGGCTTTAGCTGTTTACCATTCTTTGTCTGCTGCCGGTGCAGTTTCATATGATGATCTTAAGCAAGAACTTCTTAAGAAATTTCAGTGCACTGCAGATGGATTCAGAGAAAAATTCAGATCAGTTAGGCCTGAAGTGGGGGAAAGTTTTGTAACATTTTCAAAGCGTTTTTCTCACTTGTTGGAAAGATGGATCCAACTATCAGATTGTGAAAAGACTTTTGATGGACTATGGAATCTCATTTTGTGTGAGCAGTTTATAGCTTCTGTTTCGAGAGATCTCGCCGTGTTTTTGAAAGAAAGAAATTTGACGAAATTCGCGGCGTTGATAGACAGTGCTGAAGCATTTCGCATGGCTCATCCTGAAAAGAAACTGGCACGGAAGTCAGATGACTCGATTTTTGCATCCGCGTCGATTTCTCAGAATGTACCCACTCAGAATCAATTTCGTGGGACTGGCCAAAGATGGAATAATTTCCGGGGATCGGGATTTCGTGGCTCTCCGCGTGGAAACTACCAACCCGCAGGTCCTACTCCAAATAGGGGTTTTGCAAATCAGACCATGAATACCCAACAGGGTGCTCAAAACAATCAGGTTCCTCGTGGACGTGGAAATACCTATTCTAGACCTGGTCCTCGTTTTTCAGGTAGTCCTCCTCTTAACAGAAGACAGAATAGACAGGGCATAGTTTGCTATTGTTGTGGGGGTGCAGGTCACCTAGCTGCATGGTGTCCTTCTGCTTGTGGCAATGGATACCCAGAGACTCAAGACACTGAAAGTGGTTCGCAGAAATATCAGGATCCTCCAGTTAACACTCAGTCAGCTTTAGTCGCGGAAGTCATTTGCTCAGTTGGTGATGAAAACTGTGGTCAACCCAAGCTAGTGTCAGGTACCGTAAATGGCCTCAAAGCAAGTGTACTCAGAGACACAGGTGCTACTATCTGTGGCGTTCGCAAGAGACTGGTTTCGCACGACCAGTATATGGGCAAAGAGTGTAAATGTTGGTCATTCGGTGGAAATATAGAGGAATTTCCGTTGGCCAAAGTGCCTGTTGACACTCCATTTTTCTCTGGCACTGTGTTGTGTTGTGTCATTGATCAACCAGTGGCTGATTTGATATTAGGGAACTTGCCAGGTGTGTCCGACCCTTTTTCGGGTGCTTCCACACTCATCAAAGATCAAGGTCATACTTGTAGTGTTACTATTAGTGCTCAAGACAAGAAACATTGCATTCCACCGGTTCTTTTAGACAAGATGCCGACTAGTTCAGACTCATTCAAACGGATTACAGTTGATTTAGTAGAACCGATTTCTCCGCCGTCTGAGGAAGGTCACAGATGCATACTCAACATCGTTGATATGGTAACACGTTACCCTGACACTATTCAGCTTAAACACGTCAAAAACAAGATCCTAGAATCTTGCAAACTAGCTCAAGAATACATCAAAACAGTTGTAGCCAAAACCAGACACTATCATCAGTGTATTCCATAAAATCTTTGGAAAATGAACATGCTTTGTATATAATTCTGCTGTTGTATATTGGAATGCTGGAAAATCTATTGGAATTCTGTAATATGATCTGTTATGTACCCTAGTGATTTTTGTTTCGCTGTATCAAGGTAACATGCTTGGATTTGAAATACATAATCTTGTATATCTATTATGCTTTGGTTTGATTGCTTAATACAATATGTTTATGTTTAATATAAGTGCTAATTACCAGTTGTCTTTTTCGCTTGTTTGTACAGTTTAAGTCGGACATAATTGTAGTAATTTTTTTTCTTTCTCATAAAATTCAGAAAACTCGGGCGTTTTCTTTTTGCAGGAAGGGGGTATTGTCACGGACCGGGTTTATAATATTTCGGCCCGATGACTGTTTGTAGTATCTTCCTGTGAGAAGATATAAATCATAATATTTTTATTGATTACTAAATTCTGATTGGTTGAGCTAGTCATGTGACGGTTCACCAATTACATGTATTCAAAAAAATGTTGCATTCTTCTTGTGACTAGACCAAGGAGTGGTCGTTGTGTGTGTTGTACTTCTAGCAGCTGCGTCTGCAGGTATATATTGTTTATCATTGAAATATTGTATTATGAACATAATAATAATTTAACCCTGATTATATTCTACTTATTGTGGAATAAGAATTGATAATAAATAATTTGTGTTATTAGTATGAAGGATGGATTAGGGTGGTGATGGAGATGGTGGATCGTTGTATATTATTTTTGAGTAACGAATTGAAATCGGATTTTTTATTTGATTTGAGGTTGAAACCTCAACTTGCAATGTATAGTATTATATTTATTTTTGTGAATGAAAGTAATTAGTGGCAAGAATGTAATAATAAGTGTTATAATTAGAGTTACAATTTTTGCGTATGTGTGAACTGTGTTCGACACATATGAGATTTGAATTATTATATTGCTGGTCTGGTCCTGTCACCGAGAAGAGAAGGGTATATGTGGAAATACAGAGGAGTTTATGTATCAAGATATTTAGTGGGGAAAACTTGTGTGTTTGCAGAAGTTTCCGGCTGGGGCCTCGAGCGGAAGGAAAAGAAGAAGAAGAAGAAAGAAGAAGTAAAGGAGAAGGTGAAGAAGAAGAAGAAGAAGAAGAAGAAGAAGAAGAAGAAGAAGAAGAAGAAGAAGAAGAGGAAGAAACTCCGAGAGAAGAGAAAGAAGCTCACGGAGAAAGAAGAAGAGGATTTCACAAGAGGAGAGCCAAAGAGGAAGACGAGAAGGCGAAGAAGAGGGAGAAGAAGAAGGAGAAGAAGAAGGAGAAGAAGAAGGGGCCAGAGAAGAGCCAAAGAAGAAGACGAGAAGGCGAAGAAGAGGGAGAAGAAGAAGGAGAAGACGAAGTGGCCAGAGAAGAGGCCAAAGAAGAAGACGAGGAAGAAAGACGAGCAGCAGCGGCAACCGCTACCACATCAGCAGTAGTAGCAACCACTACCACATCAGCAGTAGTAGCAACCGCTACCACATCAGCAGTAGTAGCAACCGCTACCACATCAGCAGTAGTAGCAACCGCTACCACATCGGCAGCAGTAGCAACCGCTACCGCATCAGCAGCAGTAGCAACCACTGCCACCTCAGCGGCAGCAGCAACAGCGGCAGCGGCCACAGCAGCAGCAGCAACAGCGGCAGCGGCCACAGCAGCAGCAGCAACAGCGGCAACGGCCACAGCAGCAGCGGTGGAGGATTATTGACGACGGTGAAGAGGACGATAGATAGAGGAGAAACCCAGGATAGATAGAGAAAGGACAAGGATAAGGAGAAGGAGGATAGTACATAGGAGAGACAGAGAATTAGAGACAAAGAAAGACACCGCGAATCCTAGCCTCCATGAGACTATTGGGGAAAAATCTCTCTCTGACGACGGTGACCAGGTCGATATTGGTGTTATTGTGATTGGTAATACTCGGATTATCTGACCAGGCCGATATTGGTGATTATTTGTGACTGGTGACTTTATTCTCGGATTATCTGACTGAGACTTATGTGTGTGTGTTTGTGAATGGTATAATCCACGGATTATTTCTACAAAGTACGTGAGTACAAAACTATATATGTATATATATATTTTCCATATTATTGATTGAGTTGGATGTACTTATGTGAACTTTGTTGATTATTGTTTATTTTCTAGTAATAGAAAGGGGGTGTGACGACAAAAGAATTCTTGAGAGTTAGGGAGTGTGAGACGGGAGAACATGCAGAATATTCACGCACGCATACACGCAATTCTTGATATAACCCCTTTCGTTACAATGAACAGTAGTAGCCAGTGCCCGATGAAGACATAACAGCTGCATAGACTATCAGCGATCGAATCATTTGCATTGACTATGACTTTTTAAGGTAGATTAGTACATCGAAGATCTTGTATAGAGTAGAGGAAATAAATGTGTGATGTTTATTGTTATCAAGTGGCTGGACTACATATGATTCATAGCCGTGAGAAAGCTAGTGTGACAGTAATCTTTTACCATTTTTCTATCTATCTCTGTACCCCAGCCTTAACACAGACCGAGCTAAATAAATAAATGTATTAAAGTAATTCACAGGGTGACTAACTAGCAGTTCCCATCGAATAAAGCGTGAGGGTTACAGCATTCCATTGTGCAGAGCCCAGCAACACCTAAACCCCACGTGACAACCACTCCCATTCATGTGAAAGCTGGCGTGATTTGGTCACGTCATGCGGCACGACAAACTTGCAAAGAACAGTGGAAGGAAACAGGCGCAGAGGAAGAAGAAAAAAGCTAAACTGATGATATCAGCACACGGGCGGCGCTGGACATGTTACGCGTCCTAAGAACAGCAACGTCAGCGAAACTACTCGGAGGCTAACAGGCTTTGAGTCTGACACTGACAGAGCTCCTGCATTTACCACTCGCACACCTCTAGACGACCTGCATCTTCCACTGCGGCGGTCAAGCCGACCTACATCTTCCATCGCGGCGGTCAAGCCATGCCGACTTGCTATTACCAATGCGGCGATCAGCCGACCACCAAGTTCCACTGCGGCGGTCACATAGGCTCGGCCCACAGATGCTAATATGAGGTGTTTAGCCCAGCAGCTGCTACTGCTTCGGATAGCCAGGGTATGCCTTCGCTTGGCGATAGAGGGGAGTCGCTGTTGGCCTTGGTGACCTCGGATAGCCGTTGCTGCCGAGGACTTGAGAGATCCCGATATGATACTCCACCTTAACCTTCAAACACCATTTTCTCGTCTTTTGGGGCACTGTTACACTTGTTGTTGTTGTTGTTTTTTTTTTTAGTTTTTTTTTAACAGTAGTTGATTTAGCCCCGATGCTTGAATTCTGATGAGTGTAACCCAGATTCGTTTATCCACGCAACCCGTTCATTCAGCAAAAAGGCAGGAGTCGTCGTATGAAGTTTTCCAACTTCATTCAGCGTACATTAACAACTGCATACAATCGCTCAATCGCTTTGCCACTTTCTCCTTTTTTCAAACAGTGCAGCAATTATATAGTTTTTCTATACTCCAGATAACGTTAGAAAATTCCAGCATGACGCAATTACAACCAATCAAAATAAACTTCGTCATCACTGTCTTACGTCGTACACCTTTCTTCATCACAAAAGATTCTCTCAGCTTCTAGTGGATCTGCGATCGATAGTAAACAAGCAACCCTATAGAATTCTCCAATAATATCGACCAACGAAAATTATCAACATTAAACCAAGCTTCTTCTAACAACAACGCAAAATCAAATCAAAGGTAAATACACTCTGTTATTGAATGCTTTGCAAAACAAAACGATCGGATCTATCGTGCGCGTCTCACATGTACTATCGTGCGCGTCGCAAATGTAACATAACCCCCTACACAAGAAGAAATTTACTTAATATCTTTCAACAATGTTGAGACGCAATGCACAAAGTCCAGATTTAATTTAGTCTGTCTCGATACTATCAGTATTCTGTACTCACACATTCTGCTGAGAAAGTCCGCACCAACATTGTCTGATCCTTTAATAGATTCTACTCGCATGGTAAAGTTCTGCAAGTACATAGCCCATCTCATGATGCAACTGTTCACAAACTTGGCAGAGTTCAAGTAGGTTAGCGGCTTGTGATCAGTCTGTAGCACGAACTTCACACCTTGAAGGTACATTTCGAACTACCGGATTCCCCATATGATGGCGAGGTACTCTTTCTCCATGGTCGACTAATTTTTCTCAGCCCTCGACAGTTTCTTGCTGGCGTAACTGACCGGAAATAGTTTCCCTTCGTGTTCTTGCATCAGTATGGCGCCGATGCCTTCGTCCGATGCGTCTGTTCTTAAGACGAATTCCTTGGAAGTGTCGGCAGTCGTAGCACCGGATACTTCGAAAGGAGGTCGCGCACAGTCTGGTATGCCTTCTCCTGAGACGGTCCCCACTACATTTGGTTAGGACAGCCTTTCCGCACCAGGTCCGACAAAGGTGCTGTGATGGCTGAGTAGTTCGGTACGAACTCCCTATAATACCCAGCCAATCCCAGGAAAGCCGCACTTGCTTCTTTGTTTGGGGGCGTGGAGCGTTCAGAATCTTGGTGACAGTTTCTAGCAGAAGCCCCTTTTGTCCTTCTTTCAGCGAAAGATCGATAAAGTCGACGTTGTCAGTTCCCAGATTGCACTTACTGGGTCTCACGGTCAGGTTAGCTTCTGTTAGACGGTGAAACAGCTCCCTCAAGGTCTGCAGATGCTCTTCCCAGGTGTGGGTGTGGACTAGCAGGTCGTCCCAGTAACACACGACGTTTTCCATCCGTTTGAGCATCTTCCTTATACCTCTCTTCAGGGTAGCTCCGCTGTTGACCATGCCAAATGGCATCCTTAGAGATTCGTACGTCCCATCAGGCGTTATAAAGGCAGTCTTTGGTATGTCCTGTTGACGCACGGGGACTTGCCAATAACCCTTGCTGATGTCAATCTTTGAGGAAATTTTACTCCCCGATACTTGGCCGAAGAGATCTGTTGCAGTAGGCATCGGCTCAGAGTCGAAGACGATGATCTTGTTAATCTTCCTTTGGTCGATGCATACTCTGTTGCTTCCGCCCTTCTTTTTTACGACCACCACAGGCGATGCGTAGGGGGAACTGGACTCCCTGATGATGCCCATCTTCAGCATCTCATCGATGTCTTTCTTCAAGGATTCACGGGCCTTGAAAGCGATCGGGAAGGGTTTGGATCGAACGGGAATATCTGAAGTAAGGTGGACTTCATGTTCCACAAAAGTTGTAGAGCCTGTGACATCGCTGAAGTTATGGGGAAACTCGCCCATAAGATCCTTGAGCTCCATCTTTTGACCTTCCGACAAGCTTGCTCCTAGCTTAACGTCATCGATGCCTTCCTTGCTGAGGAAGTATCCCAGTTCCCACAGTTCCTCGCTGTCAAAGCTGTCGTCGATCACAGCTGCTATTGCTGCGTGTACAGTCTCCGATGGCCTTTCCACGTACAGCTTAAGGAGGTTGGCGTGGTATATTTTGGAATGCTGGCCGACCTTCACCTTGTAGTCGTTGATCCTCACCACGGTCTCCACTTCGTATGGGCCTTTCCACTGCATCAGCAACTTATTGTGGTCGGTAGGTAGCAGCACCAGTACTTTGTTGCCAGATTTGAATTTACTGTTCACAGCCTACGGTCATAGTAGTGCTTTCCACAGTCCTGGGACTTCTTAAGCTTTTCTTTGGCTATCCCGTAGCTCAAACACGTACTGGTAGCTGTTCTTCACCTCTGGGGTCTCTACTTTTTTCGTCCACATTTCTTTCAGGATGTGCATCGGCCCTCGGATAGTTCTTCCGTACAACAGCTCGAACGGGAAAAAGCCGGTGAACTCCTGCGGCACTTCTCTGTAGGCGAACAGGAAGACGTTGATGTAGCGATGCCATTGTCTGGGCTGCTCGCTGCACAGTTTCTTCAGGGTGGACTTCAGCGTAGCATTGAACATTTTGACGAGCCCGTTGCACATTGGATGGTAGGGTTTCGTAGTCAAATGCCGCATGCTCAGCAGTCTGTTGATCTCCATCATGCAATCAGAAACGAACTGTGTCTCGAGGTCTGTCAGGATTTCTTTAGGCACTCCAAGTCTACCGAACATGTCCACAAGCGCCTCTGCCACAGTTCCAGTGTCAACCTTCTTCAGAGGCACTGCTTCTAGGTATCGAGTCGCATAGTCCACTAAAGTCAGTACCCACCGATGACCTTCTTCACTCGGAGGTTTTATTTCGCCGATTAAGTCTAAGGCCACCCTCTTGAAAGGTCGGTCGATCAAGGGCATCCTCTGCATAGGCACTTTAGGGACCCTTCCTCGAGGTATGGTCTTCTGGCAAATTTCACATGATCGGCAAAAACAGCTGACGTCCGCATGAACTCCTGGCCAATAGAACACCGCCTGGATTCTGTCCGACGTCTTCTTGATGCCCAGGTGACCTCCCATGATAAAATCGTGGGCTACTTCCATCACTTGGCGCCTTAAGGGTAACCGTACCAAGACTTGACGTAGTGCTTTACCTCTGCTTACCTTCGGGATCTTGGCCTTCACCTCAAAATAGACCGTGCCACTGTACTTGGTCACGTGGTTTTTCCGGTTCCTGTACTTGGTTAAAATACTATCAGCTTTCTGAAACTGGATCAGCTTGTCTCTGTCCACGATGGCGGCTTTGGAGTTGTCGGCGACCTTCAGTGGCGTAGACGTCTTGTCTCTCTTGGCCTGGGCCCTAGTAGTGACAGCACCGGCGATCTCTGGTCGGCAGGGCTGAGTTGGAGTAGCCACATTATCCCGTAGCAGCTCTGTAAGGTCTCCATCGGGAAATGGCACTGGATCCTCCCTTCCCAACTTCGACGTGTTGGGTTGAGGCAGGACTCCATTCTGAATCGGGGTCGTCGGGTCGTCTCGCGCCGTCGATATTCCCGATCATCAAATCATACAGTGGCTTCTTCAGGCAAACCGCTTCTACTTCGCCTATGTAGAAAGGGGTGATGACTTGAATCTTTGCAACTGGCGCTTTCATACACTTGCTGTAGGCCATAAGTGTCCATTTTGAATCGTCAGTGAACTGTTCTTTACCGATTAGATCTTCTCTGACGATGACCCCACTGCAGCCAAAGTCTCTTAGGACAGTCACTTCATGATTTCCGACGCGTCCTTTGGAAACAGGCATGTTTTGGACGGTCACAGCTTCCCTGGCGACGACGGGGATGGATTTCCCGTTGGCAAGGAGAAGTTGGCCATTAGTCATACACTCTTGCACGTCCGCAGGAGTAGCTGTGCGCTCGGTCTCACTCGGAAGAATGGCGCTCCCGCCGCGCACTTGATGGTCAGAGCTACTAGTTTGCCGTCGATTGGAGAAACGTCTCTGTCGGTTGCCCGCCGCTGCATTGTCCGTGTTGCTCTGCTGTCCGCTACTTTTATTTTGAGGACAGTTAGCAGCTCTGTGTTCGGTAGCGTTGCAGGTGAAACAGCCTCTTGAATGCCCTTCCATATAAGGTGGCGTGGAGTCCGTTTGTCTCTGGCTTGTCTGACTTCCGTGGATGTAGTTCCCATGGATTCCAGTCCTCTGAAAAATGTTTTGTCACTTTGGGTGGCCCCAGCGTCTTCCCATGAGCGATGAAATATCTTTCAGCAACCTCAGTCACATCTTTAAGCGTCTGCAGCTTATGTAATTCTAAGTGGGTCGCCAGGTCCTTGGGACAGGCATTGAGAAGTTGCTCCTTCACAATCAGGTCATGGAGACTGTCGTAAGACTTCCCTTCACCTGATAATTCCACCCACTTGTGTAAGTATGACGACAGGCGCTCCACAAATTGCTTTGGTGCCTCTTCTGACAAAGGCCGGCCATCGCCGAAGCGTTTACGATAGCCCTTCTCTGTAAAGCTGTAGCAATGCAATAGGGCCTCTTTCAAGACGTCGTAGTTTTTGGCGGCATCGTTCGACAGTCTGATATAAACTTCGAGTGCTGCGCTTGTACCTTCAGAAGTGCACTGAGTCGAATCGCCCAGTCTTGAGGTTGCCGGTTAGAGCTTTCAGCGAACCTTTCGAATCTCTGCAGATAACTGTCGATCTGGTCCTTCCCGTCGACGAACGCTGGCAATTTTGGAGCCTTGTTGTCGCTGATAACATGTGGCGCGTTCTGCTGTTGCTGGATGCGCGGCATTTCTAGCTGGAACTGACGCTCAGCTTCAAGACGCTTCTCTCTCTTCTTGACGACAATGCTCTTCTAATTCTCTTTCTTCACGCCGACGTTGCTCTTCGAGTACTCTTTCTTGTATTCTCTCCTTGGACTTGACGTACTCCTTCAGCTGCTTGCCTTTAAGATTCAGTTCAAGTCCTTTCTGCCAGAAATCAGCCATCTTGAAGCTTTTCTGGAAAGTTCTTGACTATGCTGTCCTCGTCGTATGCGACGTTGCACCACGCTGGTGTTGATGTACACGCTCCTGTGCTGAAGTAGACGCGACGTCCGCTCGTCGCTCTCTGTAATGCTGGCGATGTAGCTCCAAGACTGTCCCTCGACGTAGTCTTGCGGCAGCCACGTAGTCCCGGTCTGTTGTTCGCTCACGAAGCAACTCTTCGGCGACTAAGCGCCCTTGCAATCAACCCGAATCTATCGGGGATGTAGTCCCAGTATGTTGGCCCCTCCCAACGTAACTCGTTGGCGGCTACCCTCGATGACTGCCTCTCGTAACGTTGACTCGCTTGTTGTAGCCGTTGACCCTTGGCTATGGCGTAGATAGTGGCTGGGCCCCCCAAAATGTTACACTCTTTATTGTTGTTTTTTTTTATCAGTAGTTGATTCAGCCCCTATGCTTGAATCCTGATAAGTGTAACCCAGATTCGTTTATCCACACAACCCGTTCACTCAGCAATAAGGCAGGAGTCGTCGTATGAAGTTTTCCAACTTTATTCAGCGTACATCAACAACTGCATACAATCGCTCAATCACTTTTCCACTTTCTCCTTTTTTCAGACGCAGTGTATCAGTTATATAGTTTTTCTATACTCCAGATAACGTTAGAACATTCCAGCGTGACGCAGTTACAACCAATCAAAACAATCTTCGTCATCACTGTCTTACTTCATACAACTTTCTTCATCATAAAAGAATTTCTCAGCTTCTAGTGGATCTATCTAGATGCTTCGATCGATAGTAAACAAGCAACCCTAGAGAATTCTCCAATAATATCGACCAACGAAAATTATCAACATTATACCAAGCTTCTTCTAACAACAACGCAAAATCAAATCAAAGGTAAATACAATCTGTTATTGAATACTTTGCAAAACAAAACGATCGGATCTATCGTGCGCGTCTCACACGTACTAACGTACGCGTCGCAAACGTAACAGGCACCTTGGACTGAGTGCAGGCGGTGGATCGTTGCAAGGCGCCGTGCCGCTCTGCTGCTGGTTGCTCAAATCCCTGGATTCTTCATTCTTTCTCAACTACTGGGCGGCGCTGACGGTCGCCTACCACACACGACTACCTCGAAAGTCCTATGGGTCCATCGCCACAGAGTCTTCACTGAGAGGACCACTTTCCCACCTTAGCGCGTCTGCTTTTACACTTCGTTGTTGCCTCATGCGCACACCTCCTTCACTCAACAACATCATTACTTCGACTTCTTACTTTGACAAGACTTTTTGTTCACGTCCCCTATAAATCCGGAAACACAAATTTAAATACGAAACGAAACGAAGCAACATACAAACCGAAGTGGCACCTCTCCGCGACAACATCCTGGTCTACTCCACGGACCTACCAACTGAGGAATTAAATAGATGCATAGAATCAGACAACAATGCCATCTGTGGCCGCTTATTTGTTGGGCAAATGATTTCGACCACAGCTACTTTTTTCTGAACAAATTTAGTTGTCATATTTCATATAGAGTATCATTTAAGATTAAAATCGTGAAACCAACGTGACTTATTTGGCATTTTCAACCAATGTTCATGTACGTCAATTTTGTATTATGCAAAATTCACTCACTATAGGGCCTACTTCCGTGGCTTAACTCTTTATTTATTTATTTCCATAAAACCCCGTTGGGCATGTGGACACAATACAAAAAAACGAATTAAAGTTAAACATACAAAAATAATGGAAACAACGAAATGTAATATCAAACATGTACGTATATATATTACAAAAATAACAGTTAGTCACTCATACTCTAGCATTGAGGTTCAGATAATTTTATTATTTCACAAGTTAAATTCTAACCTGCAATTGCTGTCATTAAAAAGCAATTAAAAAGGTAGCAATAATATTAAAACATTTACGAAGATACATCATGCACTGACTCAAACGAATGTACATACTAACATGAATATTTCCGACACACTGCATCCATATATGCAGAGTTTCAAGTGCATGTCAAAGTAACGTCGTTTCTACCTAGCCACTATATTTACACACACACACATTCATGTCTTCTGGTAGTTTTGGCGACTGGTACTTTACACCCCACTTTTGGCGACTCTTTCAAATGAAGAGATATATAAACCAAATAGCACATGTAGCTTACAAATTCACTCATTAAAACGTTTTTACACAAAAAAGTTAACATTATGTAATATTACAGAAAAAAGTTAAAAACGGGAATTTTAGCACTTCTGACAACTGACTCCCTGTATTTTAGCTATTTTGGAGACAGTCGGCAAAACGTTAGAAATACGGTAACTTCATCTGAAACTTTTTGGCGCCAGTTTCAACAAAGAAGATGAGAATAAGTCATGGTGTGGTCATCATATGTGCTAAAATAACAACTGAAAACTGGCGCCCGACTTCTGAAGATTTAAAACATAAATGTTTGTAGTACATCTGAAGACAGCTTTTTTATTGCTGTACATTTGAAGACTCAAAAAATAAACAGACTGAGAAATAATATAAACCAAATTAGATCCGGTTTTAACTCTTTTTTGTGTCAAATATCAGAAATTGACTGTCAATCTGGAGACACATGGGCACATTATGAAACTAAGGTTTGATGTCTTCAAAACGTAAAAAAAGACAATAAACATTAATTATTATTGTTATTAGTTTGTCATATACCTTACTTTTAAAGCTAAGGTTACTCAATGAGGTGGTTGGCACAGGCAACACATGTATACTTCTTGTTGTGCTTTTGTACGTGAATGTGTATGAATATTTAGGGGTTTGTCTTGGTTGGTAATGTAACCCCGTCTTTCCAATAGGAAACAACCCAGTTCATTCTTTTTCTGGGGGCGTTTTGTTTGTTGATGTAGTCATTTTTAGTATCTTGTGCTTTATGTAAAGCTACAACTATTTATTTCCAAAATAATGTTAATATTAATCCGTTTCAATTGATTCATAATTATATAATGTGTTTTATCTATTTATTTTCTAAGTAAAAGTACAGAAATATCTTGAGCTGTACTGAGCTTTGAAAAACATAAAAGGAATGTGACTGTTACAGGGCGGGGTGGATTTTTATTTAAACCATATTGAAGATTTGAACTGAGAAATACTGGACACCTTGCTGTTGTGTTTTGACTGATTGGAGGTATAATGAATAAATATATTGATTTTAGGAACTTACGTTTGTTCGCGGGAAATTTTGTTTGTGGGGGCGGGTGGTGCGGGGTGAGGAACTGTGTGCATGACGCAGGAATTCATCCTTTCCTCTGGTTTTCTATCCCTCTTTATATATATATATATATATATATATATATATATATATATAGAGAGAGAGAGAGAGAGAGAGAGAGAGAGAGAGAGAGAGAGAGAGAGATGCGCACACACACATAGACGATTTTCACATATAATACTGAAGTAAAATATTCTTGATCATGGATCCATTTATATGCGCACACACATACACGATTTTCACATATAATACTGAAGTAAAATATTCTTGATCATGGATCCATTTATTTCCTCAAATTGTGAAATAAAGCAATAACAAACTTGAAGGCAAAGCCCATATGACTCGCATGGCCCTTGAGAAACCAATTGACAACATTCTACATGAAAAAGAGATATGTTAGTTACCTATTCAATCCAGACTTTGTTGATTATTATTATTTTCAACCTAACATAAAGAAATCTGGAGCTGCTATAAATAGACAAAACATGAGGTCAGTCGCATGCCACAAAGGTTTTGGGTACCTACAATCATTGATTGTAGTCTCCTGTTAGACTTTAATCATTCCTCATACTTCTCTGCATAACAGCAAGTTTGTTAGTTAGCTACTTATTCCTTATTACAGGGTCTAGCGGGCAACATAAAGCCAAGCAGGACACACAAAGCAGGTCTAAACATTGGTCTATCGCTCACAAAATCATAAATATACATATAAAACACATATACAAGTACAAATTCACAATTATATGACCACCCTATCCCCAATGAATGAGTGAGTTAGTCATTGTTTAAAGGGTCCAGAGGACTGAAAAGAACTGAATCAGGACCACAACTTGGTTGACAGAGGGCTCACCCCTGATCCGTATAAAAGATCTGAAACAACCCAATGGTAACAGGCCTCCCCTATACGCTTCCGTGTCCGGGGACGGTTATCTACTCAACGTAATGGTAACATTTCAGGCACTCCACCGGGCGGGTCACTGTACAATAAAGGCAACCCACGCAGGGGACACTGAGACTATACTCTAATTTATCAAACCCCCGTTTACAAAAACAAAATAGTTATTCATTGCTTAAAGGGTCCAGGGGACTGCAAAGAGCCGAATCAGGACCACAAAATCAATACCACAACTTGGCTGAAAGAGGACTCGCCCCTAATCAGCATAAAAGATCTGCCGAAATAACCCTAGTGGTAACACTGAAGGCAATCCACCAGCCAGTCACTTTACAATAAAGACATCCCACGCAGGGGACGTTGAGTCTATACTCTAATTTACAAAAATAAAATAGAATACAAACATCATTATAAAATATCAACAAAACAAATACATATAAAATGCCTGCACTGCCAAATAATATCATAAAAAACCACAGTGAGCGTTGTGGCCAAGTGGGCTAAGGCCGGACTAACTTGCCTTGTCCACAGGCCAGAAACCAATGGCGCCTGACAGGTGTGGGTTCGATCCTGCATCGGGGCGTTATGTTTCTCCGAATATTATTTACTTTCGACTCGGGCAACGTCTCGGGGGTTTTCTCCGGGTACTCCGGTTTGCTCGCCCAGCAAAATTTCAAAAAAAAAAATTCAAAAATTTAAAGAATTTCTAAATTTCAAAAATCACAACTAATGTTAGGTAGGTTGGGTTTGGGCGCGCCACAGGCTGCGACTACGCCTTCCACAGGGGAGGCGGCCCAGAATTTCCCGATAAAAAGGGACAATAAAGCATTAAAATCTAAAAAAAGAAAAAAAATTGGCAGAAAGCGTCCAATATTCCCAAGCTCACACACAAATGAGGAGTTTTGTCCCGGAAGTGTTTTCAAAAAAAAGGGTAGGTGACTAGTCTAGCGAAGAGGGAAGATAGTAGATTTAGAGAACACAGAGCAGGAATGAAAAAAAACAAAGGAGAAAGACTGCGACAGTGGGAATGTAAAGCACTAAATTTCCAGAAAGTGGGGATACTATATATACAGAAACTCCTGGCATCCCAACGGGGGGGAAGGTAGGTTACTGTTCTAGCAAATAAGATAGTAGATAGAACAGAGTATGAATGAAAAAAACAAAGGAGAAGGACAGCGGAAGTGGGAATTTAAAACACTAGATTTCCAGAAAGTGGAGATCATATACTATTTATACAGAATACCTCGGCAACCCCACCTATCCTATCCTGTCCCGTAACCCGAAGGTCGTAGGGGCACCACAGATGATCGTTTAACCAGCATACTCCATCTTTCTCTGTCCTCAGCAGCCCTGATGGCTTCGCTCGGTGTCAAACCAGTCCATTCTCGAATGTTGTCCTCCCACCTCTTTTTCGGTCTCCCTCTTCTTCTACCTCCTTGCACTGTGCCTTGCAGAATAGTCTTTTCAAGGCCTGATGATCTGGTGACGTGGCCATACCATCGGAGTTTCCGTTTCTTCACAACTGTTAGCAGGTCATCGTGTTGTCCAATGGCTTGTGTGATGGTCTGTCGGACTTCGTCGTTGGTGATGTGTTGGGTATAGGAAATGCCCAGAAGTCTTCTGTAGCACCTCATCTCCATGCTTTGTATTCTTCGTTGGAGATCTGCTGTGAGGGTCCATGCTTCGCAAGCATATAGGAAGATGGAGATGACAAGGGAGCGCAGCAGTCTTACTTTGGAATGTAGACTGATGGTCCTGTCTTTCCAAATGGGCTTCAACCTTGTCAGGGCAGCAGTTGTTTGTGCGATCCTGGAGAGGACTTCCTGTCGGGACCCATTGTCTGATACAATGGCTCCTAAATATTTGAAGCTATGCACTGTGTTGAGGTATTGGCCTTGGACTTTGATGTCCGTATTGATGCCATTGGTGTTGTTGGTCATCATTTTGGTCTTCTCTGCACTTATTTCCATTCCATAGGCTCTGGAGGTGGTGTCAAGCCTCTGTACCAGCTGTTCAAGTTCTTGTTCCTCTCCAGCCAATCCATCAATGTCATCTGCAAAACGAAGATTGGAGATTGCTCTACCCCCTATGCTGATTGTGCCTTCATGGTCTGCAAGAGCATCTGACATGATGCGCTCTAGGAAGATGTTGAAGAAAGTTGGAGAGAGTAGGCATCCTTGACGCACACCGATTGTTGTTCTGAACCAGTTCCCGATGGCGCTGTTGTGGAGGACTGCACTGGTAGCCTTGTCTACAGGCTTTTGATGACTTCAATAATTTTAGGGCTGATGTTGTACACTTTCATTGTTGCCCATAGAGCTGCATGCCAGACTCGGTCAAACGCCTTCTTGAAGTCTATGAACACATGATATAGATGTTGTTGGTGCTGTAGGTATTTCTCACAGATTATTCTGAGGTTGAAAATCTGCTCAGTGGTACTTCGCCCTGCCCTGAATCCTGCTTGTTCTTCAGCTATGATCTGTTCATCTTGGGGTTTCAACCTGTTGAGTATTATTTTCAGGAGGACCTTGCTGGGATGGCTGATGAGGCTGATGGTCCGGATATTTTCACACTCCTGAAGGTTACCTTTTTTGGGAAGAGTGATGACAAGCGACTGGGTCCATGGTATAGGCCACTCCCCACTCTGCCAGATCTTGTTACAGATAATGGTGATGGCATCAATCATCGCTTCTCCTCCTGCTTGTAGCAGTTCCGCGGGTATGTTGTCCACTCCCGCTGACTTCCCTTTCTTTAGCGCTTGCACTGCTGCCTCAACTTCTTCCCGGAGAATTGGGAGGATTTCTTCTTCTTCTCTGTTCTCGGGACATGCTAGATCTGATGGGTCTCCATTTGGTGTATGGTTGTAAAGGTCAGAGCAGTACTCTGTCCATCTGTCCAAGACTTCTTGTTCTTCTGTAAGGCATATGCCAGACTTGCTTTGGATCGTGGAGACTTTGGGCTGTATGACACTTGTCAGCCGCTTCACTGTCTGGTAGGCCTTCTTGCTGTTGTTCTTGTTCAGACTGTTCTCTATTTCCTGGCATTGATCTTCTATCCAGTTCTCCTTTGCTGTGCGCATGCCTTTTCGGATGTCATTGTTGATTTATTGGTAGACATCAGCTCCCTGTGAGGTGTTCTTTTTCTTTTTCATCTCTCTTCGTTTATCACACAGATCCAAAAGTTCAGGTGTGATCAACGGCTTCTTCTTTGGGCGATGCTTGCCAAGGATCTCAGTGGGGGCATCTGTCACAGCTGAGTTGAAGGTGGTGGTCATGGTGTTGACATCTACTTCACCAGCCCCCAAAATGAGCAGTGGTGCAAATTTCCCTCCAATTGTGGCCTGAAATAGTTCTGCCACCTCCGGGTCTTGCAGTTTGTCCAGGTTGAACTTCAGTCTAGTGCACTTTGCTGTATTTACTATCTTCAAGTGGAGCCGGAAAGACATCATCACGAGATCGTGGTCACTTCCGATGTCTGCTCCTGGAAAAGTGCGTGTCCTGCCGAGTCTAGGACTTTCCCCCCCCCCCCCCCAGACATTCCCCCCCCCCCGCCATCTCCCCCCCTGCCTTTTCCCCCCTGGATATTTCCCCCCCCCCCAGTATTTTTCCCCCCTGGATATTTCCCCCCCTGTTGCTCAATTTAAAAACACACAATAGTAATGCCAATCGTGGCAGACAAGACTCATAAAATGTATATGCTCCTCAAATATAAGTGTCATCCTGATCGACAATGAGAATTATGTATTTTCTTGATATTTTTGTTGAAATCCAAGAAGCTGAACTTTCCTGTAGATGCATTGTGACAGATAATAAAAGCAGCCTTGTAGCTGAACGTCTTCAAATATCTCGCAAATCGAATTCATTGCTGCTTTCTCGTAATCCATCATAACTGACGATGGTTTTATGTTAGGAATCAATGCCATGATTTGCTGAAACAACTTACGATAGGTTTCAGTTGTTTTGTTTGGTAGTAGACAGTAAAGGCAAGCAATAATGTTACCGCTGACAAGCGCATGCACAGTATACAGCTGAAAGAACAACTCAGATACGACAGAGAAGGTGCCATCCATAAACCAGTTAGGAGATTCAGCTAGTAATGTAACGGTAAGATTAGTGCCGAAAATCAAGATTCTGTTGTTATCTCCAATGCCACTGTCAAACAACAGAAAATTTTCGCCTCTAGCTAAAGTCTTGTATTCATAAGGTAAATCAACAGTTGCTCGATCAGTTGGAATCGCTTGTGGTGCCCCAGCTGCCTGACGAACTCTTCTTACTTGTCGTCGAATGTGGCGTAGCGGTACCATCTGAATTGCAGCTCCCCGACTGATATTTTGCATTTCACGACCGAGAATCTGTTGCAGTGCCTCTTCTGTTTCTCGTGCTCTCTTCCTAATGTTATGTCTAACTGTCAATACTTCACACCTCGCTGAATCTGGTGCATGCGTGTGATCATGCAACGACCCAATAACTGCCTCATCCTTAACTTTAATCTTCGCTTTGCATTCGGACAGGCCTCTACCACGTCCACGTCGTTTCTCGCATTCATAACTAATAATTCCATCAGCGAGGTTCTTCTGTATAACATATGCATATCCATTGTACATAATCTTGAGCTCTCCTCGAATACTTTTAACTTTGTGCATGATTCCTGTGATAGAAAATATTTATTATTTCTATTCTGGTCATCAAATAAATTGTTTGGCTTTATATATACATCACGTTGAGGGATGAACTGGAACAGAAACCTTGCCCGTTACAGCTGTGATAAGAGATCAATAGGTACTTATTGCATGCCTGAGTTGAGATCCATACAGTGAAGGTGAATCTAGTTAAATTATTGAGAACACTGAAATTTCTATCTTTCAGTTGTGAGAATAGATCAATTGGTTTATTGAGAGTGACTACTTCAAACAGTGTAATACATTTCTATCTTTCAGTTGTGAGAATAGATCAATTGGTTTATTGAGAGTGACTACTTCAAACAGTGTAGTACATTTCTATCTTTCAGTTGTTAGAATAGATCAATTGGTTTATTGAGAGAGAATACTTGAAACTGTGTAATACCGACCGGGGGAAAATATCCAGGGGGGGGGGGAAATCCTGGGGGGGAAATATCCAGGGGGGGAAATGGCAGGGGGGGAGATGGCGGGGGGAAATGTCCAGGTGGGAAATGTCCTGCTTCCGTCCTGCCAATGTTGATGCTTGATCTAAAGCGTTTCTTGACCATGATGTAGTCTATTTGGTTGTGATGCTCCCCGCCAGGACTGTGCCATGTCCATCGTCTGGAGTTTTTGTGGAGACCAAGCGTGTTTGCCAGTATCAAACCCCCGTTTACAAAAACAAAATAGTTATTCATTGCTATCCCCACGGGGGATAAAAAAATAATAATGAAAAAAAAAGCATTCTTGCTAAGAAAATACAATGAACATAAAATGACACAGCAAGAAACACAGAATTTGTTCATGTAACAGAATGCACTCTGCTTTTCATCTGCATACTATTTTTAGAGCTTTTGGGAATTGCCGCGATCACTCAGCTTAAATGAATAGAGCACTATGCTTCACAAATCTTGCGTAGTGCGTCATTAATTATCGTTCACTTTAACAAACAAAATATTAATTACAAGGGGGCGCTACTCTGGAGCGACCACAAGCTCATCACATCGCTCCAATCTTTGTTCATATTTTGGTGCTTTTTACGAATTGTTTTTATTCCAAGTGTACGTGAAAGTTCGTGCGTGATTATAGTGGATGCAAAGAAGTGAAAGATTATGCTGTATGACCTGCGCAAGCGAGTGTTTAGAACTTTCTTCCTCGTCGTCACTTTGGCGCTCACCGTTGGGTGTGTCATGGCGGCCGCCGACACACAACACACTGTTGTCCCGCACCGTGTGATACAGTACACACGAGATAAGCTGCTGATGTTGAACGCCAGCCTACCCCCCTGCCCTCCACTGGAGGCGTGGGTGCCCGTCAGCAGCCCCCAGATGCAGCAAACACCGTTGCAACCCCATGTCCCTGGCTCGATCGGCAACAACAACACCGATTCCATCATCAACAACAACAGTAGGCCTACGGGCCACAGGCGCAAAAGAGGTAAGAGAGGCGGCATTCGAGTCAGACTGCGAGCTAGAAAAACCGCAGTGCCTCTCCCATCTATTATCCTAGCCAATGCTCGATCTTTCGGCAAGCGCATAAACAATTACAAATTTGACGAACTGTATTCCAATGTCAAACTACTCTCAGAATATCGAGATGCCTGTCTACTATGCTTCACAGAGACATGGTGGTGTGAAGACACTCAGAACGATGCTATAAAGCTCGATGGTTTCGGTGCCCCGTATAGACTTGACAGAGACAATGAGGTGACCAGGAAGGAGAAGGGAGGGGGCGTGGCTGTGTATGTGAATGAAAGGTGGTGTAGCAAGAGTAACGTGATTGAGAGAGAGAAACTGTGTACGCCTGATGTTGAATTGCTAGCCTTGTCTATGAGGCCTACGTATCTGCCGAGAGAGTTCGGTCAGTTGTTTGTTGTTGTTGTTTACATTCATCCTAAAGCAGATGCTGAGTGTGCGGCTACGGCCGTAGCTGAGTGTGCCGACAGATTGCGCGCTGTGTCGCGCGACGCACCTATGTTTATTCTAGGTGACATGAACCACTGTGATTTGCATACCACCATCCCTGATTTTTATCAGCAGGTCACATGTTTTACAAAAGACAACAAAATTCTTGATCAATGTTTTTGCAATATACAAAGTGCTTTCAGGTCTATCCAAAAGGCGCCCATTGGCAGTTCGGACCACAATGCGGTTCATTTGCTTCCTACATACACACAGAAGTTGCGGAGGGAGGGAGTGGAAAGGAAGAGTGTGAAGAGGTGGGAAGAGGGAGCGGTAGAGCAGTTAAAGGGGTGTCTGGCATGCACAGATTGGGAGGTTCTCACAGCTGATACAGACATCAATCAGGCCACCGACGTGGTATCCTCGTACATTCAGTTCTGCGAGGACATGATCATACCAACTAAAAAGATCAAAATCTATGCAAACAACAAACCATGGATTACAAAGAAGCTAAAGCAAAAAATCACAGAAAAGAATACACTGTTTGCAGAGGGGAAGAAAGCAGAAGGAAAAGTAGCACAGAGGGAGATCAATAAGGTAATAAGGGAGGAAAAGGTGAAATACAAGGAGAAGGTGGAGGGGCAGTTTGCTTCGGGGACGGTGAGGGATGCTTGGAGGGGGATTAAGGAACTAGCGGGGAAGGGGGAGGTGAGGGAAAAGGATGATGGCAGGACAACAGTAGAGAGAAAACAATTTGCTGAAGATTTAAATAGTTTCTATTGTCGTTTTGATTCCCACGACTTTTCTAGAGAGAGGAAGGAGGTGGTTGATGCTGTTGCGGCAGGCCTTGCAAGTGCCGAGACCCCTTTAGTGGAAGAGAGGGAGGTGGCCAAAGTGTTCAAAAAAGTCAACCCAAGGAAAGCCTCCGGGCCTGATGGCATTGATGGTAGACTTGTCAAGGCCTGCGGCGACGAACTCGCCCCAGTGTTCTGCGATATTTTTAATCAGTCACTACAAACTCATGTGGTACCGCAATCGTGGAAAGAGGCAACGATCTGTCCCGTTCCAAAAAGGTCCAGCCCCTCTACCCTGAACGATTATAGGCCCATAGCCCTTACTTCTGTCTTGATGAAGTGCTTTGAGAGACTTGTACTGTCTAAACTGAAGGTGGAAGCACAGCCATCCCTCGACCCCTTGCAGTTCGCCTATAGGCAGAACAGGGGTGTTGAGGATGCTGTGATAACTCTGTTACACCGTGCACACTCCCACCTGGAAGACGGCGGCGCGTACGTCCGCATTCTGTATGCTGATTTTTCATCGGCTTTTAACACCATCCAGCCCCATATTCTTGCTCAAAAACTTCAAACCATGAACATCAACCCTTTTCTTACCCTTTGGGTCACAGACTTCCTCACTAACCGAACACAGACAGTGTGCATTAAAGCCCCCCCTCCGCCACTTGCATTACCATCATCGTCTTCGTCATCACCGACGTCATCACTATTATCATCTGCAGCAGTTGCAGCTACATCATCATCGTCATCATCATCATCATCAATATCAGCAGCAGCAGCATCCCACTGTATCTCCTCTGTCAAGGTCATCAACACAGGTGCGCCACAGGGTACTGTGATAGCCCCCTTTGTCTTTACCCTTTACACAAACAACTGCCAAATTTCCAGAGATGACACACATATTATCAAATTTTCTGATGATGCTGCTGTTGTCGACCTTTCAGACTCTGTGACATGTTACGAGCAAAGTGTCAACTCTTTTGTCAACTGGTGTGATAGGAACCATCTTGAACTGAATGTCAAAAAAACTAAAGAAATGGTTGTGGACTTTAGGCGGAATGGGACAGATTTGCCGGCACTCTTGTTAAAGGGAGAAGAGGTAGAAAGAGTAGACACCTATAGATATCTTGGCATCCTCATTGACAATAAGTTAAAGTTCACAGCTAACGCTGAGGCAGTGTTCAAGAAGTGCAGACAGAGGATGTATATGTTGTACAAACTGCGTTCACTGATGGTGTCGCAAAGAATTTTGCAGCAGTGCTATACTGCTTTCATTGAGTCTGTGTTAACATTCTCATTCATCTGTTTCTATCAGTCTCTTAATCTCAAAAACCAAAATTCTCTTAACAGTATCTCCAGAACATGTAGCAAGATTGTAGGCAGAAATCTCCCCCGTCTCTGCGATTTGTTCCAAACAAGGGCCCTGAGCAAGGCCATGTGCATCATTAAAGACCCCGCCCACCCCATGTGCCCCCTCTTCCAGTGTCTTCCGTCCGGGGTTCGACTCAGGACAATGCAATGCCGAACAGTTCGCTTTAGTTCCACCTTCATCCCTACTGCAATTACCCTTTTCAATTCAACCAACAAACGCTGATGGCTCTGCTCAGGACACCTCACCACCCTCAAATTAATAACCCCATCATTTATTTTTATCTGATTAATTGCTTTTATAATCAAACTTGTATGTTTTATTTTATTCTATTACCCACATGTCCATTGATAATTATTGTGTTTGTAAGTGTGAGTGTATTACCTTATTTGTCAAGGACTGTTTGGTATTTTTTATCTTGTTGTTATAGTTGTTTATGATGTGTTCTGTGTGGATGAGTGCACGGCTGCAGTGATGAGTGGGCAAATGTAGTGCGTGAGTGTGTTGTAACTGCGCGAGGCTTTTATGACTGAAATAATAGTGCCTATTCTTTAGTCCTATTTTTTACCTGTAATATTTTTACCTGCAAGAGGCGTTCGCTCAATTAATGCATAGTTAAATTATGTACGGATGATGTGCGTACGGATTCTATGCTTTCTGAACCTCTTATATTAGTCTGTGTCTTATCATTGTTCATTATAACTGTCTTGATGTGTGGAGCCATTATATAACATAATGTGATGAGACTTGTACAATATTTCCATTCCTGTGGTAATAAAGATGTGTTGAATTGAATTGAATTGAATTAAAAAATAACCATTCTTGCTAAATTAAAAAAATGCAAATGAAATGAGACAGCAAGAAACACAGAATTTGTTGATGTTAGACATTATTAACTTCAACCTAAAATAAAGAAATCTGGAGCACAAAAATATGAGGTCAGTCGCATGCCACAAAAGATTTGGGTACCTACAATCATTGACTGTAGTGTCCTGTTAGACTTTAAACTTCTCTGCATAACAATTAGTAAGCTAGCTATTAATTCCTTACAGGGTCCAGCGGACTACACAAAGCCAAATCAGAATATTCACACAAAACGAGTCTAAACACTGGACTATTTCTCACCAAATCATGAATGTTTCATTGCCTGTGTAAGAAGGGGTACTGCTTACATTATCAAATAGGACAAACTGTCTTTCCTAGATATTTGCGAAGTACATGGGAATGAAAATGTCCAGGAGGGGGTTTCTTGTATGGATGGTAAAAAGAGAGTTGCTCCTCCCGAGAATGTGGAACATGGGCAATTATCTATACAATCTTGATGTTTTGAAAAAAATAAAAAGGACAGCTGGTAGCGCAGGCCATTGAATGTATGGACAGAGAAGCAGAAAGGAAGTTTGAGGCAACAGAGTGCCTGCCCCAATTTGCTTGTTGCCAGTCTTTTTTGCAGTGTCAGTAAAGTCTATGCACAGGGACTCATCACTAGTTTCAGTGAACACGGTGGCTCCCATTCTGTAAAGCCTGGCTTGACTGTAGCTGGAATCAGGTTCATTTTCGTAAACCATGGCTAAGCTGTCATTTGATTCAGTGCCACTTGAATCATTGGATGGAATAAAGTCACAATGCGATTTAGAGTGATTGTGCTGTCACAGACGTCATCAAACAAATCACCATGATCACTGTTATATCCGCTGCGGCAGTGCTCAGTGTTGGGAGTATTTGGCAGGTCCACTAGGTTGTCAGATTCCTGTCAACAGATTATAATACTGTGTTACTGTACATTATTATTTTGAAACATGACTATTAGCGATGAGAAATTATAGCAGGTTAATTAAATCAATAATTTCACCCGTCCGATTGGCAGATCTAACAACTACAATTAACGGCTATTTTCATTAAAATGCATATCTAAATCAAAAGGCTACTTTCATTTAAATACATTTATCTAAATCAACAACAAACCAACAGAACAAATACAATTATGCTTTAAATCAAAATATAACTATGTGAATATTTATCAATTTATTACAATGACAATAAATGCAATGTATCCCATTGTAGCACGCAAAATACATGCACAATGCCCGAAATGGCGAATAAAAATCCAACCCTGAATCCAAGGGACGTATAGATTTAGTTGTTTGGTTTTTGCGGCCAGTATGTTTGTTATCCCTTTAGAAAAATACCAATATGATGGAAGATTACGATCCACCATTTCATTGCTCGCTTGGTTCGAGTAGCAGACAAGGAAATCCAATAAGGGTTGTCTTTTATTTTTGTTGCAAACGCGCCTATGTCTGCTAAATGTAGTATACCCATTCCGTGTTCCCGATTGCGCACTGCAGTGCGTATTTGACCCCAAAATAAAGAAATGACGCAAAGTGGGGAGTCATTCTTGACGCACATGTGTGCTGGAAGCAGACGACATGTCTCGAGATCCAATATCGACAACTCCTACTGCGACAAGCACTAGGCCTACAGATGTTCGACATATGCCTGAAACATCCACTTATACTGAACGCATGCATATTATGTCTTTCTACCCGTGACGACGTCCTTGTTAACTTTGCTATCTCTGGGGGTCAGGTGTGGGTAATGGAGCTTGGGTTGGTGGTGTATGTAAACACTATAAAAAGTAATCCTAATCAATAAAAGCCTAACAAAATTGATGTACACAGCTCATACTTCACATTTTGCTTTCGGAGTGCACTTTCGTAGGACTGGTGTGCCATTATCTTAAACTACTTGGGGCTAACCTGAAACTTCATAGCTTGGCACTGTTTTCCATCTGGAGCTAAATCGATCCATGTCAAAGTTCATTTGCCTTGTAGCGCTACACTCTAACAAGTACATTACTCACATGATCTGAGCCCTTATCAGGCATGGCAGACGATCCGAGCGACAGATGCCTGGGTGAAGCTCCCTGAAAAGAAGACGGTGGAGGTCTCTGGGGGTTAGACAACGACGATGAGGACAGCTGTGGAAGTGGATGTAGTTGCTGTTGCTGCTGAAATGGGTTAGGAGAGGGCTGAGGCGGAGGCTGGGGCAGGTGCTGCTGACCCTAGTACCTCTGCTGTTGCTGCCTTCGATGGTGCAGAGTCTGAAACATGATCCTTTTTAAGATCAAACTACCTATTTAGGAATATATATATATATATATATATATATATATATATATATATATATAGAGAGAGAGAGAGAGAGAGAGAGAGAGAGAGGGGGGGGGGGAGAAAGAGAGAGATATAGATACATTTTTCCCTGTTTTCTTATGACATAAATGTGACATAAAAATTATAAAGAAATATATAAGTTTTAAAAAAAGGTGCAGAATGAAGCCAAAATAAACAAAGGCAACATTCTTATATCCTTTTGTTGTAATGCATCCTCGGACTTAAAGAAAGAACACACACAGACCGTGAACATGGATGGACCACTGAACAATGAAAAGTCATTATATTTTTATCCAAAGTAATAGTTTGATTAAGCATTTGCAATAAATAATGATATTGCTACGTGGAATTAGGTCAAGCATATATTTCTCACTCCCACTCTCAGCTCTGTTACGTCAGAGACGCGCACAATAGATCCGATCGTTTTGTTTTACAAAGCATGCAATAACAGTGTATTTACCTTTGATTTGATTTTGCGTTGTTGTTAGAAGAAGAAGCTTTGTATGATGTTAATAATTTTGTTGGTCAATATTATTGGAGAATTTTCTATAAAATTATCTTCACTACTCCAGTAAAAAATTGTGCTAAATACATGTAAGTCTATTCTTTGCCGTTTTATGCATTTACGTGGAAGTGTTGCAACTTGCAATTTTGTCAATCAAAACATTTGCCAGAATCTAATACACTCTTGTTCCTAGCTAAAAGTACATACTTGCTCTGCAAATTTCATATTATTGACGGTAAATTGACGGTAAAGGTGAAGGTAAAAGACTACTAATCCACCACAGTTTGGGTTTTCTTTTGCCAAGTCGGTCTCGGGTCTGCACCAATTAATCTTCTTCACTTCGATTCGTCAGGTGCTACATATAGTCATTTTCAGTTTAATATTTAATGAATCCTAAAAAGTCCTAAGCTGAAAACTGATAACATATGAAGAAATCAAAGTCCCAACAAGAAGTTTTACCTACCACACTGTTGGCAACTGTTTACAATGGCGCACTGACATATCTCGTGAAAATTCGTTGTCTCGTTGGCTAATCACGTCACGATGCAATCTGATTGGTCACGACATATATACACGAAGAGAGAGGGGCACTGTAATCAAGCAGGAGTGTAAAAGCCCAGGCTCAAAGTGTGTAAGTTATACACAATCCAACGTGGCAGATTATGCTTTTAGACGACACCACTGTTTTTTTGCATGCTTTCAACGTCGGTCGGCTAAACAGTGGTGAAAAACGCTATTTTGACCTTAAAAATTCTGGCGACCGTCGTCACAAAAACTGACGACGTCGTCACAAATCAGCGGTCGACAGAACGTGTGACTTTTACCTGAGTTCGTCGACAGAAGTCGCAGTAACATGTACACACACCCACACACACCCACACACACACACACACACCCACACACACATATTATTGTAGAAACGACGTTGTGATGACTGTCATAAAACGCTACATACATTATTTTGACACATTTACCATTATTTTGAAATTATATTGACATTTTCCCATTTTTTTAAAGCTATCCCTAACCCTAACCCAAACCATTAACCTAACAATAAACCTAACACAGCCCTAATCCTAACCATTAGCCTACCACAGCCCTAACCCTAACGGAACAATATTTTGACGTCAAAATAACGGGGCCGTCAAAAGACAGTACGTAGAGTTTCAAGTGTATGTCAGAGTAACGTCGTTTCTACCTAGCCCCACGCACGCACGCACACACACACGCACGCACGCACGCACCCACACACACACGAAAAAAACATGCAACACTGTAAAACAAAATTAATGAGTGTGCAGTGAGTGTGAGAGTCTGTCACCTTCGTCACCTTCCCTTTTGACACAACGACCGGGTTTTTTTAACGTGCCACTTTAGTAACGTTTTGGCAAGTGAATAACTGTATACAGATGTATTAGATGATGATGATGATGATGATGTTGATGATGATGATGATGATGATGATGATGATGATGATGATGATGATGATGATGATGATGATGACAGAGTCGACGAAGAAAGACTTTGATCTTACTTAACGAAGCCTTTGGGCACAATATTTTCTCGCTCGGCTCTTTCAATGGCCATGGTTGTTGCAGCAGCATTGGTGTCCCATCCAAGAAGCGAGTCATTGCGAGGCGTGTGGAGGACCAGTTGAATATTCGAATAGTTGGCTGGGGGGATATCTGGATCAGGGATGTTTGCTACGGCAAAACAATTGAAGCATTGAATGTTAAGCGAAAATAGTTCAGCTCATACAGGTAGTGGTTCGAAGCCGACTGGCGGTCTGGAATGCCGAAACAAAACAAAAATAATATAAGTGTGCGAAGCAGTTGGCTCAGTGGTGTGCCCAGTGGCGAAAACAGTTGGCGCATTGAATTTCAAGTGATTGTGATAAGATTGTGGACAGAGTACTGCTCTAACCTTTACAACCAAAAGTACTAAATAAGACTGCTGCGCTCACTTGTCATCTCCATCTTCCTATATGCTTGCGAAGCATGGACCCCCACGGCAGATCTCCAACGAAGAATACAAAGCATGGAGATGAGGTGCTACAGAAGACTTCTGGGCATTTCCTATACCCAACACATTACCAACGACGAAGTCCGACAGACCATCACACAAGCCATTGGACAACACGATGACCTGCTCACAGTAGTGAAGAAACGGAAACTCTGATGGTATGGCCACGTCACCAGATCATCAGGCCTTGCAAAGACTATTCTGCAAGGCACAATGCAAGGAGGTAGAAGAAGGAGACCGAAAAAGAGGTGGGAGGACAACATTCGAGAATGGACTGGTATGACACTGAGCGAAGCCATCTTGGCTGCTGAGGACAGAGAAAGATAGACTATGCTGGTTAAACGATCATCTGTGGTGCCCCTACGACCTCTGGGTTACGGGACAGGATAGGATAGGATAGGACAGAGTACTGCTCTAACTTTTACAACCATACACCAAATGGAGACCCATCAGTTGTAGCATGTCCCGAGAACAGAGAAGAAGAAGAAATCCTCCAAATTCTCCAGGAAGAAGTTGAGGCAGCAGTGCAATCGCTGAAGAAAGAGAAGTCAGCGGGAGTGGACAACATACCCGCGGAACTGCTTCAAGCAGGAGGAGAAGCGATGATTGATGCCCTCACCATTATCTGTAACAAGATCTGACAGAGTGGGGAGTGGCCTACACCACGGACCCAGTCGCTTATCATCACTCTTCCCAAAAAAGAATTAATGAATGGTTGCGCCGGTGGGCTGCACGGTGTATGGGCTCTCTACGTTTGTGCTTTCTTTCAGTGGTTATATGTGACTCTTTGTGGATTGTTTGGTGTCGGTGTGTTCGTCCTGGTTTTCTGGACATGTTGGTGTGTTCCGTTTGTGTGATCGTCGTCGTTATGGTAGGAGGATTTTGACATTTGCTTTTTGTTACCTTCGGCCGGGAAGTTGATTTTCGGTGTTCTTTATTGTTTTTCATCCGCCATTTTCTGCTGAAAATTGCTGACTCTTGCTCACTTTTAATTGTGTTGCCAGCATTGAAAACACTCAAATTAATTATAATCACCGTGACCCAGTGACCCACTGCTGTGAACTTTAATACACGTTTTTAAACTCGTGAGTTCCTCTCAAGATCCCGTTACGTGCTTCCAGTTCGTAACCTACTGACCCACTGACTTTTGCTCACCTGCATCGTCATTCCAGCTGGAATGACCGTCACTCTGACTGTCCGCTACAGCGTCACGTTTCTACGTAACATGAGTGTGGCAGAGCGCTTCCGGTGCCGCCTATCTGCAGAGCTACACTGCCGTCTCCGAGAACTTGGTATCGCTGGCAAGCCGTCTACTCAACGTGGCACCCGCGCCGGGAGACTGGTCAGTTTATGGTATGGACAGTCAACATGTGTACCTGGCCACTCAACTGCCAGTCTGTCCCCGCCTGGTTTGTGCGTAACTCTGGTGGATCCACTGGCGACTGACTCCAGCAGCAGCGGCCTGAAGTCTCCGCCCTTGTTGGTGAACTGCTGTGTCGCAGCGTCATCGTCTCCGCCTGTGTTGGCGGATTACTCCTCAGCTGCACCACAGCCGCCGACCTTGTCGCCGAACTACTCTACTACTGCACTGCCGTCAATGTCCAGGCTTTTAGACCGCGCCGACGTTGCGATGCTCACTTCGATGCTGCGCGTGGGCTGCCCTGCTGCATTGCCGCCATCCTCATCCATGCTGGTGGATTTGTACACCCCTTCGCTGCTGTCTCCGCCGCCTCCGATGGTCTATGATCGTCCTACACCGCTTCTGTCGTCTACGACGCTGCCTCTTATTGTCTCACCATCCTCATCTTCCCAGCCAACCCGCTGCAGTCTGCCTCCATCAGTCGTGTCCCCCAGGGCGTCGCAGGCTGCCAGAGACTGCTTGAGGGTCTTGTGTCTTAACACGCAGTCATGCGGTAACAAGGCACTCGAACTGCACGACCTGATCGCGGACGGAGAGTACGACCTGGCCTTTCTCTCTGAGACGTGGTTTAAGCCAGTGGGGGATGAGAGTACGATGGCCGAACTGACACCCATGGGTTACACGCTCAAGTCGTTTCCCCGTATGTCTGGCGGTGGTGGTGGTCTGGCAGTCCTATACAGAAACACTCTTAAAGACTGTGTGTCACTCTTGTCTGGTACCGATGATCTCATTTTCAGGACTTTCCAGGTTTGTGAGGTTCGACTTTGCATTTCTGGCCAGCAATATACTTTCCTCAGCATTTACAGGCCACCATACACCAAGAAAAATAGGCTGACGGACAAAATGTTTGTTGATGAATTTCCTGGCCTACTTGATATGTACATGTCGCGTGACAGAATGTTTGTATTGGGGGATTTTAATTTGCATTTCGACCGGCAGGACGACACATACGTTAAGGGGATGACCAACCTGCTCGAGAGCCATGGCATGGAGCAGCTTGTTTGCACCCCCACCCGTAAGAGTCAGCACATCGTCGACTGGGTTGCCACCAACTGTTCCGCGGTCGTGAATGACCTCACTGTGGAGGACCGAGACATATCGGATCACTTCTGTGTCACGCTTGACCTCTCGGTTCGCAAACCAGCGACTAAAAGCAAGATTGTGACTTCGCGGAACTTGAAGAGAATCGACATTGTCGCGTTTAAATCCGACGTGTCTCACTCCCTTGCAGCTCTTGATTCGGATGCCAGCGTGACGGCCGACTCGTACAGCCGCTGTCTTCGTCTGGTCCTTGACGAGCACGCGCCGTCTGTCACGCGACGCGTCTCGAAGCGCATGAGTGCTCCGTGGATGACGCCTGCAATTAAGCAGGGAAAGCTCGACCGCCGTCGCGCAGAGCGTAGGTGGAAAGAGACCGGTCTGACGGTCCATCGTCAGATCTACGCACACCACCGAAACCTCGTAAACCGCGCGATTCGCGACGCTAAGGCAACATACGTCGGTGATAGAATCGCCGCTGCTACCAATTCGCGAGAACTTTTCCGCCTCAGCAGTGAGCTGATGGGTGTGGCTGCGAACGGGGTGCTTCCTGCCACTATTCCTCCAGAAAGTCTTCCCGGGGTGTTCAGCGAGTTCTTCATCGGCAAGATCGAGGACATCAGACAAAGTCTCGATTCTGGTCCTCCCGTTGATAGATCTTTTGACTCGCTGGGCTTCTCGGGAACACCGCTAAGTGCTTTCCAGCCAGTGACCGAGGCGCAGGTAAAAACGATCATTTTCAGCATGCCCAAGAAGTCTTGTTCTCTTGACCCTATCCCATCATCTCTGTTTTATGAATGCCTGGACGAAATTCTCCCTACCATCACCACTATCATGAACACTTCTCTGTCTTCTGGTTCTATTCCCCCGTCTTTTAAACATGCTCTCGTCATCCCGCTCTTGAAAAAGCCAAATCTCGACCCAGAGATTCTAAAGAACTACCGCCCAGTCTCCAATCTTCCTTTCCTGTCCAAAGTACTCGAACGCATCGTGCTCTCTCAACTTCTACCTCACCTGCAAACTCACAACATGTTGGAACCGTTCCAGTCCGCCTATAGAAAGAGCCACAGCACCGAGACCGCGTTGCTACGTGTGGTCAACGACCTGCTTCATGCAGCGGATAGAGGTCGGGTGTCCATTCTGGCGTTGCTAGACCTCTCAGCCGCGTTTGACACCATTGACCACACGATACTGTGTGATCGCCTCGAGACGGTTTTTGGTTGCACTGGAACGGTTCTTGCATGGTTCCGTTCATACCTTTCTAAACGAACTCAGTCTGTCCTTGTTAACAATACTCAGTCTATTCCTTCTCCTTTGAAGTATGGTGTGCCACAGGGTTCCATGCTTGGGCCTGTACTCTTCACTATGTACACCCAACCGTTAAGCTCTATCATCAAGACCTTTGACCACCTTTACCACTTCTTTGCCGATGACACTCAACTACAAAACTCTGCTATTCCGGCCGATATCCCGGAACTTGCTTCCGACCTGTCGCGTTGCATAAACTCGGTTGCTGACTGGATGAGCACAAACAAACTGCAGATGAATAATGATAAAACTGAGGTGATCGCCATTGGCACAAGTAGTAAACTTCAGCAGCTATCAACACACTCCCTAAGCTTGATGAACAACAATATAGAATTTTCCAAATCAGTTCGAAATCTTGGCGTTCATATTGATGAATGTCTTTCCTTGGACACTCACATCAACAACATGTGCAAAACCTTGAATTTCCACCTTCGTAGAATTGGCAAAATCAGACAATATCTTTCAATGGAATCATCAAACAAACTTGCTGTGGCCTTCATGCTCTCTCGTCTTGACTTCTGCAATTCCCTCTTAGCTGATCTTCCTGAAAACAAGCTCCTCAGACTTCAACGCATCCAAAACAACGCTGCCCGTCTTGTCCTTCGTCAGTCTCGACGTTCTAGTGCCTCTTCTGCCCTGACAACTTTACACTGGCTCCCTGTTAAAGCTCGAATTGACTACAAGATTGCCTCTCTCTGCTATCAGTGCCTCCACTCTGAAACATTCCCTTCCTATCTCTCCGAACTCCTCAGCCCCTATAGGCCAACACGCACTCTCCGATCACAAGATGCATCCCTCCTTACAGTTCCTAGATACTCCCTTAATAGTTTTGGTAAAAGGTCCTTTTCCCGGTATGCCCCAGCACTATGGAACTCCCTGCCGTCCGACCTTCGTCTTGCCCAGTCCCATTCATCGTTCAAGAAATCACTGAAGACACACCTGTTTTTGAAACATCTGTGAATAAATGTGTATGTATGAGTTTTGGAGTGAGGCGAGGAAGGAGGGGGATGAGGGGAGAGGGAGAGAGAGAGAGGGAGAGAGAGAGAGAGAGAGAGAGAGAGAATTTCAACAATTTTTCGGCATGGGTCGTTCTGTCGGTTGAGGTGTAGACTATGAAAATTATTTTCTTACGCTGGAGTCTTTCATTTTAAATTTTGGCCATTTTCATTATTTTAATTTTTGTTTTTAAATGTAATACGTAATATTTTATAAGACGGTTAAATCCGTAATTTCATTCTTTGTGTGTGTATGTGTGTGTGTTTGTGCAATGCAATGTTATGTGCAATACGTTTTAGTACGATGTCATTTTGTTTTATCACATACTTTTTAAAATTCTGTTTATGGTTTGGTTTAGTGATTCGCATTTAAAATCAATTATTTCTTAGCTTGTGCGAGTTATATATTGTATATGTAACCACTGTACCTATTTGGCCCCAACTTTTTAAAAAATGCTGTCCTGTGTTTTACCTTAGTGTTAAAGTTTAAATCTTGTACATGTACATCTTTCTTTTAGTATACATATTTTACCCTTCGTTTAAACTCGATACTTTAAGATTATAATGTTAACCTGCGAGTGTGAGAGTGTGTGCATGCGTGTGAGCGCTTTGAGCAGACACTTGTCTGGAATCGCGCTTTATAAAATAAATTATTATTATTATTATTATTATTATTATTATTATTATTATTATTATTATTATTATTATTATTATTATTATTAAAAGGTAACCTTCAGGAGTGTGAAAATTACCGCACCATCAGCCTCATCAGCCATCCTAGCAAGGTCCTCCTAAAAATAATACTCGACAGGTTGAAACCCCAAGCTGACCAAATCATAGCTGAAGAACAAGCAGGATTCAGGGCAGGGCGAAGTACCACTGAACAGATTTTCAACCTCAGAATAATCTGTGAGAAATACCTATAGCACCAACAGCATGTGTTCATAGACTTTAAGAAGGCGTTTGACCGAGTCTGGCATGCAGTTCTATGGGCAACAATGAAAGTGTACAACTGTCACAAGCAGACCCGTTTACCCCTCACTATTTGAGCTTTTGCTTGTTTAGCAGTAGTAAAACTTAGAAGGTTACTGTAGTCTATAGCAGACGATTAAGGTATAACTGATGTGTACACACACACTGTGAGCTGACGCGAGCGGTTTAGTGACATCATCGCGGCATACGATGGTGTTTCGAACTTTATAGCCACTTAGATTGTTTGAGCCAATCGGGACACATGTAGAGCGTTTAGAACCAGTTCTGGCTGATTCAGTCCAAGCCAAGTATAGGTCAGTTGTGTGGAAAGCTCTGAGCAGTACACAGTTACACGAGAGCAGAGAAATATCTCCACTGATAGAACAGGGAAGCAGTGCTTGTTGAATTTTTTAATTCAATCAAGTAGCCACGGGCCTGACATTGTCGAACAGGTAAATGAACATACTTCTGTTTCATCGTGATGTAGTTATATTATTGTTGAAATTATGCTTGTGGAATTTGCTATGCATAGATTTGAATTGTTAGTCCGATTTTGCCTTACCACGTGGAGAAGCCGAACACGTGTTAAGCACGACCGGTTTTGACGCCATGTTGTATACCTGACGGAACCACTGTTGTTTAACCTATATCATATGTATGCTTGCAGACCAGTGGCTGTACCAGTGAATGTTTATAATATTATTAATTCTTTATGTGTATAGTTAGCCACGATTTATATTTATGTATGTATAGGAAATTAGAGTGGAGATTCCAGTGGACCACGAACCTAGCAGAATGTTCGTCGCTTATGTATAGAGATGTGGAGCTATCACTGAGGGCTACTTTGGCTTTCAGTGAGACGCTTTGCACAGACCTATTATTCAGGGTTGTGCAGAATTTCGTCTCATATGTTACAGACGAGCAAGCAGGATATCGTGAGCCCAACTCAACAGAAGAGCAGAAACTAATCTACTATTCGAGTTGGCTGCCGAGGCATCTACAGCATCGTGCGCAGATAGCCTCAAACGTCGTACCAAAAGTCAAAGACTACACGACGACCCAGCGTGCAAAATCTGTCGTAATGAAAGAATGGTAGGTGTATGACATTTTTTTTTTTTTGTATAGTTAGCCACGATTTTTTTTATGTATTGTTGCCCAGGAAACAGTGCACTAAAACTGTAGCAAAAGGACCACAGTAGTAATCTTCATGAACGCTTCGTTATGAAGAATCATGTAGACTATGGTGCTTTCGAACTTATTGACAATTGAACTAAGTTATTCAGAATAGTGTTGAGTGCAATTTCGTCTTTCATACATTTGTACATAAAGCAGGATATCGTGATCCAACCAAATAAAGCAAAACTAATTATAATTTACACACAATCTTATCAAAGTCAAAAAGTAAAAAAAAACTAAAACACTACAAAAACTGCTTCCCCCCCCCCCCCCCCCCCCCCAAAAAAAGAAAAAAAAAACACAGCCCCTCCCCCCCCCCCAGCAACCCCCCTCGTTACAACAACATCCCACTATTGAAGTCATCTAAAACCTGTATGACAAGGCTACCAGTGCTGTCCTCCATAACAGCACCATCGGGAACTGGTTCCTAACAACAATCGATGTGCGTCAAGGATGCCTACTCTCTCCAACACTCTTCAAAATCTTCCTAGAGCGCATCATGTCATATGCCCTTGCAGATCACGCAGGCACAGTCGGCATAGGGGGTAGAGCAATTTCCAATCTTCGTTTCGCGGATGACATTGATGGATTGGCTGGAGAGGAACAAGAACTTTAACAGCTGATACAGAGGCTTGACACCACCTCCAGAGCTTATGGAATGGAAATAAGTGCAGAGAAGACCAAAATGATGATCAACAACACCAATGGCATCAACACGAACATCAAAGTCCAAGACCAATCCCTCAACACAGTGCATAGCTTCAAATATTTAGGAGCCATTGTATCAGACAATGGGTCCCGACAGGAAGTCCTCTCCAGGATCGCACAACCAACTGCTGCCCTGACAAGGCTGAAGCCCATTTCGAAAGACAGGAACATCAGCCTACATTCCAAAGTAAGACTGCTGCGCTCCCTTGTCATCTCCATCTTCCTATATGCTTGCGAAACATGGACCCTCACAGCAGATGTACAACGAAGAATACAAAGCATGGAGATGAGGTGCTACAGAAGACTTCTGGGCATTTCCTATACCCAATACATCACCAACGACGAAGTCCGACAGACCATCACACAAGCTATTGGACAACACGATGACCTGCTCACAGTGGTGAAGAAACGTAATCTCCGATGATATGGTCACGTCACCAGATCATCAGGCCTTGCAAAGACCATTCTGAAAATCACAGTGCAAGGAGGTAGAAGAAGAGAGAGACCGCAAAATAGGTGGGAGGACGACATTCGAGAATAAACTGGTTTGACACTGAGCGAAGCCATCAGGGTTGCTGAGGACAGAGAAAGATGGAGTATGCTAGTTAAAAGATCATCTATGGTGCCCATACGACCTCCGAGTTACGGGACAGGATAGGATAGGATATCAATACAGAAGTAGAGAAGCAGGAAGCGAAGGCAGAGAGGGCTGCAGAGAGAGAACAGAGGAAAATAGCAGCAGAGAGAGAAGCAGCAGAGAGAGAACAGAAGAAACTAGAGAGAAGCAGAACAGAAGAAACTAGAAATAGAAGCAGAGCAGAAGAAACTAGAATTAGAAGCAGAGAGAGAACAGAGGAAGATATCAGCAGAGAGAGAAGCAGAAGTTAGGAGATGGGAATTTGAGAGGGCTGAAAAAGAGCGAGATAGACAGCATGAGTTGGAACTGAGGAGATTAGGCACCTCAAGTTCTGCCACAACCCCTCCCCACTCAGATCAACTAGATGTAGCCTCCAACCCCGTATTAGGTATGTCGTTTCCACTGGGGTCGTTCAATGAAAGAGGAAAAGGTATAGATCTCTATCTGACTAGGTTTGAGCGCCTAGCAACAGAGTACAAACTAGAACCCACCCATTGGTCTTTTAAGCTTAGTCAAGGGTTTAGAGGAAAGGCATATGACATCTACACTAAGCTACCGACCGACAGAGTGACTGACTATTACAGAGTAAATGAGGCTCTCCTAACGGGATTCGAACTCACAGGAGAATGCTATCGGCAAAACTTTCCTCAGGTATGATTTGTTCAGCTTGGGGTTTCAACCTGTTGAGTATTATTTTCAGGAGGACCTTGCTCAGATGACTAAAGAGGCTGGTGATGCAGTAAATTTCACACTCCTGAAAGTTACCTTTTATTTTGGAAGAGTGATGACAAGCGATTGTGTCCATGGGGTAGGCCACTCCCCACTCTGCCAGATCTTATTATAGATAATGGCGAGGGCGTCCATCATCGCTACCCATACTGCTTGAAGCAATTCCGCGGGTATGTTGTCCACTCCCGCTGACTTCCCCTTCTTCAGCGTTTGGACTGCTGCCTCAACTTCTTCTTGGAGAATTGGGAGGATTTCTTCTTCTTCTCTGTTCGGGGGACACGCTAGAACTGATGGGTCTCCGTTTGGTGTATGGTTGTAAAGGTCAGAGCAGTACTCTGTCCATCTTTCCAAGACTTCTTGTTCTTCTGTAAGGCCATATTTGCTTTGGATTGTGGAGACCTTGGGCTGTTTAACACTTCTCAGCCGCTTCACAGTCTGGTAGGCCTTCTTGCTGTTGTTCTTGTTCAGACTGTTCTCTATTTCTTGGCTTTGATCTTCTATCCAGTTCTCCTATGCTGTGCGCATGCCTTTCGGATGTCATTGTTGATGTTTCGGTAGGCATCAGCTCCCTGTGAGGTGTTCTTTTTCTTTCTCAACTCTCTTCGTTTATCACACAGGTCCAAAAGTTCAGGTGTCATCCCCAACTCTTCGTTGGGTGGTGCTTGCCAAGGATCTCAGTGATTTTTTTTCATCTTATTGAGAACACCAAAACAATTATTTATATAACTAATATTATTCTTTTTAACTGATACAGTAAATTTGTTATATGTATTTTAATTATATGTATGTTCATAAGAAACGCGTTTAAAAAAATGTTGCGTGGCAGGCGCACATTTCCATAAATCATCTGAAAACTGTGGTAAATCGAAAAGAAAAAATAACCAGTAACACCATCTGAATATTTCTAGCTACACCCAACTTCCACAAAATCAAACAAAACGTCACTGACCAAATTTACACCATTGTGCACGCACGACAGCACACTATTCTAAAAAAAAGTATATATTAATGTTACGTTGAAACGCGAACGATAATATGTCTGAAACGCACACGATAGATCTAATCGTTTCGCTTTGCAAAGTATTCAATAACAGAGTGTATTTACCTTTGACTTGATTTTGCGTTGTGGTTAAAAGAAGCTTTGTATAACGTTGGTAATTTTAGTTGGTCGATATTATTGGAGAATTCTCTAGATTTGCTTGTTTACTGTCGATCGAAGCTTCGTGATAGGTATAAATATTTGAGAACATTCTTGGACCGAAAAGAATGTTGTATGACGTAAGTCAGTGATGACGAACTTTAGTTTGATTGGTTGTAAAGCGTCATCAGGAACATTCTGACGTTATCTCAAGTTGAGAGAAAAACTATATAAAATGGATGCTCTGTGTAAACTGGGAAAAAAAGTAAATAGGCGATTGTATGCAGTTGTTGATGTCCGCTGAATAAAGTATGAAAATTTCATACGACGACTCCGTGCCTTGTTGCTGATTGAACGGGTTGCGTGGATAAACGAATCCGAGTTACACTCATCAGGATTTCCGCATTGGGGCTGAAACAACTACTGATAGAAAAACATCATTGAGTGAAACATTTTGGGGGGCCAAGCCTCCAATCCATGTCATAGCCAAGGGTTCAACTGCTACAACAAGCGAGTCAACGTTACGAGAGGCAGTCATCGAGGATAGCCGCCAAGGAGTTGCGTAGGGAGGGGCCAACATACTGGGACTACATCCCCGATAGATTTGCGTTGACTGCAAGGGCGTGTAGTCGCCGAAGAGTTGCTTCGTGAGCGAACAACAGATCGGGACTACGTGGCTGCCGCAAGACTACGTCGAGGGACAATCTTGGAGCTACATCGCCAGTATTACAGAGGGCGACGAGCGGACGTCGCGTCTACTTCAGCCCAGGAGCGTAAACATCAACACCAGCATGGTGCAGCGTCGCATACGACGAGGACAGAGAGGACTGCATCAGCAAAGGCGACAAGTGACAAGCATCAGCGCTACTGCAGAAAGCGTGCTGTTCTAGAACATTCTAGAAAGGTACAGCATAGTCAAGAACTTTCCAGAAGCATCAAGATTGCTGGCTTCTGGCAAAAAGGAATTGAAATGAATCTAAAAGGCAAGCAGCTGACGGAGTACGTCAAGTCTCAGATTGAACAGCAGCGTCAAGAAAGAGAAGAACATTGTCGCCGTGAAGAGAGAGAATTAGAAGCGCAGCGTCGCCATGAAGAAAGAGAATTAGAACAGCAGCGTCAAGAAAGAGAAGAACAGCGACGCCGAGAAGAAAGAGAGTTCGAAGCGCAGCGTCGCCAAGAAGAAAGAGATGAACAGCGTCGGCGTGAGGAGACGGAAGAGAGACGACTTCAATACCAGCTAGAGTTGGTGCGTATCGAAAACAATCAGCATGCGCCACAAGTCATCAGCGACCACATGGCTCCAAAATTGCCAGCGTTCGTCGACGGGAAGGACCAGATTGACAGTTAGTTGGCAAGATTTGAAAGGTTTGCCGAAAGCTCTGGCAACCTCAACGATTCGACTAGGTGCACTTCTGACAGGGCAAGCACTCGAAGTTTACACCAGACTGTCGAACGATGACGCCAAAGACTACGACGTATTGAAAGAGGCCCTATTGCAGTGCTACAACTTTACAGAGAAGGGTTACCGTAAACGCTTCCGTTAATGCTGGCCTTTGTCAGACGAGACGCCAAAGCAGTTTGTGGAGCGCCTGTCGTCATATCTACACAAGTGGGTGGAGTTATCAGGCAAAAGGAAGTCTTACGACAGTCTCCATGACCTGATCTTGAAGGAACAATTTCTCAATGCCTGTCACAAGGACCTGGCGACCCACTTAGAATTACAAAAGCTGCAGACGCTTAAAGATGTGACTGAGGTTGCTGAAAGATACCTTATCGCTCACGGGAAGACGCTGGGGCCACCCAAGGCGACGAAACATTTTCAGAAGACTGGAAACCATGGGAACCAGATCCAGGGGAGTCAGACGAGCCATAGACACTGTTACGTTGAAACGCGCATGATGGTGCGTGTGAAATGCGCACGATATTATTAGTGAAGCGCGCGCGATAGATCTGTTCGTTTTATTTTGCAAGGTATTCAATAATAGAGTGTATTTACCTTTGATTTGAGTTTGCATGGTTGTTAGAAAAAGCTTTGTATAACATTGATAATTTTTGTTAGTCGATATTGTTGGAGAATTCTCTAGATCTGCTTGTTTACTATCGATCGAAGTTTCGGGATATTTGAGAACATTGTTTTGACAGAAAGAAAGATGTATGACGTAAGACAGTGATGACGAAGTATAGAGCGATTGGTTAAATTGCGTCATACGCGATTGTTCCAAGGTGTTCTGGAGAAGAGAGAGGCTATATAATTATGTGCCGCACTGTTTTGAAAGAGTAGTGTGCTGTTGATAGTGAGTTGGAAAGTAAAAAGTTGAGAGTGAAAAGGTGATTGTATGCAGTTGTTGATGTGTGCTGAATAAAAGTGGAAAACTTCATACGTCGACTCTGTGATTTGTATGCTGATTGAACGGGTTGCGTGGATAAACGAATCTGAGCTACACTCATCAGTACTTCATCATTGGGGCTGAATCAACTACTGATAGAAAAACACCAACATCGATCCAGTGTAACATTTTGGGGGCCAAGCTGTGATCCACGTCATAGCCAAGGGTTCAACTGCTACAACAAGCGAGTCAACGTTACGAGAGGCAGTCATCGAGGGTAGCCGCCAACACGTTGCCTCGGGAGGGGCCAACATACTGGGACTACATCACCGATAGATTCGGGTTGACTGCAAGGGCGTGTAGTCGCTGAAGAGTTGCTTCGTGAGCGAACAACAGATCGGGACTACGTGGCTGCCGCAAGACTACGTTGAGGGACAGTCTCGGAGCTACATCGCCAGTATAAGAGAGAGCGACGAGCGTCTACTTCAGCACAGGAGCGTGTACATCAACATCAGCGTGGTGCAGCGTCGCATACGACGAGGACAGCGGGGCCTGCGTCAGCGAAGGCGACTAGTGACAAGCATCAGCGCTACTGCAGAAAGCGTGCTGTTCTAGAACAGTCTAGAAAGGTTTGAACAAATCTAAAAGCAAACAGCTGACGTAAAAGTAAATGGTAGTCCCCATACCTTGTGCCGTAGGGAGCTGTTCTAGAAACGTTAGAAAGGTACCAGACAGTCAAGAACTTTCCAGAAAAGAAACATTTACAGAAATAACTTTCCAGAAAAGCATCAAGATGATGACTTCTGGCAGAGAGGGATTGGAAAATGAAACTAAAAGCAACAGCTGACGGAGTACGTCAATCCCGGAGAGAATACAAGAAACCGACGGTGCTTTCAATTAGACAGTTAGCGAGTAGCGTCCCCACTGCACTCGCGTTTGACGGAGTACGACAAATTCCAGGAGAGAATATTATGAGAAGAACAGTGACGGCGCGAAGAAAGAAGATGGAAGAGGAAGCGTTCTTGAAAAAGATTAGAGAACGTCGCCGAGAACAGAAGCGTCTAGAATTGGATCTGCAGTGGCATGAAAAAGAAGATGCAGCCGACGGCCGAGACGAGCTGAAGAGAGACGTCTAGAAGGTGAGCGTCTGTACCAGCTAGAATTGGCGCGTATCCAAAACAATCAGCATGCGCCAACAAGTTTATCAGCGACAACAAGGCTCCAAAATTGCCAGCGTTCGTCGACGGGAAGGACCAGATCGACAGTTATTTGGCGAGATTTGAAAGGTTTGCCAAAAGCTCTAACTGGCAACCTCAAGACTGGGCGATTCGACTAAGTGCACTTCTGACGGGGCAAGCACTCGACGTCTACACCAGACTGTCGAACAATGACGCCAAAAACTACGACGTCTTGAAAGAGGCCCTATTGCATTGCTACAGTTTTACAGAGAAGGGCTACCGTAAACGCTTCCGCGAATGCCGACCTCTGTCAGACGAGACACCAAAGCAATTTGTGGAGCGCCTGTCGTCATATCTACACAAGTGGGTGGAATTATCAGGCAAAGGGAAGACTTACGAGAGTCTCCATGATCTGATCGTCAAGTCAATGCATTTTTTATTTCTCAGAAAGAAAAATGTGGGTTGTCGCTTTGCAAGACAAGACAAGATTTTATAATGGCAATAAACACAGTGACAGAAATGGAATAGTAACATAACATTGAGGGAAAAACACACACACACACACACACACACACAACCACTAATCACACACATACACTCACCCACACGCACCCACACACTCAATTACGTTATTATAGTATAGTATTCAGCTCAAACAAACATACCAGATACAGAACATTTGTACCCTTGCGTGCATCTGCATGTAATCACACACACACACACACACAAATACACACACACACAATATTACATAGGTTACATTACATGTAGGAAAGGATCCATTACAACATTGTAATGGATCTTGAGGGAGCAATTACTCAACGCCTGCCCCAAGGACCTCGCGATCCACTTAGAAATACAAAAGTTGCAGACGCTAAAAGACGTTGCTGAGGCTGCTGAAAGATATCTCATCGCTTATGGGAAGACGCTGGGGTCACCCAAGGCGAAGAAACCATTTCAGAAAACTGCAAGCCATAGGAACTAGATCCAGGGGAGTCAGACGAGCCAGAGACACACGGACTCCACGCCACCTCCCAGGGAAGGGCATTCAAGAGGCTGTTTCACCTGCAACGCTACAGACCACAGAGCGGCTAACTGTCCTCAAAACAAAAGTAGCGGACAGCGGGGCAGTACGGACAATGCGGACAATGTGGCTACTCCGGCCCAGCCCTGCCGACCAGAGATCGTCGGTGCTGTTACAACCAGGGCCCAGGCCAAGAGAGACAAGACGTCTACGCCACTGAAGGTCGCCGACAACTCCAAAGCTGCCATCGTGGACAGAGATAAGCTGATCCAGCTCCAGGAAGCTGATAGCACTTTAAACAAGTACAGGAACCGCCAAGACCACGTGACCAAAGGCAGTGGTACGGTCTATTTCGAGGTGAAGGCCAAGATCCTGTACCGAATCTTCCAGCACCCGAGGGTCAACGGAGGGAAACCACTACGTCAAGTCTTGGTACCGTTACCTCTAAGGCGCCAAGTGATGGAAGTAGCACATGACTCCATCATGGGAGGTCACCTAGGCATCAAGAAGACGTCAGACAGATTCCAGGTGGTGTTCTACTGGCCAGGACTTCATGCGGACGTTAGCCGTTTCTGCCGATCATGTGACATTTGCCAGAAGACCATACCTCGAGGAAGGGTCCCGAAAGTACCTATGCAGAGGATGCCTCTGATCGACCGACCTTTCTAGAGGGTGGCCTTAGACTTAATCGGCGAAATAAAACCTCCGAGTGAAGAAGGTCATCGGTGGGTACTGACTTTAGTGGACTATGCGACTCGGTACCCAGATGCAGTGCCTCTGAAGAAGATTGACACTGAAACTGTAGCAGAGGCACTGGTGGACATGCTCAGCAGACTTGGAGTACCTGAAGAAATTCTGACAGACCTCGGGACGCAGTTCGTCTCTGACTGCATGAAGGAGGTCAACAGACTGCTGAGCATCCGGCATTTGACTACGACACCCTACCATCCAATGTGCAACGGGCTCGTCGAGAAGTTCAATGCTACGCTGAAGTCCACCCTGAAGAAACTATGCAGCGAGCAGCCCAGACAATGGCATCGTTACATCAACGCCTTACTGTTCGCCTACAGAGAAGTGCCGCAGGAGTCCACCGGCTTTTCTCCGTTCGAGCTGCTGTACGGAAGAACCATCAGAGGGCCGATGCACATCCTGAAAGAACTGTGGACGAAAGAAGTAGACACCCCAGAGGTGAAGAACAGTTACCAGTACGTGTTTGAGCTACGGGAGAAGCTGGAGCAGACTCTCGAGATAGCCAGAGAAAACCTGAAGAAGTCCCAAGACTGTGGAAAGCACTACTACGATCGTAGGGCCGTGAACAGGAAGTTCAAACCTGGCAACAACGTACTGGTGCTGCTACCCACTGATCATAATAAGTTGCTGATGCAGTGGAAAGGCCCGTACGAAGTGGAGACCGTGGTGGGGATCAACGACTATAAGGTGAAGGTCGGCCAGCATTCCAAGATATACCACGCCAACCTCCTTAAGCTGTACGTAAAGAGGCCGCCAGAGACTGTACACGTAGCAACAGCAGCTGAGATCGACGACAGTTTCAACAGTGAGGAACTGTTGGAACTGGGAGACTTCCACAGCAAAGAAGGCATCTATGATGTTAAGCTAGGACCGAGCTTGACGGAAGGTCAAAAGTTGGAGCTCAAGGACCTTATGGGCAAGTTTCCCCATAACTTCAATGATGTCCCAGGCTCTACGACTTTGGTCGAACATGAAGTCCACCTCACTTCAAATATCCCTGTTCGATCCAAACCATTCCCGATCCCTTTCAAGGCCCGTGAATCCTTGAAGAAAGATATTGATGAGATGCTGAAGATGGGCATCATCAGGGAGTCCAGTTCCCCCTACGCGTCCCCTGTCGTGGTCGTGAAGAAGAAGGACGGGAGCAACAGAGTATGCATCGACTACAGAAAGGTTAATAAGATCACCGTCTTGGATCCCGAGCCGATGCCTACTGCAGCAGACCTCTTCCGCCAATTATCGGGGAGTAAAATCTTCTCAAAGATTGACCTCAGCAAGAGCTATTGGCAAGTCCACGTGCGTCAACAGGACATACCAAAGACTGCTTTTGTGACTCCTGATGGGACGTACGAATGCCTGAGGATGCCCTTTGGCATGGTCAACAGCGGAGCTACCCTGAAGAGAGGAATGAGGAAGATGCTCTGTTACACTCAGTTTGATGTTGGTGTTTTCTATCAGTATCTGATTCAGCCCCGATGCTTGAATTCCTGATAGTTGTGTAACTCAGATTCGTTTATCCACGCAACCCGTCCAAACAGTATACAAGTCACAAAGTCGACGTATGAAGTTTTCCACTTTTATTCAGCACACACCAACAACTGCATACAATTCTCAACTCAACTCAACAACTTTCACAGCAACTCTCCTGCTTCACTATCAACAACAATCTATCTCTCAACAGCAACTCGGCACACGATTAAATAACCTCTCTCTTTTCCGGAAGAATTTCGAATACAGTAGAAATGACGCACTGCCACCAATCGAATAAAAGATCGTCATCACTGACTTACGTCATTCATCTCTCCACACATACCCCGAACCTTCTCTTACTTCGACAATCGTCCCGAACCTTCGATCGATGGTAAACAAGGAAATCTAGAGTATTCTCCGACAATATCGACCAACGAAAATTATCAACGTTATACAAAGCCTCTCCTAACAACAATGCAAACTCAAATCAAAGGTAAATAAACTCCATTATTGAATACTTTGCAAATCGAAACGATTAGATCTATCGTACACGCTTCCGACATACCTTCGTTCGCGTTTCAACGTAACATGCTCAAAGGGATGGACAACGTCGTGTGTTACTGGGACGACCGGCTAGTCCACACCCACACCTGGGAAGAGCATCTGCAGACCTTGAGGGAGCTATTTCACCGTCTGACAGAAGCTAACCTGACCGTGAGACCCAGCAAGTGCATACTGGGAACAGACAACGTCGACTTCGTCGGACATCCGACGGAAGAAGGAGACAACGGAGGATGCACTGACTCCAGGAAAGCCCACGAGATCACTGTCTTTGACCCTGGGCCGATGACAACTGTAAAGGACGAGGGCGTCGTTTCCTTACATATGAAAAAACATTGACTCTATGTAGATAAAGTGTGAACATTGACAATATCCAGAAAGACTTGCGGATGGAAGAACATTGACTCTGTGTGAATGAACTGAGCACAATGACAGTATTCAGAAAGTCCAGAGTTAAGACTTTGTTTGTGCATTACGTTTCAACGTTGTTGAAAGAAATTAAGTAAATTTCTTGAGAACATTGTTTTGACAGACAGAAAGATGTATGACGTAAGTCAGTGATGACGAAGTATAGAGCGATTGGTTAAATTGCGTCATACGCGATTGTTCCAAGGTGTTCTGGAGAAGAGAGAGGCTATTTAATTATGTGCCGCACTGTTTTGAGAGAGTAGTGTGCTGTTGATAGTGAGTTGGAAAGTAAAAAGTTGAGAGTGAAAAGGTGATTGTATGCAGTTGTTGATGTGTGCTGAATAAAAGTGGAAAACTTCATACGTCGACTCTGTGACTTGTATGCTGATTGAACGGGTTGCGTGGATAAACGAATCTGAGCTACACTCATCAGTACTTCATCATTGGGGCTGAATCAACTACTGATAGAAAAACACCAACATCGATCGAGTGTAACAGACACACGGACTCCACACCATCTCCAAGGGAAGGGCACCCAAGAGGCTGTTTCATCTGCAACGCTACAGACCACAGAGCTGCCAACTGTCCTCAAAACAGAAATAGCGGACAGCAGAGCAATAAGGACAACGCAGCGGCGGGCAACCGACAGAGACGTTTCTCCAATCAACGGCAAACTAGTAGATCTGACCATCAAGTGTGTGGCGGGAGCGTCATTCTTCCGAGTGAGACCAAGCGCACAGCTACTCATGCGGACGTGCAAGAGTGCATGACTGATGGCGAACTTCTCCTTGGCAATGGGAAATCCATCCCCGTCGTCGCCAGCGCAGCTGTGACAGTCCAGAACATGCCTGTTTCCAAGGGACGCGTCGGAAATCATGAAGTGACTGTCTTAAGAGACTCTGGTTGCAGTGGAGTCATCGTCAGAGAAGATCTAATCGCTAAAGAACAGTTCACTGGCGATTCAAAATGGACACTCACAAGATTCAAGTCAGCACCCCTTTCTACATAGCCGAAGTAAAAGAAGCAGTTTGCCTGAAGAAGCCGCTGTATGATTTGATGATCAGGAATATCGACGGTGCGAGACGACCCGACGACCCCCATTCAGAATGGAGTCCTGCCTCAACCCAACGCCGCGAAGTTGTGGAGAAGGATCCATTGCCGTTTCCCGAGGGAGACCTTACAGAGCTGCTACGTGACAATGTGGCTACTCTGGCTCAGCCCTGCCGACCAGAGATCGTCGGTGCCGTTACAACAAGGGCCTAGGCCAAGAGAGACAAGACGTCTACGCCACTGAAGGTCGCCGACAGCTCCAAAGCCGCCATCGTGGACAGAGATAAGCTGATCCAGTTCCAGGAAGCTGATAGCACTTTAAACAAGTACAAGAACCGCCAAGACCACGTGACCAAGGGCAGTGGCACGGTCTATGTCGAGGTGAAGGCCAAGATCCTGACAGAATCTTCCAGCACCCGAGGGTCAACGGCGGGAAACCACTACGTCAAGTCTTGGTACCGTTACCTCTAAGGCGCCAAGTGATGGAAGTAGCACATGACTCAATCATAGGAGGTCACCTGGGCATCAAGAAGACGTCAGACAGAATCCAGGTTGTATTCTACTGGCCAGGACTTCATGCGGACGTCAGCCGTTTCTGCCGATCATGTGACATTTGCCAGAAGACCATACCTCGAGGAAGGGTCCCGAAAGTGCCTATGCAGAGGATGCCTTTGATCGACCGACCTTTCAAGAGTGTGGCCTTAGACCTAATCGGCGAAATAAAACCTCCGAGTGAAGAAGGTCATTGGTGGGTACTGACTTTAGTGGACTATGCGACTCGGTAACCAGAAGCAGTGCCACTGAAGACGATTGACACTGAAACTGTAACAGAGGCGCTGGTGGACATGTTCAGTAGACTTGGTGTGCCTGAAGAAATTCTGACAGACCTCGGGACGCAGTTCATCTCTGACCGCATGAAGGAAGTCAACTAACTGCTGAGCATTCGGCATTTAACTACGACGCCTTACCATCCGATGTGCAACGGGCTTGTCGAAAAGTTCAATGCTACGCTGAAGTCCACCCTGAAGAAACTATGCAGCGAGCAGCCCAGACAATGGCATCGCTACATCACTTTTCGCCTACAGAGAAGTACTGCAGGAGTCCACCGGCTTTTCTCCGTTCGATCTGTTGTACGGAAGAACCATCCGAGGGCCGATGCACGTCCTGAAAGAACTGTGGACGAAAGAAGTAGAGACCCCAGAGGAGAAGTACAGCTACCAGTACGTGTTTGGGCTACGGGAGAAGCTTGAGCAGACTCTCGATATAGCCAGAGAAACCCTGAAGAAGTCCCAGGACTGTGGAAAGCACTACTATGACCATAGGGCTGTGAAAAAGGAAGTTCAAACCTGGCAACAAAGTACTGGTGTTGCTACCTACCGACCACAATAAGTTGCTAATGAAGTGGAAAGGCCCGTACGAAGTGGAGGCCGTGGTGGGGATCAACGACTACAAGGTGCAGGTCGGCCAGCATTCCAATATATACCCCGCCAACCTCCTTAAGCTGTACGTGAAAAGGCCATCAGAGACTGTACACGCAACAACGGCAACTGTGATCGACGACATCTTTGACAGCGAGGATCTGTTTTAGACTTCCACAGCAAAGAAGACATCAATGATGTTAAGCTAGGACCACGCTGGACGGAAAGTCAAAAGTTGGAGCTCAAGGACCTTATGGGCGAGTTTCTCCATAGCTTCAGCGATGTCCCAGGCTCTACGACTTTGGTCGAACATGAAGTCCACCTCACTTCAAATATTCCCGTTCGATCCAAACCCTTCCGAATCCCTTTCAAGGCCCGTGAATCCTTGAAGAAAGACATCGACGAGAAGCTAAAGATGGGCATCATCAGGGAGTCCAGTTCCCCCTACGCGTCCCCTGTCGTGGTCGTGAAGAAGAAGGACGGGAGCAACAGAGTATGCATCGACTACAGGAGGGTTAATAAGATCACCATCTTCGACTCTGAGCCGATGCCTACCGCAGCAGACCTCTTCCGCCAATTATCGAGGAGTAAAATCTTCTCAAAGATTGACCTCAGCAAGAGTTATTGGCAAGTCCCCGTGCGCCAACAGGACATACCAAAGACCGCTTTTATAACTCCTGATATACGAGTGCCTAGGGATGCCCTTTGGCATGGTCAACAGCGGAGCTACCGTGAAGAGAGGAATGAGGAAGATGCTCAAAGGGATGGACAACGTCGTGTGTTACTGGGACGCCCTGCTAGTCCACACCCAGACCTGGAAGGAGCATCTGCAGACCTTGAGGGAGCTGTTTTACCGTCTCACAGAAGCCAACCTGACCGTGAGACCCAGCAAGTGTATTCTGGGAACTGACAACGCAGACTTCATCGGACATTCGTCGGAAGAAGGGAGGATAGAGGATGCACTGATTCCAGGAAAGTCCACAAGATCACTGTCTTTGACCCTGGGCCAATGGCAACTATAACGGACGAGGGCGTCCTTTCCTTACAGATGAACAACATTGACCCTGTGTAGATAAACTGTGAACATTGACAGTATCCAGACAGACTTGCAGATGAAAAACATTGAATGTGTGTGAATGAATTGAGAACATTGACAGTATCCACACAGACTGAAAGAAGTTTTAATTCTGGACTTTGTTTGTGCATTACGTTTTCTTGAAAGAAATTGGGTAAATTTCTTCTTGAGTGGGGGGGTTATGTTACGTTGAAACGCGAACGATAATATGTCTGAAACGCACACGATAGATCTAATCATTTTGCTTTGCAAAGTATTCCATAACAGAGTGTATTTACCTTTGATTTGATTTAGTTAGAAGAAGCTTTGTATAACGTTGGTAATTTTAGTTGGTCGATATTATTGGAGAATTCTCTAGATTTGCTTGTTTACTGTCGATCGAAGCTTCATGATAGGTATAAATATTTGAGAACATTCTTGGACCGAAAAGAATGTTGTATGACGTAAGTCAGTGATGACGAACTTTAGTTTGATTGGTTGTAAAGCGTCATCGGGAACATTCTGACGTTATCTCGAGTTGAGAGAAAAACTATATAATGGATGCTCTGTGTAAAGTGGGAAAACAAAGTAAAAAGGCGATTGTATGCAGTTGTTGATGTATGCTGAATAAAGTTTGAAAACTTCATAAGACGACTCCGTGCCTTGTTGCTGATTGCATGGGTTGCGTGGATAAACGAATCCGAGTTACACTCATCAGGATTTCAGCATTGGGGCTGAAACAACTACTGATAGAAAAACATTATCGAGTGTAACATTTAATAATAATAATAATAATAATAATAATAATAATACTAAAAATAAAAATAACAAATAATAA